>CM076576.1:942225999-942819685 GCA_034641835.2 Pinus albicaulis
GGCAGGGTTATTCCTCACACCTTAGTTCCTAGAGTTTGATCCCTTTGTTAGTTCCCAAGTCCACCTTAGGCTGAAATAAGGTAGAAAAAGGACAACACCAAACCACGCTCAGCCTCGTAGCTAGCCCTACGAGGACAGGAGAGGGCTCTCTCCAGGTCAATCTCAATTAAAATATTCAAAGGGGCTTGAGATGACTAAAACAACAACTGATCTTAGGCTAGATAAACAAATAGGAGGGTTTGATTTGATTTTTTAGAGGTTTTTGTTGGAAAAAGGGGAAAGACAATTTTTGGGCTTGGGGATGAGGCCAAATTCTTGCAGAGTTCAAGTTGGGGCAGGGTAGGAAATGAATTTGATGTCTTCGATCAAATGCATGGATTGAAAATACTGTTGAGGAGCTGAAGAGGGCAAGAGAGTGCAAGGATCCTCTTCAAACTAATGAAAAACATGTAAAACTAAACAAAATTTTAAGGCAGAGCACCAGCAAATCAAAGAATTCTACCTCAGATACTCATTTGTTTAATTCAGAAGAATAGAGAAGGGAAATGGCATAAATATAACGTAAATGAAACTTACAATAACATGAGAAGAACATCATCAAAACTCAAAATCCACAAGGATCCCAACAAGTGCTGCAAAACTCTGGTCTTTCCTTTGCCAAAAATCTGAAATGAATGTACAATGAGTTGCCAAAATTTTCCCAAGTATCCAACCCTGAAAATGTCTCAGAAAATACAATATATAGACCATCCTAACCCCATCCCATGCCTCTAGGGGTCGAGCTCATCCTTCTAGGAGTTGTTTCAACCAATTCTAAACATGGAGCTAAAATCTAGGCAGCCAAACAACTTGCGTCTATATGCTAGGAAACTGATCCATTCACTCAATTTTCACTTTTTAGTGAATGAATACTCTAGAACAAGTAAAAACATTCCAAATTTACATCATATTCATCAAATTACATCACGGTAGTTCAATCATCACATGAAAAATTAAAACTAGTCAAAACTGGGCGAATTTCTGAGCTGAAGAGTGAAAATGAGGCAGAATTTCTCTATGCGTCGCGCTCAAATTCTCTATGTGTCGCGCCACTTTGGAGGTGATTTTGAGGCACTTCCTGAAGTCCAAATTGAGCTCATGATAGCTCTTTGGAAATCCATGGACGTCTGATATCCAACCCAAGTGGAATTATTCAATTTGGATGTCATTTGCCCCTCCAAAACTGCAATCTCCAAAGACCGATTCCTGTTGGTGCAAAAAGTGGCAGAAAGGCCATTTTCAAGGTGTTTTTGGCCCTTTAGGCAGCCCATAATTTGATGAAATGCTTCGGCCATTCCTGAACATACATAATATATCTGAAAAACCCAAAAATGCAAAGCTTTCCTCCAGAAGATGTCCCAATCATTAGCGCGCGTCGGGCGGAAAAACCTGTTTTGCAACCAAAATTTTCAAAAATGACAAAATATTCTCCAAATTTGCTGAAATTTTTAGTGAAGGTCTCCCATCATGTCTCATGCTTATCCAAGGAAGCTTCGGCCAAGATTTGGAGTGGATCTGGCCTTTTCCGACGTTTTAGTGCCTTTCTCAGCCTCGCCTTCAGGATCTTCATTTTTGCTCTGCAAACGTGCGTGCGGGCCCAATAGTGATTCTTCATGTGTCTGAGCATGTCTTTGTCCCTATTGGCCTTTTCCAACAGCTTCTCTAGATGAATGTTGACTCTCTTAAGGCAAGTCTCTCGCTCAAATGGTGTCATGTCACCTGGTCTCTTTCGGGCCAATTCACGATCTTCACGGATTTGCCGCAACTCTATGAGTGTCTGCTAATCCTCCAGTTGTTTATTCCGCTGCTCCAAGTAATCTATAACCCACTGAGCTCTCTGCAACTTCACGGTCAAAGTGTCAATCTCATCCTTTTGTTCCTGGATGATTTCTTTCAGCTTTGAGCTAGGAGAGCTCGAATCAACATCGATCAATATAAAATCAGTATCTTGGCCTCTCGAGGGGCCCTCATCATGCATATTCTTCTTGCCTCTATCCTGTACCTGTGCTGATGTAGAACGCGAGACCCCTTCCATGCCATGTGGAGATATTATTCGCACTGCTGATGAAGATAACAAGACCCCTTCCACCCCTGGCGGAGATAGTACTCGTCGTGCTGCTGCAAATAAGGCTCTGTGGCCTCTCTGATATGTCACACACACTGGAGCACTAATAGGCTCAGTCTCAAGAACCTCGAACTGATGTGAAGGCTCTGCCTCATCATGAACAATCTCGGGAGGAGGCTCGGGGGCTACAAAGAAGTCACAGGAAATGAACTCATCCCATGTGATGCCCTGAAAACCAAGCTGATGTACCACAATGATTTTGATGAGCACATAATGATAAATGTTGTTATGTTGCTGCTCTGGAGTCTTCTTCTGCACGAGGGTAGTCATCCGCTCTATGTTTCGGCACATGAAGTATGGAATATTCATCATTCGCACTCTCGTGAAATGCATCAAAATTCTGATATGGTATGCATAAAGGCACGAGAACCTACCCTCACAGCTGAAGTATCTAATGATGAGCTTCATTAATGGCGCATAGGACTCCTTCAGAAACTGAAACGGGAATACCCTGCTCAACTGCCTCAAATATCCAGGCCTGATGTAAGGCTCATAATATGCTCTATCCAGCTGCTGTCTCTTATTCCACTCCTCACCAATGTTCGGTATCCCGGTCGCCTCAGAAATAGTCTCTGGTGTCAAAGTGAAGTTCACTCCAGCAAGATTTACATGACCATCACGCAAATGTAGGACAAATAAGTGAACCAACTCTATATGGTGTTGAATCTGAGATATCATCTCGCAATACCGAAAACATGAATGTTGCTGAAAGCATGTCATTGCAAGCGGGCAAGCCTGCAATTGAGACAAATAAGTGGGCTCCTTCCTAACGTGCCTGCCACTCTTATGAGACCTCCTCAGTACATTTAGCTCTCCGGTTGAATCACTGTCTTGCTCATATCCCTGCTCATATGATGAATTTGTCTCTGACATGATGCTGAAAGCAAGGTGTTTAACAAGTATGCGCTGATATATGTATGGTGAAAACAATAATTTGGTGTATTCTTTGATGCCAAATGTGTCACATATATGATAAGATGCTATGAAGAAATATCACAGTGGGAAAAGGACTGTCAAATGAGATTTAAGTGTGAGGACAATCACTGTTTGGGACCTAGGGATTTGGGGATTTATAAGTAATGGGAATGAGTGATAGTGATGGGGGTAGTTTAGGAACAAGAGTCAATGAAATGGAAATATATAAATGAAATCAAAGACATAAAGGCAGCCCTTGAATATCATGGAAATTAGGAATTTATCAATGAAGGGAAGTGGTGACAAATGATAGGGTTTAAGGATTCAAAAACATGGGAATAAAAGGGAAAAAGGGATATGGGATAGCAGAAATAGGAGAGGGACTGTGGTATGAGAGTGTAACAGTAGTAGCAGTGAGAATAATGGTAAAAATGACAAGGGCACAAATGAAAATGGAATGAGAGCTTAAGCACCAAAGTTCAACTTTTAATCACTTCTTTTCAAACCCTTGGGATAAAATTTCAATATGGGTATAGGGTTTACTCTTTCACCATTTAAACTCTTGAATTTCGCCTTTCAAATAGCATCCAATAGGAGTTAAACTCAAATGGTAAGGGCGCACACTTACTTGGTGACAAAAAACTGAATCAAATTGATTTTTGATGAATCGATGATGAATTTCGGCCTTGGGGCTTTGTTCGCCGAGCACAAACCCAATGCGCCACGCGGGTTGAATGCGTCACGCCCTTTAGAAATTTGCACTGTGTCTTCTAGCTCTATACGCCGCGTCGTGCCTATGTGTCGCGCCTATGCCCAATGCGTCGCGCGCAACTTAACACACAGTCGGCCTCTTCTCAAATGGAAGTTTTTATCTTCAACTTTCAAACTCGACTTCTCTTTGAGATTTTCTCAATAACACCTGTTGCAAATGAATTAATAATCTTGGGAAATATCTCATATAGAGATGGTTTTGATTTTTACTTCTTCAAAACCCATGTTGTAATGTTTTTTTACCTTTGGCACTTGTTCATTTAATAAAACCTTTGTGTTTTTGTTTCCTCACTGACTTTTTGAGCTTGAATGATGAAATTGGTTGATTTTTTGCAGGGCTGATGGTGTTGAACTTTGGCAAAGGAAAACCAGAGTCTGCTTTGAAGTATTCATGGATGAAAAATACCTGATTATTACAAGAACAATTTTGATAATTTCTTCTTCAAAACAGAGTTTTGAAGAAGAAACATCCTCGAGCATATTTGCTGATGAAAATTTTGAATTGAAAACTTATTGAAAACCTCCTCATGGCCTGCGGGCATTATTTAACATTTTGAAAGACCAAACCCTAGACCTAGAAGCTAAAATGACTCTTTTTGACCAAAACAGTATCTATGACTGTAAATGACATGAATTGAACTTTGATAAATTTTGATACAATTTGACCAACCTAGTAGGTACAAGCATGAGGGAAACTGAGAGAACAAAACCCTTTCTTCAGTCAATGGCATGCCCCTAACGAAATGCAGATGAATGAGCAGAATGAGACACCTAAACAATGAAATGCAATAAGAGAAATGATCTCTGATGGAGGGATGTAAAGACCGACTCTAACATTGTCTCCAATGGGGATGGTAGCTCCTTAGAGGTGCCAAGAACGGAAGGTCTTTGGGAGAGCAGACCAGTGCCTTCATCCATTGGGCTATGGAGTCCATTATTTGACAAATCGACAAAAGACGGATAACTCAATTTATTGAATCAATTTATTTGACTGAAACTTTAACTTAAACTGACTCAACCTTTAAAACAGAAATGAATGAACCAACCCGACTAAACAAACTCAAATGAAAATTGAAATCCTTCTTCAGAATTATAGCCTTCACTTTGGGCCCCAGACTGAAGAAAAGACTACAGTGCACACTTATAATGAAATTGAAATACATGATATGTACAATGACAATATGATCAGCAGAAAACATCTTAGAAATGGTAGCGCTTGAGCAGCCGGCCATTGACCAGCCCTCCTGGATAGTCTTCACCATTCATCTCCTTCAACAGAAAGGCGTTCTGACCTCGATATGCTGAAATCTTGAATAGACCTTTCCAGAGGATTTAAAACTTACCGTGTTTACCTTTGTCCTCATTCCTAGCATCCCACTTCAGTACCACTTCCTCCAACTGGAATTTATCCGCCTTCGTTTTCTTGTCATAGATGTTTTTGATTCTCTCCTGCAACTTAAATGCGTTCTGGAAGACCTCTTCTCTCATTTGCTGCAAGTGAATCATCTGATTTATCCTTCTCCGCATATGGATTTCTTCACTACCAGCTTCCTGAAGAAGCTTGACTACCGGAATAGCAAGTGAAGTAGGAAAGATTGTATCTACTCCATAAACTAACTCGAAGGGGGACATACCAATGGACTTCTTTTGACTTACCCGATCAACCCATAGTGCATTTACCAGCTTCTTATGCCAACTCTTCTTATTGATGTCCAGCAACTTTTTAATGATATTGACTAGAGAATTATTGGAAGATTCTGCCAAACCATTACCTTGCGGATGATAGGTGGTTGAATGCCCCAAAATGATTTTATACTTCGCACAAAACTCAATCATCTTTCTTGATTTAAAAGCCGCCGCATTATTTGTGATCAATTTACTCGGGCAACCAAAACGAGACAAAATGTTGTTCTCAAGGAAAGAAATAATTACCGATTCGGTGGCTTGTCTTGTAGGAACTGCTTCAATCCATTTCGTAAAGTAATTGGTGGCTGTTAGAATCCATCTATGCTATCCTGAGGAAGGAGGGTAGATTTCCCCAATGAAATCCAAACCCCACTGCTGGAAGGGGGCGCTTACCTCAATAGGCTTGAGTGGCAATGGTTGTAATTTCTGTCTTCCTTCGAAAATCTGGCACTCATGGCAGCCTTTGACTGTTTTATAGACATCAGCAAACAATGTCGGCCAATAGTACCCTGCTCTCAAAATCTTATTTGCAGTGGTTTTCCAAAAATGATGACCGCTGCAATCTCCTTTGTGGAAATCCTCCATTACCTTCATCGCTTCTTCCTCCACCAAAAAATTCAATAACACACCACTTGGATCTTTCCAATAAAGTGCAGAATTCAAAATACAAAATTTTTCAGCTTTCAGTTTCAAAGTCCTACCTTTGTTTCTAGTCATGCCGGGCGGTGATGACAAATTTTGAAGAACATAGACGATATCTGAATACCATGGGGAATCAACAAAAATTTCCGATACCTGAAGTGGCGAATTATCCTCACCCTCATCAGACATAGCAGCAATCAGATTTATGTCTAGCGCATGCAAATTCGATTTGTCCATAAGCTTCGCCAACCCCTGTCCCTTGATAAGCTTCGTGGGCTTTGTTTCCACATCATATTCCAGCAAAGCTGCGATCCACTTACCACGTCTTCCTTCCGGATCAGTCTGTACTAAAACATCTTTCACGGCAGCGTTAGGAACATAAGCTAAAATACGGGAATGCAAAATGTATACCCGGAAATCCTTCAATGCCTTTACCAGTGCTAGAGCTTGTTTCTCAATGATGTTGTATTTCAAGGCTGTGTCTCTAATAGTTCGAATAAAAAACGCTATGGGCTTCTCATGTCCATCTCTTTTCTGCATTAACACAGCTGCCATGGTATGTTCTGAAGCAAAGGAAAACAAAATGAAATCTTGGGTGTAATCCGGGCTGATTAACACCGGAGCTAAAGATAGTGCCAACTCCACCAAATTAAAGGACTTTACCGAATCTTCAGTCCACTTCACTTGGCTGTCCTTTTTCAGCATATTTGTTATTTCTCTCAAATTCTCAGCAAGGTTAGGGACAAAATGACGCAAAATGTTCATCTTACCATTAAAAGACTGAATCTCCTTCTTGTTCCTAGGAGGGTCAATTTGCTGGATTGCTTCAACACGTGCCAGATCAATACGAACGCCATCTTTGGAAATAATGTGACCAAGTAATTTACCTTCATCCATGGCGAGCAAGCTCTTTTTAGGATTAAGCGAGACACCATATTTTCTGCACTTCTGAAAAACAACTTTCAAGTGATACATATGCTCTTCATCGGAATTGGAAAAAAACTTCAAATCATCAAGGTATATAACAAGGAAAACATCTTTTTCATTCGCAAAAGCCATGTCCATCCCTGCTGGAAAGTTTCACTAGCATTCTTCAAACCAAATGGCATCTTGGCATAGTGGAATGTCCCCCATGGAGTGGTGAATGCTGTTTTGTCGCGGTCGTCCTCATGAACCAAAATTTGGTTATATCCAGAATAACCATCGAGTAATGACATCAGAGATGCACCCACTACTCACTGCAATATTTTTCCAGGGAAAATTTTAAGAACCCCCCTAAATTTATATATATAATAAATAGGCGAATCCCCATGATACATAGGAAGAATGGAAGGTGATTTTATTAATAATATAATATGTATATATAATTTTTTGGTGAATCCCTCACGAGATTATATAATCCTATAAAATCATGGCGAATCACTACTACAAAATGGTGAATCGTTGTCTAGTGGAGTTCGGGGTGTTGGTTCCAATGAAGATATGGTAATTGAACCAGGAGTAGAAGGAAGAGAACCACCGAGACCAAGCATGGCACATGGTGACTCGTGAGGGAAGTAGTTCTCATGTAGTTTGGAAAACGCGTTCTTCTAGTTCTGCTAAGCGTAGTGTTGTTTCTCATGCTACTACTAGCACTGATATTGAGGTTGGAGAGGAGTTTGAGGAAGCATGGAAGGTAGCAGTGGTGGAGAATTACAAAGAGTACCCCATGATGGGCTCCATATTTCCCTTTGGTATTTGTGCCTGCAAGACCTTCTGTCCATTGAACCAACAATTAGCCGTTCAACCAACAATCAACTTGACTGAGTTGATTAGGTACGAGTCAACTTAGACTAATCTTCAAAACTATGCTTTGCACTATCCCATATTTATCACACTAATGCTACACAACATTGTGCATTTGCACCCAACTCTCAATAATTCTTTTCCAAGAAAAATATATAATAAGAAAAATATTTTACTATATTCTAAAAGGTGAAGATGTTGAAATCATGCCACAAAGTGAAAGGAAATAAAATATCTTTCCTCAAACCACCAAATATATAAAGAAAACAATAATGATTATAATAATAGAACTGGATCTATCGATCTATCGATATATGCATGATATGAGAACCATAAGAATTCAAGAGACTAATTTCAAACTCAACAAAATCCTCTAAACAAGCAACAAAAAAACCACTAAAATTTTCAAAGATATCAAGGCTAGACATTAACACAATTTCATGTACTTGAATAAGCCCATTGTTGCTTAGCGTTAGACTTCTTAAATTAGTTCTTTATCATTTAATACTAGGACACTATCTATGTGAAAAGAAATAGGTCCCAAATTCATCAAATCCGACTTCATTTCCAATCAAAGATCAAAACTAGCTTCATTTCCAATACCAATATAAAATCACACATTTTCCAAATATCAATAATTATTTTCCAAGAAAATATAAAACTCGAAACTCAGCAAAATTCCCCAAACACAAGCAACATATATACCATTAAAATTTTCCAAGATGTCAAAGCTAGACATCAAGGTAGTTTCATGTACTTGAGTGAGCCCATTGATGCTTTGCATTAGTCTTGTTAAATTAGTTATTTATCATTTAATACTATTCAAACACTATCTATGTGAAAAGAAATAGGTCCCAAAATCATCAAATCCAGCTTCATTTCCTGTCACAAATAAGAAACAAACAATGTAAGGATTAAATATGAAACATCAATCTTAAAATAACACACATGAAAGAAATGTAGCTGCAATGTTACAATGAAAAATACAAAATATAGAACCCATTTTTACTTGAATTTGACATGTAGTAATCTTGCATGATCAACGAAACATGTATACCAAAATAAGAGTCCTAGGGTATTTCAATTTCCCAGTTCTCATCTTGGTCATCATTTTCTACATTGTGAACATGATCTTCTCCAGATGTACTGTCATTATGAGCCTCCAAAACATTATGTTATGTATCAATTTCATTAGATAAATTTGTTATATTGTTTTCTCCCCTTCTATCACAATCTGATCGCCAAAGCGCTAGTGCTCTTTCATATGGAAAATTGTCAACGTCATACTTTGTTACATATAATCTTAAACATGTATCCACATGTTTATCAAGCTTGTTCCTCAAATTTGACTTCAAAAATGATAGTACACTAAACATTCTCTCATCCTCCACTGATCCCAAAATCATAGTTTGACACAAATCTGCTAATTTAAAATATTCTGATATGTTTTCTTGCAGGTATTGGCTAGCACTTAAAGTATTCCATAATCTTGTTATAGAACCGTTTTCATTAGGATTCTCCAAAAAAGGATATTGCTTCCACATTGTTTCAGCAAAGCGTCCACCTTGTTGATACAATTTTGATGAATCTAAAATACCTTCAATCTGTTCTCCATGTATCGAGACTTTCTTGCAAAAGTGGTCTACTAAAAATTTTAATCTCTTTTGAAAATCGGCTTTTAAATTTCTTGGACATTGACAATTGTTCCAATATTGAGGGTATACCACACACATGGCCTCCAAAAATTCATCTCGAGGAAATCATTCTCTTATCTCTGATGATAGTGATCTTGCAATTTCTATCAAATTTTGTCTCACTGAGATCACAATATTATCAAATTGGTCTCTTGACACGGGGCAATCTTTGGTGATTCATCCCGTCTTACTAATATAATGAAAGGGGACCATATACCCACGCACTGTGATACATAGTATCCCTTTTTCATCAAACGTCAAAAATTTTTCAGTATTTTCTATATTGATGATCTTAGTCCAACTTGTAAACTCTGGACCAGTAAAAGAGTCCGGCATCATATACAAATTATCCAATGCAAGGCATGCTGACTTTCTCGCATTTGTTTATTCGGCGATATACATTGTGCGATTCTAAGACATTTTCACGAGGACATTCATTTCATGTAGCATAGGAAGAATTCCAGCCAATGTCAATAATGTTTCTATATCAGTTAGTCGAAAAAGAAGATCTTGAGCTTTGTCTACATTGTAGCGATTTTCATACATCAACCCTACCAAATATTTGAACTCACTAAATAATCTTTGAGCTGGTCCATTTAATGAGATCCATCTTGTATCAACATCTTTCAGTAGTTTTTTTCCATCCGTAACACCATTTGCAAATTGTTGAAACTCTAAATATCGTTTGGGACTACGAGAAAAGTATGCATGAGTCTCACGTACAAGATCTTCAACTTTTGAAACTAATGGAAACTTTCTTACTATTTTAAATGCAAGATTCATCCTATGAGCCATACAATGAATATTAATCATATATGGCGAAGCTGATAGTTGTAGTCTAACACAAAGACCATTCCTTTGTCCTTGCATTACCGATGCTCCATCTGCTCCAACACATACCAACTTTTGTGCAATCATTAAATGATCCATACCACTTTCCTTCAAAGTATTAAGAACAAGTTCATAAATGTTTTCAGCTGTAGAAGTCTCTCTCATCTTTTTAATCCCAAGTAGATAGGAATGCCTAATATGGTCATTAACCATATAAATGCTCATGCAGATCCATGAAGTATTATCAATAGCTGTAACCTCATCCAAAGACAATGCCAAAAACCTAGCATTTGCAATCTCCTGTGTCAAATCATCAATTTCTACTTGAGCTAGATATCTTGCCCATTCCCAACCACTAGTTACGGACCAATGAGAAAATGGAAAGTTTGGCACGTGAAGAAAAGATGGAAATTTCATCTGATCTGGATAATTTGTCATAGGACGACCTTTACATAAGATGTGAAATACAGTGCTCAATTGTATCGTCTTGGATAACAAACTTCTTTCCATCGTCTTTTCAAATTGAGATATGATGGTTCCTCCACTTGCCTCAAGTTTCTTCTTATTTATTAAATATTTTTTGTATTCTTCCACACATTGGCTATGTCGACATTCCTCCAAAGATTTCCATATGACAATAGATTTCTCTTTACCATTTACAATTTTATTTTCATAAACCTTTCCTGCATGCTTTTGTATTGTATCTAGCTTCATCTGAAATTTCACTACCTTGCAACTTTTCCAACTACATGCAAGACATTTAACTTCTCGTAAATCCTCATTTGTAGAAGGTATTTCTTCAATAAATGGAAAACTTGAGAGCCAATCATCTTCGAATTTTCTCCCTATGGTCCACTGGCCTTTTTTCCTTTTCCGTGAATGGTTTGTGTCACCTTCCAAGGAAATATATTTAACATTTTCATCATTAATTTCTGTTGAAACTGCATTTATCTCACCCTGATCACTTGAGGAACCTATTATTTCATCCATCATATGGATATCAGATGCATTTTCACAAGAGTTAACATCTCTCTCAGTAATAGATTGTTTAAAGGAGCTTGAAGCATGAAGAGAATGTGTATTCTTGGATTGAGACTTTTTAAAGTATGATAATACATCAATTTGCCTTGATAGTTTCTTCCCAGGATTAGATTTTGACATCTCACTGAATATTCCAGAAGTAAAATTTCAAATCGATCTAGAAACCTGCATCAATAGTTTCCAAGAGTTGAGAATTACTAGATTTGTAAGTAACTTTCAAAGTAAAATAAGTGTAATGTTCACAAAAACCATTATGCAATTTTTTATTAAAATGTTGTGCCAAGGCCCAAGCCCAAAAGCAAAAATAAATCATTATACACAAAAAAATAACATCATGAGTCATCATCTATAAAACAAAGAACATCATTCAAATATAAAATATAAAAAAATTTCCACTAAATTAAATCATATCTCCAAATCACCTAATGAACACTTGAAAGCTTTAAACAAAACAACAAAATATTACAATAACTTTAATCATCCTTTGAACTTTCCAAAACACCTCTCCCTTAAGTTGTAAATAATTGGTTATAAGAAGTTGAAACATATCCTCTATCATTTTCCATGATAAAAGTGAGGAAGGAAACTAGTCAGTTACTAGTGATTCTTTTACTTATCAATGGAAAGAAATCCCTTAAGACATTGTCCTCCTGTTGACCATAGTTTCATTTCCATAGTGAAACACGTCCAGTATGGCCATGAAATAACCTAAAAAGACTCAAATTTTTTCCATGATTTGTAAACACACGGGTGCCATGTAAAGTTTCAGGCCCAAAAAAGCACATTTGGGATCCTATAAACCAAAATTAGTTATTGTATCAAACATTTAAAACTCCTAATTAGCACTTAGTGTTTGTTATTTAACCAAGTTCCATTGAAATAACAATCACGGGATGTTACCAAAGAGTTAACCAATAGATAAATGCACACCACAAATCATACATTCACTGGAACTTCCCCTCCCATGAATGACCATCTAAGGGAAAGGGGCAAAAAAGAAGAAAAGAAGTCAACGAATCACCACAGTCAGCCAATGATTCTTAGTTTCAAATCATTGGAAACTACAAATCAAGTGAAAATTTAACCCATGCATCCATGGGTTGACAAAAAGAGTTTATAGCAGCCACAAGCTAATCATTCTACGAGTCTACCCAAATCTGACACAAACTCCTAAAACTTGTTGATTAGAAATTCCCCAAGAAATTTCACTTGGTTCATGAGAGAATGAAAGATGAGTGCAAATAAAATTCCATGAAAGATGAGTGCAAATATCCTTCCATGAATGGATATCACTCTCCAAAATCATTTTGGGCATATTCCAATATGTAGGAGCCAGGGAAACATGGTGCATAACAACAGTCTATTGTGCCTGAATTTAAACTGCATCAAGGGAACATTTGCACTCTTCACACATTGAACATTGAAGACAATTAATTAATGCCTGACATGACCATAGCAACAAAAGAATCAAGCAGAGGCTATAACAAGATTATGTGAAAGTGAGAAAGAACACCCATCATGAAGCATCAAGTAATATCATCCACAACATCAACATCACTGTTGGGCAGATTTTGATCGCCTTTGCCTACTAGAAGTAACTTCTGGTGGTAAAGGTGGTCACTGGTTTTAAAGCTAATCTATGCGAACGACGGGGGGTAGGATTATGTTCTTCCACGATTACTGATTAATTTTAACCAAAAATAAATAAACAAAAAGAGGGTAATGCTAGGCAAAAGGGTTTACCAGTAAATTGTGAACTGCAGAATACCTCCTGGCAAGCCAAGAAGTACGGGCAGGCAATCTCCCCGAATGCTGTGTTCGGTGTATCACAATTAAAAGGTAGCCGACTCGGTTCACTATGGATGGATAGAACCTAAAAGTTGTCCTCCCAAATATACCCGAAGGTACGTGGAGGCCCAAGTCCGTATTAGTGTTGTCTAATGCGAAACCGCACAGTGAGAGCACCACTTATATACTTATCGTACTGTAACGCCGCCCCGAGGGATGTGCTACGATATACTTACGTACGTGGGGTGAGATATCACACTCAGAATGTATCGCAGACAAGTTAACGACAGCTGCTATGTTTTACGACGCCGGAACACGTCTCTAGCCTAGACCTTCTAAATATTATCGTTATGGTTCCAATGCGTTTTTAGATAAATTGAGATTAATTTTATGTTGATCTTGCTTAAAAATTTGCCTTTCAATGGTACCACGATGATGTATGTAGAAATTCCTAAATGCAAACTAAGAATGATAAGCAAACTTTTCACTTTTAGTTTTTCAATGAAAGACCTAGCTACAAAGGGAAGAGAGCAAATAATTTTGTGAGCAAACAAATCAATGAACAAAAGAAAACATTGAGCACAAAACTAAATGCAGATTTCCTAATGTTCCTTTTTTGCAAAAAAAACACAATCCTACATGCAAATGCAAGTTTTTCTTTTAAGTTCCTTTAATGTTATGAATGCAGAAAAAAAACTAAGTGCATCAAACAAATGCTTTTTACTTTTCGAGAAATGAAGAATATGAACGAAAATTCTTCATATTAGTCTCAAGTGGTGAAGTGACTCAATAAAACCATGTCCAAACAATGTATAATATCAATAGATGTCCAAAAAATCACGAGGACAATGTGTATACTTCAAGTATAAAATATATTTAGTATTGGAAAACATTCAAAATAGGTACAAAGATTCAAATGAGACGAGAAACTTCCAAGTTTTTGTCAACAAACACCGCGGACCTGCTAGAGTTTTACTTGGGGTTACAGTAGCATGGCTTCTAAATTGGGTTAAGTTTGGATTGTTAATGCGTTATACCCATTGGTAGATCACTTTTATACACTTGACGATAACAAATGAATTTAAGGAATTGTTTCATTATTATAGGTCTTTGTAAAGTTCCAACATTCTGCAACGATTTGCTTTTATTCAAAATGATATAGAACTCTAACATACTACAACCAGTTTCTTTTATTCAAAATGATATTTTTAAAAGAAAATAATGTTGCTTGACCATTGGGGAGTAGCCACAAATATGTACGTATACAATGGCATCGTTTGATCCACGAAGTCTCTAGATAGGTGAACGGCAAGAAGAAATGAAAGCACACTTCAAGCATGGCGGGTAGCAAGAAGTGAAAGCGAAACCACAAAATAAAACCCCATTCTTTTAACCTAAGAATCTGAGTGGCTCGTCGATTCCTCTACAAATCTCTGAAAGCGTGAGTCAAACTTGCAGTCAACACAAGTCAAACTCGGTCAACAAAAGTTTGACCCGCTGAGATTTAAATCGGCTTGTTTGGTTGAAGATCAGAATCAGAATCATGAGTACTCGTGAGTTATTGGAGACTCTTGTAACACTGCTCGAAACACATTTTGGTGCTTCAGAGACATGTATCCCACCCACCTTTACCAGAAGCTTCACCTTGGGGTGCTGGAAACACATTTTGGTGCTTCAGAGACATTTACTTGTACAGAATTCCTCTGAAACATGGTTTAAATGTTTCAGAGGTGTTTCAGATTTCTGAAATGTTGTATCATCCCTGTTGGCTGGTGTAACATCTGTTTGAGCTGGTGTTTTGGTCACTTAAACAAAAGTAATGGTTCTTAAAAACAAGAAAAGAATAGACATGAAGCTAGTTTGAGAGTGAATGTGTCAGCTATAGGTAGGTTTAGTTGATTTTCAGACTACAATTGTCCAAAAGCCAAACTATTGAATAAATTAATTATATAAATATGTTTGCAGGTTTAAGAATTTTTGCTCTGTTAAACTAGAAGTCATGAATATTGGTATGTATCAGCTATATATGCACATTTGGTTGGGAAAATGTGCTTTTCTATAATAGTGTTTTAAAGGGGATGGAAGGATATGGGCAATACAACTCTTCTACAGACATTTTGTAATTTTGGGGATATTTTGAGACAGATTTGATTATCTATTATAATATTGCATTTTTCACTTAGCCATCTTTGCATAGAAACACATGAGCAACATTCAAAATTGAAATTATATTATAGAGAGAAATTTCTATGGATTGGTTCCTAAGTTGCATGATATGGAGAAATGGGTATGCATTTCTAAAATGAAAGTGCACTAGAAATGTGACTCCCCAAAAATTTGGAAATAGGGGATCTTCATCATTAGTATCACCCTTTGCCTCTACCTCAATTCTCTAGCGACATCAGTTAGCACCACCCAGTTTTGATGAATTTACCTAATCCAAGCATTAAATTATGCTATGAAAAACCTACCATGCCTGATCATTGATCAATGATTCTGGTTTGAGTGAAGGGTTAATTTTTTCTGAGGCCACGATGGAGGTGTCCAATAAGCAATATCACTAACATTGAGGTACATAAAGGGCTTGATGCTCTTGATTAACTACCAATAGCATACCTTCCTTCATGCATAATATAATCTAATCAAAATAATTGTGAAATTTTGAAAATTGTTAAGTCTACTGAATTTTGAATAGGATATGAAATTCTATTTTCTCCATATGAAGACTGATGAGGTTGGAAACAATCTCAAACATTCTGAAACAATTAGTGGTTATGTTAACAATTAATTCACCATTAATTAACAACATTTTGGTACAAACTGAGAGTGAAACCATTTTTAAAGAAAAATTATTGGTCTTAGATGTTTCTAGTAATCTCATTATTCATAATTAACATTTGATTAGGCAATAACACCAAAAATGTGGGTCCTAACAATTAAATCAAGGAGAAATTAGACAAATTTCATTTTGAAACGCATTGTAAAGATGTTGAAATGGATTTCAGTCTGTATAAAACACATTTTTGACATGTTTGCAACATAGGTTGGTTCTTGTCATTAGTGACATTGTTGAATGACAAGAGGATGAAGCCTCTAAGCATATGCCATATGTATCTTAAAAACAAGTGATCTAAGAATGTGAAAGCAGAGATGTGCCAAGAGTTGTTAAATATAATTTGTTGATGTCTATTGATTGACATACATATAGGCTGCTGAGTGTCCAGTGACAAAATGAGGACCAAACATAATTTATCCTCGATGTATTCCACATCTTGGACTAGAAAATGTGCATATATCTGATCCTCTGTCTAATGTATTCGGTGTACATTATACTTTAATGTGCTTTATTGGCCAAGATTAGCATTACCCTATGTTCAGGAGTGTAAATACTGATGCTAGAAGTCAACCATCTAATTACATTTTGGCGAGAAACAATAAGGGAAGATAACTATGTTGATGTTCATCAACTGTGTTCGATAAATATGGATTTCTAGACAGGTTGAATAACTTAAGCAACTACTCACACGAACCACTATATATACCAGGCTAGGGTCTTCGCATTACCTTACCTTAGAATCTCAGGCTAATTGCAGAGGAAAGTTCATATGTTAATTGCAGGGACTAGTAATTCGGTAAAGGAACTTGGATAAGGGTACAAAGATCTCAGATAAGGGTAAAAAGATGATCTTAGCTTCGGTGTTGTCATAGAAAATAAAACTTAGTGCTTTCATAGGTTCGATGTCACCATAGTGACCAAGGTAACCACTGAAGTTCAGATTAATTGCAGAGTTTCAGTGTTATTACAATGGATGCAAATTCGTTGCTCTCACAGTGACCAAGTTCGGTGCTCTCCAAGTTACCTAAACTTGGTGTTATTACAATGATGCTACCATAGTTAGAAGATCTCAGTGCTACCACAATAACAAGGGTTCAGTGCTACTATCTTGGTGTTACCATAGTGACAAGTGACTCTATGCTTCTATAGTGAAAGAAGAAGCTCAGATTGGTTGCAGAGATGCTCTCTTCAAAGATGTAAGTGTGAAGAAGGCTGACTGTCATGACAAGGTCACTTGATGGAGGTAGTCTTGAGTCTAGTGTCTTGGTCGTCTCATCTTGAATCTACTGAAGGAAGAATTTTGATTAGGTTTTCCCCAAAGAGTGGGGTTTTTCCCTGCAGCATGCCTACATCTTGTGTCCTTCTATTTGTTGTTTGGCATTAGTCTTGATGATAAGAAAATTTAAATCGAAAGAACCCATAATAATAACGAAAACATCACAAGATAATGTCATGATAAGAGAAATCGATTAACTACCACCTCCTTGGATTTCTCAACATGTTTTCAGAGCTATGGTCATGATCAAGGCAGTTTGAAGATCACTTATTCATCTTTGAAGTATTCTCAGTGGAAGGTTCTGTTTGCATTGAAGATCAAATTAGTTAGATCAAGATTCCAAGGACATTTCTGGAATTAAGATTCTGAGGTATCTTAGCAAATTATAGTGAGCTAGTTCAGTCCTTTTTCACCATATCAAGACACCTTTCAAAGAGCTAGGATCAACTTAAGCATTCGGTACATTTCATAGAGATGAAGTCTCACCACAGTGCCACAGTCTTAGTGCAATCAAGTGATAAGGGTTTCGGTACATCTCAAGTCAAATAAGATTAACTTCAGAAGTGAATTTGTGAGATCACAGTTTGTTAGGAAGTTCAGTGATCATAGACAATAATGAGGGAGGGTTACAGTTCAAAGAATGAAGTACAAAAAACCTTAACTAAACCTATTCTACAGTGATTCTAAGCATGAGTCGGAGGAGATCCTAGTTATAATGGTGATCCAAAGAAGCATGAAAAGACAAGGCCAAAGTCACTATGACTCAAGAAGGGACCAACACTAATATGAAGAAGACAAGAGACAGTGCATTTGTATTGAGATCCAATGACAATGAGACATGTTATGAGGTCTAAATTACATCAACAAAAACAAGTCATAAGAATATGAAGGTAGAGAAGGATGCCCCAAAGAAGGCTGAAAAGGAAACTGAGAAGAAGGTTAAAAAGAATTCAAACAAAGAATCCCAACAGGCAAACAAGGAATCTGCAGAAGAGAAACAAAAGGCTACTAAAACAGAGAAGAGAAAAGCTCCCAGCAAAGAAGAGAAGCTTTCAAAAGTGGCAAAAACTTCCAAAGAGCAATCTGTGAAAGATGCAATAGGCAAAGTAGACAAGGATAAAGTGAAAGCAGAACCAAAAAAGAAGGCAACAAAAGCAACTAAAAATACCTGACAGATATAGCAGATTACCTTCTTTTTGATTGATTTGCATTTTCTTAATTAACAACTGGATGAAATCGTAAGACTTTCAAGGACAAAGCAGGAATGGTCATCTCATTATTACGTTAAATCACTGTTTTACTGTTTTGCCAATTTTGGACGCTTTTCAATGATTAGTGATCCTGGTTTTGAGATTTGGAGTTTCTATGCAATCCATTAAACCTGTGTTTTGATATACCTCTTATGTTGTGACAATGGATATTTTAAAGCTTATTCCGATCATGGAAACTCTTGTTCTTGAAGTCGATATATTTTGATGTTTATGTCTGTATCTTTTGATGTTTCGAATTGTGTCTGAATCCCCTATGGACAAGGGGATTTCACTGTCTTTTGTGCTTATTTGCATAGAATGGTATTCAATAATATGAATTACATTGAATAATGTTTCTGGCAAACATGGTTAGATTTTCTATTTGTCTAGAGATGCAGATACAATGGTTGTGAGCCTGCCAATGACTCATTTTGCATGTTTTGTGAACTTGATGTATATGCTTGTGCTGTAAATCATTGGAAAGCCATTCGAAGTTGGGCTTATTTAAAATCTTCGTAGCACTGTGGATACCCTCTTTCACAAGTTTTTAATTTTCATTTCGCTGTTAATGTGTTTTAGTACATTAATCATGATGTGAGACCAATACCCCCTATGGGATTAGATATTTGGAGTGTAATATCAGTTTTCCTCATGGTATTGAAATTTGAGGAGTTTCTTTCTGCTAAACCATCAATTTTTCTTTTACAAAACAACAATTGAGGCTCATATATGCGTAACAGTGTTCTCATTACCTGGAGGTTCTATTTACTCAACCTGTTATATATACATGTTAGAGCACCTTTTATCTCTAGATCCTAACCTTATCTGTTTGGCCTTGACAGTGGTGAGGATAATTTGGTTGAAATATCTGGTTTCTAACATCATTGCAAGAGAGTGTGCCCACAGAGGTCTCATCTAATGCATCAAAGCATACTATCAACAGTGTAAATGTTACTGTTTGAACCCAGCAGATTTTATCATCTAGTTTTGAACAATTTTGGAGGTCTACACTCCCAAAGCTATAGAGTACCTTGTTTCTCTTGGTGCAATCAACTATTTGTTTGTGCAAGTAACAATGCATTGCATATAAATGATGGATTGTGTGCATTGAATGTAGATACTGTTATAAAACCGTGTAAACCTTGCTCTAATATCACCTTGATGTTGTAAAGTTGGAACTTGATATATGCAACCTTCAGCATTGCAAGCTCCATAACAAACCTAGATTTAGATGGGTCTGGGTTTGTACAAATTTTTATCATCTCAGTTGAATTGTATGCACTGTTAAAGAATTGAAACTCTCTCCCATCCTAGGCTGTAGGAGCATCTTGCTTCTCTCAGTGCAATCAACTCTTTTTTGTGTCTATGTAATACTAGTTTGAATCTAGATGGTGAAATTGGGTTCATTGAATTCGAACACTTTCAAACCCAGCTAAACTCTTCTCTGATATGCATCTGGAGGTTGAGGTTTTGAAGTTAAAACTTAATATATTCAGCTTCCAGCTTTGTAACCATGAGATTTAACCCAGGTTTAGATGGTTCAGGGTTACTTTAAATTTGTCTCTCAGATACTATGCACTGTTAATTAAGATGTTGAGTATCCAGATCACTGGGAGAGCAATGAAGGGGTTTTTGTTACTGTTTTTGTTGAATGGAACATTCCCACATGGTGCAGGGTATTTTATTTCTCTTCTTATTTTCTCCTGCACTTGTTCAATTTATGTTCATTGGGGTAGGTATCCTAACTGCATCTGTTATTGATCTTAGCCATTTTGGTTCTGTTTGGATCTTTGTCCATTTTCTCTTTTTCCTATTATTTTTTGCTACTTGGCTTTTGTTTGGTCATAATTGTTCCAAGGTGGGTTGTATTTATTGTTGAGAGATCCAAAGGTTGGTACGCCAGGTATGGAAGAATTTATGTGGATTGAAATTTTTTATAATTGGCATCTGCAGATTGAATATTTTAATGTTTTTCAACAATGTGGGTTTGAATTTCAAGAGGGTTTATTATAGAGTCATCTAGAAAGGTTTCAGTTCAGTCTATCAGGTTTTCCATGAGTTTCTTTCTAACAAACTCGTAAAGAATTGCATTTGTTGATTTATATTTCCTCATGGGGTTGCATCTGTGATTTAATCTCCTAGGGTTATTTGAATGTGCTATTAATTTAATTGTATAATTCTTTTTTTTCTTGCAGATGATCATAGATGCTATATCTTCATTGAAAGAAAGGGCAGGATCAAGTCATTATGCAATCTGTAAATACTTTCAAGTTAAGTATCAAGATAAGTTGTCACCCAACTTTAAAAAGTTTCTCAACAATCAATTGAAAAATATGAGTGAGCAGGGTAAATTGACCAAGGTGAAGGCCTCGTTTAAGCTGTCAGATGAATTGAAGAACCAAAAGAAAGCAGAACTTAGAAATACTAGTAAGAAAGTTGCTTCTGAAGAGGGTGCTAAGGCAGCTGAAGCTGAGACCCAAAAAACTAAAGCCAAAATGAACATAGAGAAAAAAGTCAAGCAGCATGAACCTGTAGAAGAGGGAGACAAAGAAGAAAAGGTTGCAAAGGAAAAGAAGGAACGAAAACCAGCCAAGCCCAAAAAAGAAGTCAATGAAGAAAAGATAAATGAAAAAGCCAAACCTGACAAAGTTGTGAAGAAAGCAAGCACAGAAAAGGATGCATCGAAGAAGAAGACCACCTCAAAGAAAGTAGAGAAGGATGCCCCAAAGAAGGCTGAAAAGGAAACTGAGAGGAAGGTTAAAAATAATTCAAACAAAGAATCCCAACAGGAAAACAAGGACTCTGCAGAAGAGAAACAAAAGGCTACTAAAACAGAGAAGAGAAAAGCTCCCAGCAAAGAAGAGAAGCCTTCAAAAGTGGCGAAAACTTCCAAAGAGAAATATGTGAAAGATGCAATAGGCAAAGCATACAAGGATAAAGTGAAAGCAGAACCAAAAAAGAAGGCAACAAAAGAAACTAAAAAGACCTGATAGATATAACAAATTACCTTCTTGTTGATTGATTTTCATTTTCTTAATTAAAAACTGGATGAAATCGTAAGACTTTCAAGGACAAAGCAAGAATGGTCATCTCATTATTACGTTAAATCACTGTTTTACTGTTTTGCCAATTTTGGACGCTTTTCAATGATTAGTGATCCTGGTTTTGAGATTTTGGAGTATCTGTGCAATCCATTAAACCTGTGTTTTGATATACCTCTTATGTTGTGACATGGATATTTTAAAGCTTATTCTGATCATGGAAACTTCTATTCTTGAAGTCGATATATTTTGATGTTTATTTCTGTATCTTTTGATGTTTCGAATTGTGTCTGAATCCCCTATGGACAAGGGGATTTCACTGTCTTCTGTGCTTATTTTCATAGAATGGTATTCAATAATATGAATTACATTGAATAATGTTTCTGTCAAACATGGTTAGCTTTTCTATTTGTCTAGAGATGCAGATACAATGGTTGTGAGCCTGCCAATGACTCATTTTGCATGTTTTGTGAACTTGATGTATATGCTTGTGCTGTAAATCATTGGAAAGCCATTCGAAGTTGGGCTTATTTAAAATCTTCGTAGCACTATGGATACCCTCTTTCACAAGTTTTTAATTTTCATTTTGCTGTTAATGTGTTTTAGTACATTAATCAAAATTGTGAAATCTCTTTCGCTGAAAATTTCAGAAATACTTATCAATGTCATCTTGAAACAAAGATTTTGAAATCGAGAAAGGGAAGGAAGGTGCATACCGCTGAACAGGGAAGGAAGGTGCATATCGCTAAAAAAATTGGTGAAAAGCACGGTGCCTCTGTGTTATTAGTCAACGTTGGAGTCTGAAAGCGAGTTTGTGCATGCGCTTGAGGCTGAACACTATTATCTCCCACAACACCATCTCTTTTGAAGTGTATCTCAGATCTATGCTATATACGAACTATGGGAGGCCCTAACGGACCAGAGAGGGACGGACCAGAGAGAGTTGGCCTCGCTCAGTCAGCAAGAACTTAGAAAATCGGTGTGCAAAAAGCCCAGCCACCTCTCCGAACCACTGAAAACTGAAAAAATGGGGCGAATGCCATAGAAATCTAGAAAATCGGGGGCGAATGCCATGGAAACCTGGAAAATTGGGGGTGAATTTCATGTTTCCTGTTTTGTGCGCCCTTTTTTTGGTGGGCTAATGTTAAATAATTAATTATTTTTAAAATATTTTTTGGGCTAACTTTATTAAACTATAAAAAATGGGTTTTATATAAAAAATCGCCCTAATAAAATTTAAAATCCCTTAAAATTCGCCTTTCGGCTAAAATTCGCCCCTAAAATTTTCCTTGATAATTGTCCTTCAATGACACCTTGTTCAGATTTCAGAAATCAATACACAATCTAATCTCACCTGTCTTTTTCTGCACTGGCACTAAACTGGAAATCCAATCAGAAAATCTGATAGGAACAATGATTCCTGCTTTGTACAACCTGTTTACCTCCTTCTCAATCGATGGCAGCAATTTCGGATTGATTCTTCTTAGCTTTTTTCTGAAAGGTTTCTGATTACGCTTAATTGGGATAGTATGATGGATGATATTAGTGTCATATGTCTTCAGATCTGAGTAATCCCAAGCGAAAGCATCAGAAAATGAAGACAAAAAATTCACATATTCAGCCCTTACCTCCGGTGACAATGGCTTGGATAACTTCACCATTTTGGGATTTTCAGCTGTCCCAATATTTACATCCTCTACTCCTTTTTCAGTCAGTCGTAAATTTGGTTTCTTGGCCACATCATCCTGATCGAAGAGTTCTTCTAAAGGTATCAAACCTTTAGGAATAATGTTATCTTTCAGCTGTAACACTTCCATTTGGTTAACTTGAACATCATCACCATCATCAAATTCTACATCAATTGAGGTATCTTTGAAATTACTTTTACTCTGCAGAAAATTATTAATCTCATCATCATCTTGGAAAACTTGCCAACATCTTTGATTATCCGGTACGGTAGGACGGTGCTTCACATGAATCTCGAATTTATTTCTTGAATTCATTGGGATCTTCAAGTTACTAGCTGCCTTGGCAAGCGCATCAGCAATTCCATTTTGAATGTGAGGAATACAAGTCAAGGTATAATCTGAAAATTGCTTCAAAATATCAAGGACAGCGTTCCGGTAAGCCCGCATCCGGGGATGTTTCGTTTGATACTCACCCTTTACCTGCTTAATCACCAATTCGGAGTCGCCATAGACCGCAATTCTCTAAGCATTCAGCTTTCTAAGAATCTTTAAGCCAGCAATCAGAGCTTCATACTCAGCCTCATTTTTCGAACAATCAAATGCCAACTTGTAAGAACATACCCGTACATTGCTCGGTACCTTATTAGGAGCTGAAAAAGGGCTGCGTACCCAAATACCAATCCCAGCACCATCATTTCCCACTGCACCATCGAAATCCATGGTCCATAGACCCTCTTCATCATCCTCTAAGTGCTGAAATTGTGCTAGCTCTGTTTTTCTGCTTGCTGTCCACTATCTTTAGCTGATTTCTCAACTGTGCTTTCCGGTAGCTGCCTTTCTTTCTGCAAAACTTCTCTGAAATTCTTGGTAATCTCTGGGATATCTTCTACTTGAACCAACTGACTATCTACATCATTAAAACTATCAGCAAACAAAACAAAAGACTCTAGATCTGTATGTACATAATTAAGCGGATGATTAACCGGTTTCTCCTTAGTGGTAATCATATACTTCATTTTTTGTTCCCGATACAACTTTCTCATTTGGCCAAACACGGGAATCGTCGCATAGGAGAAATCTAACTGTAATGTCCCTTTCAATTTTTCTCCCCAAGATCTGGAAAGCAACATACCAAATCTTGGAGGAATGTATGCTACAACAACGTCCATCAAAACATTCTTTGTAGGAATTTGATCCAAACTAACAACCAAGTATTTAATGAGCCCAATACATCTCACTTTGCTATAATCAAATGAATAAAGATCGTGGTACTTCCTGGTAATGTCTAAACCCAACTTCTCCATGATTTCTTTCGGCATAAGATTATGGGAAGCACCGGAATCGAACATGGCATTATGCAATACAAACTCATGCAATCGAAGACTAATATAAAAAGGAGGCACTTCGCTGTCCGGAGACTCACCATCTAAAGCTGGTCCAAATATCAGTTCCGGTTGATCATCTTCAATATTCACCATATCAGACATGGGATCGAAATTCAAAATTCTAGAAACTTGACCTTTATAACTGTTGTTCCTCATTAATTCAGTCAAGGGGATGGATACCTTTAATTTTGAAATTTCATTCTCCAAACTAAAAGATGAAGTCTTTTCAATCTCTTTGGCTGAAACATCTTTCTTTTCAACCTTCTCTCTTGATGTAATCGGCTGATTTTATTTTTCTGCTGATGATGACTTAGTGGCAGCAGGATCAACTACCTCTTTTGCTTTCTTTTGTGCAACAGGTGAATCATTTTTAGGCGCTGAAACTTCCTACCTCTTTTGAATTGGATTGACTGGTACATCTCTATTTCTAAGAGAATATTGCTTCTGCTGAGCTGACAATGCATTCATATATCCTCTCTGATACTCATCCGACTCCTCCTCAAGGGTTGCATCATTAGCTAGGATAAAATCCTCATCTCTTTGTACCGCTGAACTTTCTGCATACTCTTCATCTTCAGTGATATAAATGGGCAAATCATCAGGAGTAAAGAAATGATTTTCCTCCCCCACTACATCATCTTCATCATCTGAATCCTGACCAACAAAATTCTGCTGAAGAGGTGTCTTTACTTGCTGCTGGACTGCTGGTTCTTGTGCTCGCTGTTCTCGTTGCTTAATCCTGAATTGGGGCTGCTGCTGACCACGGAAGTTAGGATTCCGAACTTGTGGTTCGGGCTTATCAATAGTGAGCCTTTCGAACATATTTCCCATTTCGCGAAGTATCTTATCTGTAGATGTAGAAGCTTCTTCCTTTATCACAACTTTCTTCTCGGCTTTCAGTCTAGCTCTCTTATCATTCAAGTTTGCCTCAACACTCACGGAAATCTTCTGCATGTCCTCTAAAGTAGGCGGATCTCTATCTCGTAATGAATAGGCCATCTCCGGATCAAAACCATCCGGGAATTTTAACAAAGCTGACTTCTTAGAAGGCCTCAAGTCATCAGGAATTGCATTATAAACCGCATTAAATATGATAATATAGTCTTGGATGGACTCACCAGGATTGCGCTTGATCTTAGTATACTCAGAAGTGATTTGCAGCGGATCTTTCTTCATCTCCCACCGATCTAGAAACTGTCTCTAAAGCTCTTCTAATGTATTAATACTTCTGGGCTGTAAAGCTCTAAACCATTTACGTACCTCACCTCCAAAAGTTTGGACAAACAATCTCATGGAGACATTCTCTTCATCAATTTCATGCAGGTCCAAAAAGTCTGTCATTCTATCAATATGCTGCTGAGCGGGCACACTTTGAGGAGTACCATCAAACAAAGGAATTTTACTCTGATAATCAGCGGGCATAGGATCCAAATTTGCTGGCAAAACAAGAGGTGCAAATCTAGCAGCCATGGCTCTTGGTGGATTTATGATCTGTCTTGGAGAAACGGGTGGAGAAGGAGCAGTAGGTGTGCGAGGTGTATGTGGTGGAGATGGAGGAGGAACTACTGCTGATTGCTGATCAGATATCAATGGTTGCACTGGAATGGTAGGAATAAAAGAAGGCTCAGCGTGAACTTGTGAATCAGATGTAACTACTGATGGACCAAGAGTTTCAGAAGCAGATTCAATAAACTCAGGAATATTCGTTGCCACAATAGAGTTCTGAAGGTTCAGAATGTAATTATCAATAGATCTATTAGCTTGTTCAACCTCAAGGTACTTGATGAACTCGGGATTTATGACGGTAGAATTAGTAGCACTTTCAGATTTAGTTTCAAACAAGGACAACTCGAACTGATCATCAAACTCAATATCTTCAAGGAACTCAAATACAGTCGGGCATGAATGAGATTTCAACAAAGGGATCACGGGACTTTCACGACGGAGGATTCTTGAAATCAGATTGGGATTCTCATACATTGGAGGCGGATCAGGATCGGGATTTGATCTAGTATGTCTTCTGGAAGCCAGTGTGTTGATCTATTCAAAAATCAAAGGACAAAACCGATCTATTCAGCCTATCAAATTCTAGACTCAATCACCCAAAAGTCCAGAACGATGTAATATACTGGGGTAATTCACAAGTCAAATGTCACGTTCACAAGCTAAACCAGAGATTGACTGAAGCAGCGTTTATCTACTTCCGCTAATGCAAAGCAAAAGCGTTTCGAAAGCTACCTGGCGTAACTTCAAGCTCCGTCTGTAACTTATGAAACAAATAACACCAACAAGCAAACCATTTTTCCCCAGTATGGTCGCCACTATGTTATTGTCCAAATCCACCTTAGGCTGAAGGAAGGCGGGATTTAGGGTAACACCAAACCACGCTCAGCCTCGTAGCTAGCCCTACGAGGACAGGAGAGGGCTCTCTCCGGGTCAATCTCAATGAAAATATTCAAAGGGGCTTGAGATGACTAAAAAAAAAAACTGATCTTAGGCTAGATAAACAAATAGGAGGGTTTGATTTTGATTTTTTGGGATTTTGTTGGAAAAAGGGGAAAGACAATTTTGGGCTTGGGGATGAGGCCAAATTCTTGCAGAGTTCAAGTTGGGGCAGGGAAGGCAATGAATTTGATGTCTTAGATCAAATGAATGGATTGAAAATACTGCTGAGGAGCTGAAGAGGGAAAGAGAGTGCAAGGATCCTCTTCAAACTGACGAAAAACATATAAAACTAAACAAAAGTCTAAGGCAGAGCACCAGCAAATCAATGAATTCTACCTCAATTACTCATTTGTTTAATTCAGAAGAAAAGAGAAGGGAAATGGAATAAATATAACATTGATGAAACTTAAAATAACATGAGAAGAACATCATCAAAACTCAGAAGCCACAAGGATCCCAACAAGTGCTGCAAAACTCTGGTCTTTCCTTTGCCAAAAATCTGAAATGAATGTACAATGAGGTGCCAAACTTTTCCCAAGTATCCAACCCTGAAAATGTCTCAGAAAATACAATATATAGACCATCCTAACCCCATCCCATGCCTCTAGGGGTCGAGCTCATCCTTCTAGGAGCTGTTTCAACCAATTCTAAACATGGACCTAAAATCTACGCAGCCAAACAACTTGCCTCTATATGCTAGGAAACTGATCCATTCACTCAATTTTCACTTTTTAGTGAATGAATCCTCTAGAACAAGTAAAAACATGCCAAATTTACATCATATTCATCAAATTACATCATGGTAGGTCAATCATCACATGAAAAAGTAAAACTAGTCAAAACTGGGCGAATTTCTGAGCTGAAGAGTGAAAATGAGGCAGAATATCTCTATGTGCCACGCTCAAATTCTCTATGCGTCGTGCCACTTTGGAGGTGATTTTGAGGCACTTCCCGAAGTCAAAATTGAGCTCATGATAGCTCGTTGGAAATCCCTAGATGTCTACTATCCAACCCAAGTGGAAGTTTTCAATCTGGAGGTCATTTTCCCCTCCCAAAACTGCAATCTCCCAAGACTAGTTCCTGCTGGTGCAAAAAGTGGCAGAAAGGCCATTTTCAAGGTGTTTTTGGCCCTTTAGGCAGGCCAGAATTTGATGAAATGCTTCGGCCATTCCTGAACATACATAATGTATTATGAAAAACCAAAAAATGCAAAGCTTTCCTCCAGAAGATGTCCCAATCATAAGCGTGCGTCGGGTGCCGCGACACGTCGAGTGCCGCGACACGTCGGGCGGAAAAACCTGTTTTGCAACCAAAATTTTCAAAAATGACAAAATATTCTTCAAATTTGCTGAAATTTGGAGTGAAGGTCCCCCATCATGTCTCATGCTTAGCCAAGGAAGCTTTGGCCAAGATCGAGAGTGGATCTGGCCTTTTCCGACGTTTCAGTGCCTTTCTCAGCCTCGCCTTCAGGATCTTCATTTTTGCTCTGCAAATGTGCGTGCGGGCCCAATAGTGATTCTTCATGTGTCTGAGCATGTCTTTGTCCCTATTTACCTTCACCAACAGCTTCTCCTGATGAATTTTGACTCTCGTAAGGCAAGTTTCTCGCTCAAATGGTGTCATGTCACCTGGTCTCTTTCGGGCCAATTCACGATCTTCACGGATTTGCCGCAACTCTATGAGTGTCTGATGATCCTCCAGTTGTTTATTACGCTGATCCAAGTAATCTATAACCCACTAAGCTCTCTGCAACTTCACGGTCAAAGTTTCAATCTCAGCCTTTTGTTCCTGGATGATTTATTTCAGCTTTGAGCTAGGAGAGCTCGAATCAACATCGATCAATATAAAATCAGTATCTTGGCCTCTTGAGGGGCCCTCATCATGCATAGGCTTCTTGCCTCTGTCCTATACCTGTGCTGATGTAGAAGGCGAGACCCCTTCCACGCCATGTGGATATAGTACTCGCGCTGCTGATGAAGATAACGAGACCCCTTCCACCCCTGGCGGAATAGTACTCGTCGTGCTGCTGCAAATAAGGCTCTGTGGCCTCTCTGATATGTCACACACATTGGAGCACTAATAGGCTTAGTCTCAGGAACCTCGAACTGATGTGAAGGCTCTGCCTCATCATGAACAATCTCGGGAAGAGGCTCGGGGGCTGCAAAGAAGTCATGGGAAATGAACGCATCCCATGTGATGACCTGGAAACCAAGCTGATGTACCACAATGATTTCGATGAGCGCATAATGATAAATGCTATTATGTTGCTACTCCGGAGTCTTATTCTGCACGATGGTAGTCATCTGCTCTATGTTTCGGCACATGAAGTATGGAATATTCATCATTCGCACTCTCGTGAAATGCATCAAAAGTCTGATATGTTATGCATAAAGGCGCGAGAACCTACCCTCACAGCTGAAGTATCTAATGATGAGCTTCATTAATGGCACATAGGACTCCTTCAGAAACCGAAACGGGAATACCCTGCTCAACTGCCTCAAATATCTAGGCCTGATGTAAGGCTCATAATGTGCTCTATCCAGCTGATGTCTCTTATTCCACTCCTCACCAATGTTCGGTATCTCGATCGCCTCAAAAATAGTCTCTGGTGTCAAAGTGAAGTTCACTCCAGCAAGATTTACATGACCATCACGCAAATGTAGGAAAAATAAGTGAACCAACTCTGGATGGTGTTGAATCTGAGATATCATCTCGCAATACCGAAAACATGAATGTTGCTGAAAGCATGTCATTGCAAGCGGGCAAGCTTGCAATTGAGCCAAAGAAGTGGGCTCCTCCCTGACGTGCTTGCCACTCTTATGAGACCTCCTCGGTACATTTAGCTCTGCGGTTGAATCACTGTCCTGCTCATATCCCTGCTCATATGATGAATTTGTCTCTGACATGATGCTGAAAGCAAGGTGTTTAACAAGTATGCGCTGATATATGTATGGTGAAAACAATAATTTGGTGTATGCTTTGATGCCAAATGTGTCACATATATGATAAGATGCTATGAAGAAATATCATAGTGGGAAAAGGACTGTTAAATGAGATTTAAGTGTGAGGACAGTCACTGTTTGGGACTTAGGGATTTGGGGATTTATAAGTAATGGGAATGAGTGATAGTGATGGGGGTAGTTTAGGAACAAGAGTCAATGAAACGGGAATATATAAATGAAATCAAAGACATAAAGGCAACTCTTGAATATCATGGAAATTAGGAATTTATCAATGAAGGGAAGTGGTGACAAATGATAGGGTTTAAGGATTCAAAAACATGGGAATAAAAGGGAAAAAGGGATATGCGACAGTAGAAATAAGAGAGGGACTGTGTTATGAGAGTGTAACAGTAGTAGCAGTGACAATAATGATAAAAATGACAAGGGCACAAATGAAAACAGAATGAGAGCTTAAGCACCAAAGTTCAACTTTTAATCACTTCTTTTCAAACCCTTGGGAGCAAATTTCAATATGGGTATAGGGTTTACTCTTTCACCATTTAAAATCTTGAATTTTTCCTTTCAAATAACATCCAACAGGAGTTAAACTCAAATGGTAAGGGCGCACACTTACTTGGTGACAAAACACTGAATAAAATTGATTTTTGATGAATCGATGATGAATTTCAGCCTTGGGGCTCTGTGCGCCACGCAAAAACCCAATGCGCCACGCGGGTTGAATGCATCACGCCCTTTAGAAATTTCCACTGTGTCTTCTAGCTCTATGCGCCGCGCCTATGCCCAATGTGTCATGCGCAACTTAACACACAGTCGACCTCTTCTCAAATGGCAGTTTTGCTCTTCAACTTTCAAACTTGACTTCTCTTTGAGATTTTCTCAATAACACCTGTTGCAAATGAATTAATAATATTGGGAAATATCTCATATAGAGATGGTTTTGATTTTTACTTCTTCAAAACCCATGTTGTAATGTTTTTTACGTTTGGCACTTGTTCATTTAATACAACCTTTGTCTTTTTGTTTCCTCATTGACTTTCTGAGCTTGAATGATGAAATTGGTTGATTTTTTGCAGGGCTGATGGCATTGAACTTTGGCAAAGGAAAACCAGAGTCTGCTTTGAAGTCTTCATGGCTCAAAAATACCTGATTATTACAAGAACAATTTTGATAATTTCTTCTTCAAAACAGATTTTTGAAGAAGAAACATCCTCGAGCATATTTGCTGATGAAAATTTTGAACTGAAAACTTATTGAAAACCTCCTCATGGCCTGCGGGCATTATTTAACATTTTGAAAGACCAAACCCTAGACCTAGAAGCTAAAATGACTCTTTTTGACCAAAAAAGTATCTATGACTGTAAATGACATGAACTGAACTTTGATAAGTTTTGAGAAAATTTGACCAACCTAGCAGGTACACGCATGAGGGAAACTGAGAGAAAAAAACCCTTTCGTCAGTTAATGGCATGCCCCTAATGGAATGCAGATGAATGAGTGGAATGAGACACCTAAAAAATGAAATGCAATAAGAGAAATGATCTCTGACAGAGGGATGTGTCTATGACCCTTGCTACCCCCAAGCCTTTTTTGGTTGACAGACCGGAGGATGTCCCATCCATTGAAATATCCCATCCATAACTGGTAGAACAACACCAAAAATACGCAGAAGCTACTATTATCTGTAGATTCAAAAGACTATGGCCTCAAGAAAAGGGTCTCTACGAATGGATCTATGCCAATTGGACCCACAACTGCACTGTCATATTTTACTCAAAGGGCTTCTTTATTATAGTCTTTGATCACGACAAGGACTATTAGAAGGCTATAAAAGAAGGACCATGGTTTTGGGGATGGGCAGGGTTATTCCTCACACCTTGGTTCCCAGAGTTTGATCCCTTCACGACCATCATCACCAAGATTCTAGTGTGGTTCAGACTCCCCAAATTATCGATTCACTTATGGCACTCATCCGTATTTCAAGGTTTTGAAAACACCTTGGGTCACTATTTGACTACGGATCCCTATCTGGAATTCAAGGGGCTCTATACACATGGAAAATTTTGCGTTGAAGTAGACATCAGCAAAGGCCTGCCAGAAAAAATCAATCTCAAGATTGGTGGCTTCTTGTGGACACAGAATTTAGATTATGAGAACACAACCTTTAGATGCCATAATTGTTACCAGATAGGGCACCTTCAACACCCCTGCCCCATGTTTCTGGAAAAAAATCAGCAAAACTTCCCCAAACATAAACCCAAGATATGAATACATAGTTTTCCGCCTCCCGTGGATGATGATGGCTCCTCCAGCTCAGAGGAGTAGGAGATCGAGGTAGAAATGGTGCAGGCTAAGGATACGCAAGACTCTTTCTCTGAAGCCCCTCAGGGTCCCACGGTCACTAATGATACTCAAAAACGTAACCATGATCCCTCCTCTTCCGACACAGATAAGAAGACTACTTCTTCAGGCAACAATACTCTTCAAGTGTTTCTAGCCCAGCGGCTCCATTCGACCTGGGTCAAAGTCATCAAAAAGAAAGGGAAAAAATTCTGCATGGAGACTTCTGCCCAATCTGGGTAGATCCATGTTTCTCTCTACTTTTGTCTCCCAAATATTTCTTATCTGTTCTTTGTCTGCTCTATTCTTTTCTCTTCGGGACTGAGGTTGATAGTTTATCATTTCCGGTTGGCCCATTTCTTGTCTCTTCTGACTGTAAAATCTCTTTGTACCATATGTTCACTTAATAGAATCAGTCTTACTTAGAAAAATAAATAAAAATTCCTCTTTCTGACTTACTAATTTTGGAATTTGCATCTCTCTTCCCAGTTTTTTATCTTCATTTTGAATATCTTTTACACAATTCAGCATTCTGAACAAATGGTAGATATGAAATATGCCCTTTACCCATGACATTAAGGATATCAAGATATTCATCTCAGATTCCTTTTAAGAAAAAAAATTGAATTGTATCTGGACTTATAGAATTATGTTTATATTTTTGTAAGTTGTAGAGAAATCCTTCGAGGTATTCCTCTAAAATTTCATCCTCCTATTCAGTCATTTTAAAAATGTCACCATTTTAGTCCCTAGGCCTACAATATGCTTGATATTTGTTGTGAATTTATTTTATCATGTCTTACCAATTGGTAATAGTGTGTTCACCTAATCCCATAAACCATTTTAATGCAGTTGCTTTAAGGGTTGTAGGGAAAAGATGAAGTTTATGTGTATCATCAGTATACCCATAAGTTTGACATAAGATATGAAATTAAAATAAGAACGAATCAAGATATTCAAACGACATAACATAAAAGTTTGGAAAAATTAAAGGTGGAATGTTTTTAATTTTTAATTCTTCTCCCAATATTACTCTAGTATTGAAGATTGGGAATCCAAAAGTTGTTTCTTGTTCATTTTCTTCTCTCTCATCTTGCCTTCTTTTGTTCTCATTCTCCCTTTTAGTGGCTTCTTCTATTTTCCTCTCTTGTTCTCTTTTTCTTTCCCATTCTTTACGTTGTCTCTCATATTGTATCCTTTTTTCTGGATTTAAGCCTAGAATGGTGGATCATTTTCTTTCCTCTCTCACCTCAAAATTTTCAAGTGCTTTAGTTGATTTTTGAGCTTATATATCCTCAATTTTTTCAAAATTTTCAAGAACTGGTTTTTTCAAGAACTGGTTGATCACTTGGTTTTCTTATATGGTTTCCTATAGAGGGTGGTTCTTTTTGTGTTTTTTTCTCGTTACGTCATAAGCTAACAATTTTTTCCTGTCAGCAAAAGTTAATCTTTTTCCTGAACACTTTTTTTCCTCTAAATCCCTTAAAGTTGGTTTCCTAGAAATTGGTGTTAGTTTGAATGTGGATGGTCCTCCTCCCACTAATTTTTTAGTGTTTGGGGTATTTCATTTCATATATCCAACCTTATCGTCTCTTTGTCTAGGCATAAATTACCATAATGAAAATAAATACTACACTTTTTTCTTTTTAATGTTTTAACATTTTTTTTTTCAAGCTTCCTATTTAACTATATCTTAGTGTGCTTCCCCCACAACATCACCAAAATGTTGGTCTAATTTATTGGGTTAAATCGAAACATATATTTTACTTATCAATCTAGGTTTGTAAACTTTGAAGCACCCAAAATATATGGATCTTATATTAAATTTAGTCTAGGAAGGAGTTATTTTTGTGAGGATAAATGAAATGCATATTAAAAATATAAATTTATGAGATGAAGAAAATAAAATTCTGATCTAGAAGTAAGAGTGCAATGAATATTAGTGGACCATAACCAACAAAAAAGAGGATCTAACTTAGATGTATTGGTTGTCCTTCCTCATTATCCCTATTCCAACAAGGTTAATTCCACCATAAAGCATAACATAATCAAATTAAGAAAGCAGTAAATGCATAAACACAATTTCCAATTCAATGTTCAACTCAGAGAGAAGATGATCTAACTTAGATTCCTTGGTTTTCCTTCCCTGCTTAAATCAATGTCTGAAAGGAAAAAAAATTAGAAATACAAGTAGTCATGGGATAGAATGAATATACTCATAAAAATATTTAGAAGAAAAAGAAATGTTTAACAATCTAAAATATTCACAATTATGCACAAAAATACACTATAGTGAACTTATCTTGGAATGAGGGCCCGCCACCCTTTTATTAGTACACTTGAATAATATCAGCTATAGTATATCAGAAAACACATCCCAAATAAATAATGACAAGAACTAAAAGGAAAGTGCTTCCAATTATACTCTGTTACACAACATTTTGTCACTTTCCCTGCAATCCCCATCCTGCACATTGGAGGCTCATTTTGGTGATCAAAATAAAGTGTCATGCCTTTAAAATACCGTAATTGCATCCCTTTCCATGAGGAAATCATTCCTTCTGTTGACCATTTCCTGAAAAAACCATCAGAAACACCTATTTTTTCCATGGCGCTGGTAGCCCGTTATTCCCTCGCGCCGATGAGGTAGATTAACACTGGCCCTCACACCATTTGGTGCTCTATCTCAGTTAGTTGTTCACGCAAATTTGTTTATAGAAGGTTTTTTAAAAATAGAGGTGAATTTTTTATCATAACAACTTCGTGGACGAGTCATAGGGAGTGGTTTGACTAAATAACCACGACCTTCCTCCTTTGGCCTCTTCTTTCCACCTTTTTGGGAAACCTCCCATGAGATAAGGCCTCCTTTCCACCATAGTCGGAATACCAACCTGCTCCTCTCCCTCTATAAATACATCCATCTTCCATTGATGTGCTAGCTGAATTGAAGATATTATAGTAGAAACGATGGAGATATTTCCATTTACCTTTCTAGGAAAGTTAGAATGAAAGAGTTACTTATTGAGAGAGTTTGTGCCTACATCCCATCTGAATTCCCTGACATTTGTCGAGATGCACTTCAACTGAACCCTAGTGAAGGAGGTTGCAACATCAAGGTTTGGTTGTAACGCTTTCTTCTATGAATACATATGTATAACTATTGTCTGGTTCCCTTGTTGCATTCATGTGTTTTATTGATGTAATACGTTTAACCCTCCTTGAATGGTTAGTAGTTATGAATGAGATTGTTGCGTCATATGATACTCTTGTTTTTTGATCTTGTGTAGGTATCCAAGCATCATTGTGGAAGGATCGTGACTTGCTGAGACAAGAATTGAGAGGCCACCACTATAATAGCCACGACGACAAGGTTAGGACTCTAGGTAGGTTGATCTACCTCATCTATTTCATTCATTAATTAGGAACCTACACTCTAGTTTGTCCTTTTTTAATAGACCCACCCTAGGGATAGAGGGACCGTCTTTGTCCATAGAGAGGTTTCACCTTCATAACGATTTAGAAATGAAATAGTTTCAATAGTCATAATACCTATTCATAAGTGTTGAATGGTTATGCTTAAGTAAGAAAAAGATATAAAAAGCTGAGCTAAAATAGGCATAATAGCCTATAATATTCCTATTCCATATAATTAGGTCAAACTCATCCTTTTAGTTGCACAAAATATGATAAAATCCCACTAAATCACAGAAATACCCCTTTTAGTTATAGATTTCTAGGTGACTGGTCAAGTTTGATTAGCGTTGGCTAGGCCAGTTTAGAATCAATTGGACCATTCCAATAGGAGATTTTCAATCCTTGGTTCCTAATATTCTCTAATATATCCTTAATTTCGACCTAGGTGTCTTGCACATACGATTTCAAAGGAGCCATTATTGGAAATTCGCTTCTAGTCAAAATAATTTTAAATACCCTTTTTTTACTAAAAACTATAAAATTTAAAAGACATAACTAATTTTACCTTAAAGTGTAATAAGAGGAAAAAATTTAGTAAAATTACCATGATATTATAGAAAATAATTATCGATAGAAGGAAAATGTATGTGGAAAATGACCAAAAATGGAGAGCCAACAATGCCCAGGGTTTAATTTTTTTAAGTTTGTTTCAATAAAAAAAATTTCTTTACTCTTGTTGTTTTCAAATTTTTTGTCTAGTAAAGCATTATTAAGAAACCATGTTGATGGAGAATGTTATTTTATAGGGAAAATCATTATTCAATGGGGATAAAGGGAACACTTTAAGGAATAAATACATGCAATGGCCCATGCTACAACTTTGCAAGCTCTAAGAGACTATGACTTGCTGAAGTTTCTGAAACTTCTTAGCATGATAAGTGAAGCTCATATTGTTTAACAATTATTTTACTGGTGGGATAAAGCTAATGAGTAATATGTAGCGGCCTTAGAGATATAATGGTTAGAGATAGAGGATATCTATTTTTTGACAAGGTTATTGAGAAGTCAATCGCCAACATGGTTGAATGGAATGAGAGGAAAAACATGAGAAAATGTGGATGCCTATGTGCCTCGTTATTCTATTCCTAGCACATGAAGTAAAGGTGGAAGAGTACCTATCGATGCAATCATAGACCAAAACTTGAGAGTTTTAGTTCTCACTATCACAGGCGTATGTGGATCTACCACACCCCATGTGGAAGCAATAGTGTATATGGACCCAACTATCTAGTCTATGGAAACAACCTACTCAATTGGTGTAAGGGATTCCCAACAAACCTCAAAGGGAAACTTACTCAGGCTTGTATAGGGTGGACTTATTTTTTTGGATATGTGAGTATATTGGTGTGATTCCTTATAGATTGGATTTTGGTTATGAGATTTGTAGTGTACTATGAGCTTGATCCACCATCTAGGGAACCTCGAATAGTAGATGGACTACTTTGGTGGCAAGGCGGGAAGGAGTCCATGGGGGATATTGGTTCGACTCCACATAATATTTTTCATTGAATTATGTTCAAGTAGTAGTATATGACTATGCCTATGATGGAGTGTAGTTTTGAGGGGAGTCTGAGCAAGTACTGCCTCCAAGGAAATATTGGAGTGCCCTTCATAAGATTTTTTGTTTTTGAATCTTTTTGAAATTTTTTTTATTTTTTAATATTGTATATATATATATATATATATATATATATATATATATATATATATATATATATATATATATATATATATATATATATATTGACATGGGTAAATAATTATTAACATCTTAATTTATAATATATGCAAATGTGGCAACATCCCACCTTGCTAGCTATTCACCGCTTCATAGAGGCATACAACCGTTTCTAGTATCATATGAACTAGCCATTCAAGAGGAGGAGGGAGAGGAGTCATATGAGTTACAAGAATTCACCCACAACGTTGAGGGGTTGAGATTGGGAGTACCACCTATGTCAAATTGTTGATGTTGTTTTGTGTTTCTATCATTGTGATAATAGGTATTTCATATTTTTTATGTGTATATATGTATGAGGAAATGTAACCTCGGCCTGATACACCTAATTTTGAACTATGTACCGAGTTTTAGATGTAAAACTCCTCTATGAAATAATAAAAATGACAACTTATATGGTGCTTTACTTTAAATGATGTTGACTATTTTAATATTTTATTCATGTGCATGGTTTTAAAAAAATTAATGTGACAAATTCCAATATAATAGATAATTATAAATAAAATCATCCAACACGTTAAAGGCTCTAAGAATATGTGAATAGAGAATGCAATAAAAGTGTCATTCCAAGAGACATACCCTTAAATAGTATCGACATAATGCGATATTTCTTACCAAATAAAAAAGGTTAAGCTGAGACACTATGAATTGGGACTAAAGCTCGATGACCTAGTGGAATATTTTGAGGATAATAACCTAATTTAAGAGCTCAATGATAGCTTTATGCTCTACCACATTATTGGTGATAGGGTGAAGACAAATTCCTCCTGACATCACAAGCTCATCAGTGGGAAAGAAGATAATTGAAGCAGTGGAACCTAAATTATAAGTTTAATGGATTGCACCATCTGTAAATCATATGTATATTAGTTAGGGCCTTAACATTTATCAATCAAATACCACACACAAGAATCACTCGTCAAAGTGATTAACACACAATCAAACCAAAAATAAATATTGCTACACACACATATACACACTATGTACAAGACAAGAAGCAAACGAATATGCCTAGTATGACTTTAGATAAATTTAGTTATGTGGCTTCGGAAGTGCATTCCATTCATAATCAAATAAGTCATAGGATCATTGCTTAAGAACACGTTTAACGATACAAGGCCCATGATACATGGGTTCATGTTTTTCTACTCCTAACTTATCATGGTATTGATCATAGATCAAAACTAGATCACATTAAAAAAATACATGGCTCGAACGGACTAGTCATATTGGGAGTTTAGATATGTTCTTAATATTTTTGTTGTAAACTGCAACGTATAGGACATTATTCATCAATATGGGCTATGTAACAATCATTCTTTCTTGGTAGAAGTGTCATGGAGTAGTTTGACATCTAGTTGTAAAAATGGAATTTTTCACTCAATAGGAAGAAACAACTCTACTCTATAAGCAAATTGTAAAAGAGTGAATCTTATAATAGACATGAAAAAAAATTGATATGCCCAAAGTGAAGAAAATAACATAATGTGCTAGTTTGACTTATGGTTCCCCATCGTCGGATGTAACATAGCTTTCATGACACGATTAAGAGCATGTACTTGTGCATTAGCTTAAGGTTAATAGAGGGTTGATTTTTTATGAAGAAACCCCAACTTGGAAGCTAATTATTGCATCATATGGATTTGAAAATGTGCATTGGGATTAATGAAAATTCATTTGGGAACATAAAATATTGTAATGATGTGGCTAAAAGTAAAAAAGGTAGTTGTGGAACCATCATTAGAAAGAGTAGGCATAGCCTCATCCCAATTTGTGAAGTAGGAAATGGTACTTATTATGTAGCGATGACCCAACTTATTAGATCTATATGGAAATTGGATGTGTTGATAGATAATATTAGTTGGACTTAAGAGAATTTTCTGACCAAATTGATAAATTTCTGAATTAGAATGCACAACTCAAGGGTTAAGAAACATATGGGGTCCATAGGTGGAAAAATACATCATATGCATGGGTTCAATCGTAGAATAATAAGGAATATTGGATGGGGCTACAAGAAAAGCTCCAACAAGATATGAATTTTTAAACAAACTCACCTCAACACTCTCATAGTTATCAGGGTTATCTCCAATGAAGTGGACAATACTTCCTATAGTGGTAGCCTTGCTCGACGATATACAGTAATAAAGCTAAATAATCATGACAACATTTCCTTCATGGCGAGGGATAAGAACATGAAACACAACACAATCACACACATGTCATAAAAATAGCTATGACAAAGGATAAAATTATAATCTAACAGATCATTAACAAATTTGACATCAACATAGGAAATATTTATCCCTAGCTCGATCATAATATTCAAAAAAAACCCCTGAGGAACAAAATGGTGTCTATTAAAGACTTGTATAGTGGTACTAAACTTATCATGTACCGGAGACCCAAGATATTTCCAACATGACATTGACATAATGTAAGTGGAAGACCCTTCGTCCACCAATGTGAAATATATATCATGATGACAGACACACATCAATATTTAAATAAGAACATGATGGGAGTGTTGGAGCATAAACATCAAACGTAATCAGAATAGAATTTGAGGGATCCACCCCTACAATAGCAATCAACAATTCTTTGTGTTTCTTGTTGGGAAAAATATTGAGGAGGGGGGGGGGGGGGGGGGGTGAATCAGTATTTAGGACTTACTCAAAAATTTTTACTTTTCCATTCACTAAAACCCATACGCTACTTTGTTGAAGCCAACTAGCATATGCACGTGGATATCCTTCATAAAAATCGCGTATACACAGAGATATTATTATGCATTTATTTCTTTACTTAGGTCTATGCATCATTCATTCATGAGATGTTTAGTTAATATTAAGCATGTGCAGTAATAACAGAATAAACCATCACACATAAGCAACACACATGAACACCAGGATTTTAGGTGGAAACCCAAGTCGGGAGAAAACCACCGCTGCCATTGTCTTAGCCTTCAATATTTTATTATAGAGAAAACATCTTACAACCATGTACTAGCGCAGACTCATAACAGCACGCAGGCACCCACCTGCAGAAGGCTACAACCTTCTCTCGTTTACCAACCTCTCCTGGAAGGGAGCTACAACCCCCTGCTCTCATTTACTAGCCTCTCCGGGAAGGGAGCTACAACCCCCTGCTCTCGTTTACCAACCTCTCCTGGAAGGGAGCTACAACCCCCTGACCGAAGGTTTCAATCTTCAGCACCTTTGTGGACCACGTTTCATCAATTTTCATACTGGATCCAACCCACACAATTAAGCTCAAGGAACATTCATCAAACCAACAACTTGCTCTATAGCAGCATAATCAATATTCAAACAACCCAGATCATCATTGACAGATAGCAGTAAAACAACAGAACTGATCAGACATTTCTTTCCACACACTACATACGCGTTTTTTCTTCACTGATCCTGCGTATATACGCACTTTCACAAATACCAACCCGTGTATACATCTGCACACATTTCAGAGTTGATTTCACCTCCGATACGCGCTTTCGCTGAATACAAGCTGCGTATATACGCACTTTCTCCTTAACGAACATGTGTATAGATCTTTAGACATTTTAGTGCAGTGCAACTCTCCAGAACAGATAAACAGCTCAGATATTCATTCTTTACTTCATCACAGATTCGCTAGATCTTAGATCTAATCATTCCATAAACAGATCCAGAAGATACATATACATTTCAGATCTAGAGATCCCTCTTCATCATTTTCTTCATAGGTGCATCATAGATTCAGATCTATCATCAAACTGTTACCCTTTCCATTCGGACATACTTCAGAGTGAAGTATCCATTCAAAACCCAGACTCATCCACTCACTTTGCACAATTAATTTCTTCTCCTTATATATATTTAGCCTTTGCCAATACCATGAGCCAAAACCACATCACTTCCGATGGTATTCTTGGACGGGATCTCATAGACAATCCAGCGCTCAATACAATGGGTCAATACCATGGTATTAACCCCTGGTTTTACACATTTAGAGCGCCATTGATCATACGCGACTTGGCACGTACTTTTCCGCGTGCATACGCGCCTTCTCCTTGACAAACCCGTGTATGCCTTGTAACACACCTTTTTCATCATTATTCTTGCACATACTGATATTTCTTTCTTCTGCAACTTCTGTACTACTTGTAGAACATCATATTTACATCATTAATAAACTTATCAAGCATCAAGAACAACTTCATTAATTAGGTTGCCATCATCTTCATCAAGTGGGTTGCCATCAAGGACAACACTCTGCATCATATTTCCAACAATCTCCCCCTTTGGACTTGATGGCAACCACGATGGTGTTTGATCACCACAACAGATAGATACATTGATTATAACCATTATATAATAACCATGTTACTCTCCCCTTATTCAAACACCATGTTACTCTCCCCTTATTCAAACACCATGTTACTCTCCCCCTTCGACATCAAGGGCAAAGGGCAGATCAAAACCAACACAAGGTTGTTTTCTCCTCATGTAGATAGAAGAGCACTGTAGATCTGATGTGCACTGAAGTTACCATGCTCCCCCTGAGTTCATGTTGAATCTTCAAACACATTTTTCAATGAAGTGCATGACTCTATGACCTTCGTATCACCAAGGACTCATAATTACATCAAAGATCCAACCAAGTGGATTTACATAATTTGACTCAACTACCCAACCAAGAGGGTTTACACATTTTGAATCAACTATCCAACCAAGTGGATTTGCAAAATTGACCAAGTCCTTACATGACTGACTATTACAATTTTACATCATAGGTCTCAACATGACCTTTACATCAAATTACAAATATGACTTTTTATAACCAAAACCAAAAAGGACTTCAAGAAAGTGATCATATTTCATAATCATAATGCCAACAATGCATAATACTCAGCAAGGCTAATGCTCCCCCTGAACTTGTACAACAGTTTACTCCTTCATCTCCCCCTTAGCTTGTGCATCCTGAACACTTTCAACAGCAGGTCATCAAGGCATCTTCATCAAATATCAGAGAGTGAAACAGAACTATGAGAGCTGAAACATCACCAGATATACCATACAGCATCAGAGATACCAAACAGCACCACAACTTGTTGCTGAAGAAATTCTGACCCAGAAAAAAATTGTCAGCAACCACACATACGTGGTTTTCTGTGTATGAACTCGCATATATACACGACTGTGTTTTAGGAAATCCGCGTATCCAATTCCATCTTCTGTATTTTAACCAGATCTAATCCTCTGTGAGGCAGAGACAGTTTTCATCTTCTTTCTGAGATATTTGAATGCTTCCCTGGAATATATGAGAGCAGATAGATAGGACAATGTAGTTGTGTCTTCAAGTGTCATCCAATGGTTGTAGCATAAGCACATTAGTAACCAAGCCTTCAAACTCTTTGCAGCATCAACATATTCTTCCCAAGAGGAATTATCATACCAGAACAACTTCTACAATAAACCATACGTGTCAAGCAATCATTCATGTGATCTGATATCACCAAGATCTTCAAGATTTATCATGATCATGATGTAACATGTGTAAGAATTAAAAGAGGTCTCAACCAGCAACAAACTCTGCATGATTTATCCTTATCTCTGAATCACAAGACTTCCATCTTATCCATGTGTGAAAATAAAAAATATTCTTCAGCAAAAAGCAATCAGGGCTCATCCATAATCTCATCATAATAAACCATGTATCATGTCATCATCATTTAGAAATAAACAGATATAGTGCCAATGATACAATCATTAATAGTCAGACTGATGCTCCCCCTGAACCTGTACTCCTGATCTTCAGCTGCCATACAAATTTTATTATCATAAGTAAATACGCGACTGTCTCCACTGTAACTCACGCGTATACGCGGATTTAGTTCACTGAACCCATGTATGGAAAGTGAAACATTGAAAACTTCACATTCCTTCATCTCCCCCTGAAGTTGTACCACCTGTACTTGTCTTCTTCACATCAGATGCACTGTCAGAAATAAACATAACCAGAATAATGAGACTCATCATACATTGCTCCCTCTGTGATGATACATTACTAATCTCTATAATGTATCTCACATCATTCATGCAGTCATTATGAGAAATAAGCTTTAGAAGCGGATGACTGCAGTAGGGTCAATATTCCCTAATTTTCTGACCGGTCCTCCTTCCTTTTCCAAATTTGCTTGAATTTTCTTATTGTGTGCTGAAAATTATCCAATTTATCAGATCTGTTCATCCTGCATTCTTTTTCTACATGACCATACTTATCACAAGCATAACATCTTATGTGACCAGAAAAGTAAGCATAAGGATCATAATGTGTTTTTCTATTCTTACTTCTATTCCAATCAGCTGCTTTATGACCATACTTGCTACATGAAAAACAATATCCCTTGAAGAAACCAGAGTACCTTTCTGTGTAGAATCTGTTTGTTTGTGACTGAAACATTCTGCTTCTGCAATTGGCTGCAACATGCCCATAATTATGACATTTAAAGCATTCAACATTATTGATGCTTCTATATTTAGGAGGGAATGATTTCTTTTGAGAGTCCATGATTGTCGGTTGACCTTTTGTTTCTTCCAACACTTCAGGTTTTGCATTGATATCCTTTGAATCTTTAGCACTTCCTTGTGAACTAGATTCTCCTTTAACAGTTTCACGAAAACCAAGACCAAATTTAACAGAGGGAGACCTTTGACTACTAAGAATATTGTCCAGAATCTTAGTACTATCTTGAAACCTCAAGAGTTTATCTTTTTCTTCTAATTTACCTTTCAAAATATTTACCTCAACCTCCAAACTTTGGCATTGCTTCTTCATGCTTTCTTCTTTCCTTCTTCCTTATTCTACTTGATCATTCAATTTTAAAATCTCTTACTTCAACCCATTTTCTTGTGCTTCAAAAGTTTGTAAAAGTTCTTCACTCTCTTTATATGATGTTGTTTTCAGAGAGATGATTTCTTCTTTAAGTTCTTCATTCTTCTTATTTGATGCTTCGAGATCTGCTTTCAGGGAGATGAGTTCTTCATTCTTCTTATTTGATTTTTCCGGATCTTCTTTGAGAGAGATGATTTATGCTTCAAGTTCTTCATTCTTCTTATTTGATTTTTCCAGATCCGCTTTTAGAGAGATGATTTCTGCTTCAAGTCCTTTACTTCGATTGGATACATTATCGTACATCCTTTTCAGTCTAGAGATCAAATCTTTGTAGGCAGATTCCTTCTCATTAAATATTCTTTGTTGATCTTTGATAACTTCTTCTAGGTCCATAGCATTATTTTCACTATCTTCACCATTGCTTGCACAAAGAAGAATATCACAAGAACAACAATCACTACCTGTTTCATCTTCTTCATTTTCTGCTGCACATATTTTCTGAGATATCTCCTTTCCTTGAGTAGCCTTCTTCTTTTTCTTCTTTCCCATTGTGATGGATCTCCTTCAAGCGATCAAGCTTCTGCAGAAGGACCTCCTCTGATACCAATTGTTGGGAAAAATACTGCAAGGGGGGCTGAATCAGTATTTAGGACTTACTCAAAACTTTTTACTTTTCCATTCACTAAAACCCATACGCTACTTTGTTGAAGCCAACTATCATATGCACATGGATATCCTTCATAAAACTCGCGTATACACAGAGATATTATTATGAATTTATTTCTTTACTTAGGTCTATGCATCATTCATTCATCATATGTTTAGTTAACAGTAAGCATGTGCAGTAATAACAGAATAAACCATCACACATAAGCAACACACATGAACACCAGGATTTTAGGTGGAAACCCAAGTCGGGAGAAAACCACCGCTGCCGTTGTCTCAGCCTTCAATATTTTATTATCGAGAAAACATCTTACAACCATGTACTGGCGCAGGCTCATACCAGCACGTAGGCACCCACCTGCAGAAGGCTACAACCTTCTCTCGTTTACCAGCCTCTCCTGGAAGGGAGCTACAACCCCCTGACCGAAGGCTTCAGTCTTCAGCACCTTTGTGGACCACATTTCATCAATTTTCATACTGGATCCAACCCACACAATTAAGCTCAATGAACATTCATCAAACCAACAACTTGCTCTATAGCAGCATAATCAATATTCGAACAACCCAGATCATCATTGACAGATAGTAGTAAAACAACAGAACTGATCAGACATTTCTTTCCACACACTTCAACAAACCCTAGATTACATACGCGCTTTTTCTTCACTGATCCTGCGTATATACGCGCTTTCACAAATACCAACCCACGTATACAGCTGCACACATTTCAGAGCTGACTTCACTTCCCATACGCATTTTCGTTGAATACAAGCTGCATATATACGCGCTTTCTCCTTGACGAACATGCGTATAGATCTTCAGACATTTTAGGGCAGTGTAGCTCTTTAGAACAGATAAACAGCTCAGATCTTCATTCTTTACTTCAGCACAGATTCGCCAGATCATAGATCTAATCATTCCATAAACAGATCAAGAAGATACATATACATTTCAGATCTAGAGATCCCTCTTCATCATTTTCTTCATAGGTGCATCATAGATTCAGATCTATCATCAAAATGTTACCCTTTCCATTCAGAAATACTTTAGAGTGAAGTATCCATTCAGAACCCAGACTCATCCACTCACTTTACACAATTAATTTCCTGTCCTTATATAGATTTAGCCTTTGTCAATACCATGAGCCAAAATCACATCGCTTTCGATGGTATTCCTGGACGGGATCTCATAGACAATCCAGCGCTCAATAAAATGGGTCAATACCATGGTAGTAACCCCTGGTTTTACACATTTAGAGTGAAATTGATCATACGTGACTTGGCACGTACTTTTCCGCGTGAATACGTGCCTTCTCCTTGACAAACCCGCATATGCCTTGTAACACACCTTTTTCATCATTATTCTTGCACATACTGATATTTCTTTCTTCTGCAACTTCTGTACTACTTGTAGAACATCAGATTTACATCATTAATAAACTTATCAAGCATCAATAAAAACTTCATTAAGTAGGTTGCCATCATCTTCATCAAGTGGGTTGCCATCAAGGACAACACTCTGCATCATATTGCCAACATTTCTCAGGAGAGGTTTGGAAAATATCCAATATAGACATGGCACATGGTTCATGGGTGAAGTTCCTCAACAATATTATAGTGTTGGGTAGCCTAAAAGTTATGTTTTTCTATTGAAATTCATACTATACCATTGGGTGGGTGATATACTACTTCTATAAGCTTATATAACGTAAGAGGTACATGAGAATTAGTATGGGTCTTCGAGTCCTTAGGATTAGAACTTGACTAAGGAAGGTTATAGAATTTCACTCACCTAGTTACATTAACCTCTTCCCGAGACCTAATGATCAGTGAATTAGTTCCCATGGGATGAAAATTCCCCCCCCCCCCCATTTCCTTTTTATGGAGGTTTAGGAGAATTTGCAATGATTTATTATTGTGGTTGGGCAGGGAATGAATGTGTCGATATGGCTTCCTAGTAGGTAGCCACTAGGGGTGTAAGAAGATGGTGGACTTCATAACACGTGGTAACTCATGAGTTAAATTCTCACCTCAAGAAATATTTCAAGGGAGCTTCATTTTATGAAAATTTTCACTAGTGCCACCACCCTGAGTAGGTTAGTTTTGTTGATTCTCTTGAGAATGTTCCTTCTTTTGATTATTCCTTTTATTTTTTCTCTCTCTCTCTGGGTTGTTGAGTATTTTTAGGTGGTATAGACTTCATCATGAGAACCTCGATAGACTGCTCATATGAAGTGGGTGCTTATTCAGAGCTAAGGGAACTTGTTGGGGCTTGACAAGTGACCATAATTTGCTCCGGTTGAGAAACTAACTAGATCATGTTATCAAAGGAGAGAGAGACAATCACTACATGAAAGTGTGGTCCTTGTTTTGGTCACTTTGGGTCTATTGGAGGGTCAGGATAAATATGAATAATATTTTATAATTTTTCCTCCTGAGAATAAATCAGATCATGATCTTGAGCATGTGAAATGGCCTACTCCTCTATATATACCCCAATACTAAAGACACCATTGGCGATTTGAGGATGAAGGTATCAGGTGAATTAGTCTTTAAAAACATTGTCACAGAGCCTAGTTTGTACTAACTTGTTGCACCCTAACCAATCATGGATATGACAAGAAATTGGGTGACATCATCTTGTATAAATTTTAACAAAAGTTTATTCTTGATATCTTTCTTCATAAGTAGGGGAAAATCATTCAAGAATTTTTCATCCAATGAATCAGATACACTATAGGATTCCAAATCTAGTTTGATGTAGCATTTGGAAACATCCGCTATTAGGGTTTGCTGGAAAAATATGAACTTCACAAAATCATCCACCAAATAATTACATGAACGCCATAAATGGAAGGAGGTGATGTGTGTCAAAGGAGTCCCATGAAATTTCCATTCAATCTAAGGAATATGATACGTTAACTTGGCCGACATAGGTGACCACCAAATATCGTGATCAATGGGATCATTAGTCAATTTATCTAGATCAAGTATATCAATATTGGTGGGAAAATGAATTTGTAGTTGGCCATATGGATCACAAGGGTCATAACCCCAGAATGACCATAAGGTCCCCCCATACTATAGTGAAAAGTAAAATAATTAAGACCAATGCTATATTTTATCCTAGAATACTGATACCTTGAAATGAGACGCAAGGTGTAAGGATTATGTCCCCTAGGACTACTTTCCCTAGGGAAAAAAGGATCCTCATAGGCTTTACTTCCTATATTATTGTACCTGGCAGTAGAGAAAATATATCCTTATACAAAGGCATTGTCGTAAGCATAATATCCTGTACGTATATTGTTAATAACGAGGGAAATTATACAAAGTATATTATCCCTCCCAGAGAAAAAGGAAGCTCCAAAGAAAGTCACCCCCACAAAAATAGAACTTGACCGAAGTTGAGAGGTACTATCATAAGAAAAATTTCCCCTGGGCTAACTAGTGGCAACATACGATCCTCCCATCATGTTTCCCAAAGTAAAAATGCCTCTACCCAAGTGTTACACAACAATTTGTCACCGTCCCTACAATCCCCATCTCGCCCATTGGAGGGTCGTTTCTGTGACCAATAAGCAGTGTCATGCCTTTCAAATACCATCATTGCATCCCTTGCCAGGAGGACAACATTTCTTCTGTTGATCATTTCCTGAGCAGACCCCTAAAAACACCTCTTTTTTCCTTGGCGCTGGTAGCCCGTTATGTACTCGCACCAATGAGGAAAATTAACACTGAGCCCGCGCCAATTGGCACTCTGTCCCAGTTAAGCACCCGCACCAATCTTCTTTTGGGAAGTTTTTTAAAAAAAGAGGCGAAGTTTCGATTACGACAACTTCGTGGATGAGTCATCAGGAGTGGTTTCGACTGAATAACCACGACCTTCCTCCTTTGGCCTCTTGTTTCCACCTTATGGGGAACCTCCCAAGGGATAAGGCCTCCCTTCCACTATTGTATGGATCACAACCTCCTCCTCTCCTCTATAAATATAGCCTTCATCCATTGATGAAGGGGCTGAAGGGCTGAATGGCTGAATAGCTAGTCTTCAAGTCCCCAAATTCCCAAGAGCCTTATGCTGCAAGAGCCTCCATAATTCCATTAAGGCCAAATCCAAGCAAGGAGATCATTGTCACGACATCCAAAAAGAGAGGTTTGTCCCATCCCTGACAGGATTTATTGAGACATGTTCTGCTAAAGACCCTCCGAAGGAGAATTCAGCATCAGAGCTATGGTTGTATTCTTCTTTTGATTGATTAATGATAAGCGACTATTGGTTATGGTTCCACTCTTGTTATTGATGATGATCATGAGTTATGTCTTCTCTGACTGACATATAGTTGTATGCACTGGATTTTATGCTTGCGTTTGTTTTGTTTCTTGCGTGTGCAGGTGTCCGACCACGGAGATCGTGAGGATTGTGATCTGCCAGAGCTGAGGAACGGGAGCACTAATTTCTCTACAAGCGACAGCATTGGATTCCAGGTAAGCCTTCATCGCTAGTTGGTTTATTTGCAGTTAGGAACCTGCACTATAGCATGAATGATTGTTGCTAGACCCGGTCTGGGCTAGTAGGGATCGCCTCTATCTGCAGAGGGGATTTACCTCCACAACAAATTGGCGACTCCACTGGGGATCATCTAGCTTGTTGTTGTTCTGATTTGTAAGCTATAGAAGGAGCCTGAAGTTAGCCAGATAGCCTTCGAAATGCTATTTCTCTGCAATTTCAAACTAGATCAAAGCTGCTTCAGTCAATCTCCGGTTTAGTTTATGAACTGAACGCTTGGAGTATTGTATTGTCTTTTCGGTTGTTTCTTGATTCTTCTTGCTTGATTGGCTCTTTTGGCTGGCTCTTTTTGTGTTTGGCTTTTGGTTCAGCCCCAGAGGATCAGATCTGACCTCTGCTTTTCCAAATTTTCACCTTTTCATAGTTGGCTTGATTGGCACGAGTTTAGCCCTGACAGTCATGCCAGTTGGCACAGGTTGCCAGTTCATCACTCGCGCCATTTTCTTTCTGGCGTGGATTATAGCCAGACAATCGCGCCATCTCCTATAGGTGCTAGGGTTTACCCGTGTTCGGAAGTTTATTTTGGTCAGTACTTTGCTTCTAGGTTTGTTTTAGATTCTTCTTGAAGTGGTGAGTCTGGTCTTGGTTGGGAGAAATTCTTTGTTTTTTCATTTTCAGGCGTTGGCGCTTGTTGTCAGTTAGCAACCCGCGCCAATTGGGCATTGGTGCTAGTTGTCAGTGAGAAATTCATGCCAGTTGGCACTAGTTGTCAATGACAAAGTTGGGTCAATTTTAGGGTGTATGAAATTTGAGACTTTTTCCCTAAATCCTTCACCAGTGTGTCTTTCCCTTCCGGTCTTTTCACTGTATGAGCATAGATTACATTGCTCATTGTTTGAAATGTCTTCTTTCCATGATTTCTTGATGTAAAAGGGAATGAATGCCTTGTTTTGATCTATTGCTTTGGAATTCCTCTTTGTGTTTGACCTCATATGTCTTGTCGCCTTTTGAGGGATTTCGTTACAAAGTGTTTGAAACAACGATTGCATTCTTAGTGTTTGTTTACATCTCTTTTGCGTTCATCCTTCATTAAGAAGATTTGCGTTATTTTAGTTTTCATCTGAAAGTTTTCTTTTCGTTAAAATGCATTAGATCACATTGCATTGAAAATTATTTTTGAGATTTATCATTGAACTTAGATCACATTGTTTAATGATTGAAGGCTAAAGATCGCATTGAGTGCATTCTCTTTTATTAAAATCATGCATTAAGTAGATTCTCATTTCATCGAAAAATGCATTGAGTGCATTCTTATAATTTGAAAAGGAAAAGGAAATTGTGCATAGATTACAATTGCATAGTTTTCGAAAAAGAGGATTTTGCATAGATTACATTGCATTATTCGCATAGTTGAATGTTTGAAATTACTTTTGGATAGTGAAAGTCATCTAGTTTGGAAAATTTTCATTTACAGTGTTGTTGTTTGTTGCATCATTCTTTGAAGCTCTTCCCTTAGCTAGATAGCATTCATCGAATTGAAAGATTTCTTTTATCATATAGCTGCATATAGGCGATTTTGAGACATAACATTCTCTAGGGCCTGAAAACTGAAACGTAATTGAAGATAAACATTAAAATTTATTCAATTTACACTAAGGAAACATTGAAACATTAACGAAATATTTAGAGGTCTAGGCTAGTGATGTGTTCCGGCGTCGTTAAACCTAGTAGCTATCGTTCGCCTCTTGGCTTTAGACATCACTAGTACAGATTTGTGCTCCCCATACCGTCGCGTATATAAAGGGAGACCCCACTAGGTTGCTATCCTTTATCCATAGGAAGCCGAGTCTACCGCCCTATACCCGTGATACATCGAACACAGCATTCGGGGAGATTGCCTGCACGTACATCAAGTCCTTGGTTGATTTCTCCTTCATTCTGAAACCAAGGTGTATATTGCAGTTCACGGTTATTTGGTACACCCTTTGCCTAGCATTCATGAGTAGTCATTTCAATATTTTCTGACTCTTTAAATTTGAAAAGGTCATCAAGCGCTTGTCCTTTCATGCTTGTTTCCAATCTGAAAGTGATAGAGTCACCTTTTTCCTGTTTCTCGACTCTTAAAATATGAAACAGTAGAGTTTTGTTTCAATGTTTAAAAATTAACTGCCCAAGAAATATTCCTGGTTAAAGTTAGTTTCCTTAGGGAGTTGTTTTGGGTCGTTTTCGATGGCAGCTTTTCCGGAGTTCACCAACCAAGGAATCCCCTCCAATGGGAATCCTAGTCCTTTTCCTCCTTTTGGAAATGTTGGCACTCCTTACATGGCAACGTTATCCCTTCCTAAGTTAACTTTTGGGTTGCCTGTTTGGTTGTTTTCAACCTCTGTGGTCCTGAATGTCCTGACTACTGTTCAATCAGTTCCTCCACCTGAACAACATCATGTTGATTCCAAGGTGGACCTCTCCCCTTATTCGCCTATTTCTGCATCCTCCTCTTATACTTCACCTAGTGAAAGTCTGGATTCGAGTAACCAAGTGGCTAAGAAGAAGAAGAAGAAGACAAAGAAGAAGAAGTCCGATAAAGGAGAGGCTAGCTCTGCGGCTATTGCACCTAAGAATTATCCTCTTGATAAACCTTCCAACCCTCCAAGGAAAGTCAAGTTCCCTTGCATGTTATTTCAGGGAATCCATCTTCTTTGAGATTGCCCTGGCATTCCCAAGGTGCTCGAAGTATGGTCCAACGGTCACCCACCATTTCCTTTGGCTTCTGGGAGTCAGGTTGGGGGCACATCTTCAACTAGTGTTGGTAAGGCTCCTAAGAAGCAGGGTAAGATTACCAATCCCTATAAGTTGTGTGAAGGGCACCATGCCATTCACCTTTGTCCTTATATGGATGAAGCCAAGAGAGTTTTGGACAACTCAACTACTTCTGCGCCATGCCTTCTGGCTGGTTACAAACATCTTTCTTTGAGTCCTCCACAAGCTGATCCTACGATTGGTCAAGAGTCATCCTTGGTCGATCCCGCTCCCCCGGTAATTCAGATTCAGAAATCCATTCCCGACCAACCATTGGTTGTGGGATCGGTTGAACTGGCCCCGTCTTCGATGCACCAGGTCTTTTCTGTGGAGAGTGGATCTCACACCCCTCATGTCCTTTTGGTTTCATCAGATTCTTCAGACTTGGAGACAGATTCTCCTATCCCTACACCTCCAGAAGCTGCTCCTCTACCTCCCATGATGGAGGTCCTGAAGGATACTCCTCCCGGAGGTTGTGGAGGATGATCCTTCTTCTTCCGTAACACCAGGGGAAGACCTTCTTGGTTTGATGGTAGCCCCTCCGAGTAGTTTGGTCGCTTCCTTTGATTGGAATCGATTTTCAGGATACCGCCTTCCGTCTTATGTGCCTTTCGAGATCACAGTACAGGCTTTTGGTCTGGTCATACCCAACACCATTATAGACGAAGGCGCGTCTATCAGTGTTCTATCCTCAACTACTTGGCAAGATTTTGGCTCGCCGCCGCTTGTGCATGTTACACAGAATCTGTTGGCATTTAACAGAAGAACGAGTCAACTGTTAGGGATTCTTCCAAGGTTACCTGTTACTTTAGGAGGTAAAACCATCCATATGGACATGATGGTTGTTCCAGGCCCTTTGGATTTCAATCTGCTCTTGGGGCGCGATTATACCTATGCCATGGGAGCACTTGTCTCCTCCATTTTTCGTGTGGTCTGTTTTCCACATGAAGGACGGATTGTGACCATTGATCAGCTGGCGTTCTTTGGTCCTGATGTGGCATTTGGCCCACCATCATCCCTTCCTGGTTTTTATCCACCCGTTGTATCTGCCCCACTGCAGGTCAACTATGTGGCTACATACCCCATGCCTGTACTCAGTGATGATGTCGTCGTGCATAGTGTGCTGGAGGCATTAGGTCCTGATTTCCGAGATATTTTCCTTCCATCGGGAGTGGAACTCTTGGAAGCGATGACTTCTTATTCATTATGATGAAGTCTGTTGGAGCATAGTTCATTTTCTTGTGTCAAGCTCCTTAAAAAATGAAACAAGGTCCTCGTAGCAGAGTTCCTTGTCTTGTGTCAAGCTCCTTAAAAAATTAAACAAGGTCATCGGAGCACAGTTCGTTTTCTTTTGTCAAGCTCCTTAAAAAATGAAACAAGCTGGCTGGACCAAAGTTCATTTTCTTGTGTCAAGCTCCTTAAAAAATGAAACAAGGTCGTCGGAGCAGAGTTCCTTGTCTTGTGCCAAGGTTGTCGGAGCAGAGTTCCTTGTCTTGTGCCAAGCTCCTTAAACCATGAAACAAAGTGTCTCGAGGATAGTTCTTTTAATGTCTCAACCTCGTTAAAACAATGAAACACGTTTCCTGTTCAATTCGAGTCTTTGATCAGATCTCGTAAAATCCTAGTCGAGTATTTCTTAGATCTCATAACTTGAAACTTCACTCCATTTACCTTTCATATGGACTGAAGCTTGGGGGGCATGTACCTCGAATTGAGTCACCATGTTGGGGGCATGCTTAAATTTTTCAAGCATAGTTTGTTTCCGTTTCAAGCTTGTGTAAAAATGAAACCGGTTTCAAGCATAGTATCTTTGTTTCAAGCTTGTGTAAAAATGAAACCAACTTCAAGCAAAGTTTCCTAATTTCAAGCTTATGTAAAAATGAAACCATTTCCATTTTACCTCTTGTGATTTCCATTTTATCAGCCTGTTTTTGCCAGATGAGCCTTGGTTTTCTCACTCCATCGTCAATATCTGCTTGGCCAATCATATGCCTTCACTTGGTTGTTTTACCCGTTCCTGAGGAACCATTGTGATGAGTGGTATTGTTAGCCAGCCTCTTAACCTTTATTTGTTCAGAGAAATTCCACCATTACCGGAACCAGTAGCTACCCTTTATACCACTCGTTCCTCTAGGAGGAGTCATCTTTCAGCTCTTTTCTGACTCTCTAAACATGAAAAGATTGTTGAGTCCCTTGTCGTTTCGATCTCGTTAAAGTGGCTGCGAATCGACATCTACCTAGTATACGTTTACCCCTTTTTCGGGTTGGGATAGATTACTTACGAAAAAGGAATACCCTAGCCTATCGCGACTAGGAGGTTTTCTCAGACATAGTTTTCTACCTTTTCGGATCTGAGGAACTATTTACGAAAAGGGACTGTTGGAGCTTACTTTTCCGTTGTCTTTTCAAACTCTCTAAACATGAAAATACGTCGAGTTCTTCCTTTGTCAGACTCATTAAACCCTGATGACATCGGATTCAATCGTGATGACGTTGTTCGAGTTTATCCTTTCTAGGGCTCGTTAAATGTACTAGGATGGATTCGTTCGAAGGACGGACTTATATGACAAGCATATGGTATCCTCTTCAAGCTTGTGTAAAAATAAAGAGGTACTCCCCACGATGGTGGGGAAAAATGGAACCAAAATCATTGTCATGTCGGCAGTATGTCGCTCTTGAACATGGCACTTGTCTGCATTCGTGTCGGGTTGGGGACATCTCATCTCGTTTTTCACTTGCCTCCGTGGGTTTGGGTGATCCCTTTTGACCTCTCATCTGCTCTTTGCCTCGTCATCATGACCTCTAATCTTTTGATGTCAAATACTGCCAAATCCATTGTCGTGCCGCCAATATGTTCAAGAGAAGTTGACCTCTGCAAATTTCAACCTTCCTCTGATTCTCATCTGATCTAGATTCACAAAGACATTATGTTCCTCTGCCTCATGTCGATGATTTGGGAAACACTATGGCCCACCTTCGATCAAGGTCACTTCCTGTCGACTTCAGCTCATTATCCAGGAAGTTGATCTAGAGACTCCCTTCCGGTACCTTGGAGCCTGCATGCCTCAAAGGTAGGTTCTTCGCGTTCGACGTGAGGTTTTCATTATTGGCCTCCGATCGAGTGATTATACAGGTGTTCGATGCCAGCTCATTTTTCACATGCCATAGATTGTACCTGTAGTACCTTGAGGACCATTGGAATTAATGGTGGTACCTCTCATGTCTATTAATAGCTTTCATCATTCACTGGTAATCAGACAATGTTCTTGCATGTTCGACTTCAGCTCACATATTCGCATGCTTGAACTTATACTTTGTTTGGGTCGAGATGGAGCACAAGACCCTGGATTCCTGTCTGTTATAATCCAGGCTGCGATTTTGCGGATTTTTATGATTAGTTACATGACTGACTGATTGGATGGCTGGGACCATACCTGAGTCTATTTATCGATCCTCACTGGAAGGTGGCGTCCATACATTGCATCTGGATTATTGCATACTTTGTTATGGATGGCTGTGCCCATACCACATATATCATGTATTTGAGATTTCAGTTGTACTTCTCTACGCAGGTTTTCCAACGGCAGTGTTTTCAGTTGGACACGTTCTCGTAAAGCATTTCACCCCTCTTTCTCTTTAAGGCCTCATGCTTTAGGGGGCATCTGTTACACATTAATTTGTCACCATCCCTGCAATCCCCATCTCGCCCATTGGAGGGTCATTTCTGTGACCAATAAGCAGTGTCATGCCTTGCAAATACCATCATTGCATCCCTTGCCATGAGGACAACATTCCTTCTATTGATCATTTCCTGAGCAGACCCCTAAAAACACCTATTTTTGCCTTGGCGCTGGTAGCCCGTTATGTACTCGCGCCAATGAGGAAAATTAACACTGAGCTCATGCCAATTGGCGCTCTGTCCCAGTTAAGCACCCGCGCCAATCTGATTTTGGAAAGTTTTTTAAAAAAGGAGGTGAAGTTTTGATTACAACAACTTCGTGGATGAGTCATGAGGAGTGGTTTCGACTGAATAACCACAGCCTTCCTCCTTTGGCCTCTTGTTTCCACCTTATGGGGTACCTCCCAAAGGATAAGGCCTCCCTTCCACTATTGTAGGGATCCCAACCTCCTCCTCTCCTCTATAAATATAGCCTTCATCAATGTGTACCTCGAATTGAGTCACCATGCTGGGGGCATGCTTAACTTTTTCAAGCATAGTTTGTTTCCATTTCAAGCTTGTGTAAAAATGAAACCGGTTTCAAGCATAGTTTATCTTTGTTTCAAGCTTGTGTAAAAATCAAACCAACTTTAAGAAAAGTATCCTAATTTCAAGCTTGTGTAAAAATGAAACCATTTCCATTTTACCTCTTGTGATTGCCATTTTATCAGCCTGTTTTTGCGAGATGAGCCTTGGTTTTCTCACTCCATCGTCACTATTTGCTTGGCTGATCATATGCCTTCACTTGGTTGTTTTACCCGTTCTTGAGGAACCGCTGCGATGAGTGGTCCTGTTAGCCAACCTCTTAACCTTTATTTGTTCAGAGCAGTTCCACCATTCCCGGAACCAGTAGCTACCCTTTATACCACTCGTTCCTCCAGGAGGAGTCATCTTTCGGCTCTTTTCTGACTCTCTAAACATGAAAAGATTGTCGAGTCCCTTGTCGTTTCGATCTCGTTAAAGTGGTTGCGAATCGACATCTACCTAGTATACGTTTACCCCTTTTTCGGGCTGGGATAGATTACTTACGAAAAAGGAATACCCTAGCCTATCGCGACTAGGAGGTTTTCTTAGACATAGTTTTCTACCTTTTCGGATCTGAGGAACTATTTACGAAAAGGGACTGTTGGATTTTACTTTTCCACTGTCTTTTCAAACTCTCTAAACATGAGAAGTCGTCGAGTTCTTCCTTTGTCAGACTCGTTAAACCCTGATGACATCAGATTCAGTCGTGATGACGTTGTTCGAGTTTCTCCTTCCTAGGGCTCGTTAAATGTACTAGGATGGATTCGCTCAAAGGACAGACTTATATGACAAGCATATGGTATCCTATTCAAGCTTATTTAAAAATAAAGAGGTACTCGCCAGGATGGTGGGGAAAAATGGAACCAAAATCATTGTTGTGTCGGCAGTATGTCGCTCTTGAACATGGCACTTTTCTGCATTCGTGTCGGGTTGGGGACATCTCATCTCGTTTTTCACTTGCCTCCGTGGGTTTGGGCGATCCCTTTTGACCTCTCATCTTCTCTTTGCATCATCATCATGACCTTTGATCTTTTGATGTCAAATACTACCAAATCCACTGTCGTGCTGCCAATATGTTCAAGAGAAGTTGACCTCTGCAAATTTCAACCTTCCTCTGATTCTCATCTGATCTTGATTCACAAAGACATTATGTTCCTCTGCCTCATGTCGATGATGTGGGAAAAACTATGGCCCACCTTCTATGAAGGTCACTTCCTGTCGACTTCAGCTCATTATCCAGGAAGCTGATGTAGAGAATCCCTTCCGGTACCTTGGAGCCTGCATGCCTCAATGGTAGGTTCTTCGCGTTCGACGTGAGGTTTTCATTATTGGCCTCCGATCGAGTGATTCTATGGGTGTTCGACGCCAAATCATTGTTCACATGTCATATATTGTACCTGTAGTACCTTGAGGACCATTGGCATTAATGGTGGTACCTCTTGTGTCTATTAACAGCTTTCATCATTGGCTGGTAATCAGACGATGTTCTTGCATGTTCGATTTTAGCTCACATATTCACATGCTTGAACTTGTACTTTGTTCCGGTCAAGATGGAGCTCAAGACCCTGGACTCTTGTCTGTTATAATCCAGGCTGCGATTTTGTGGATTTTTATGATTCGTTACATGACTCACTGATTGGATGGTTGCGACAATACCTGAGTCTATTTATCGATCCTCACTGGATGGTGGCGTCCATACCTTGGATCTGGATTATTGTATACTCTGTTATGGATGGCTATGCCCATACCACATATATCATGTATTTAAGATATCAGTTGTATTTCTCTATGCAGGTTTTCCGATGGCGGTGTTTTCAGTTGGACACGTTCTCGTAAAGCATTTCACCCCTCTCTCTCTTTCAGGCCTCATGCTTTAGGGGGCATCTGTTACACAATAATTTGTCACCGTCCCTGCAATCCCCATCTCGCCCATTGGAGGGTCATTTCTGTGACCAATAAGTAGTGTCATGCCTGGCTTCATCATTGCATCCCTTTCCATGAGGACAACATTCCTTCATCGATCATTTCACGAAAAGACCCCTAAAAACACGTGTTTTTCCTTGGCAGCTGGTGTGTACTCGCCGCGATGAGGAAAGTGCTCTTGAGCTGCGCCAATTGGCACTTTCTGTCAGTTAAGCACCCGCGCCAATGCTGCTTTTGGAAAGTTTTTAAAAAAGAGGCAAAGTTTCGATTACAACAACTTCGTGGATGAGTCATCAGGAGTGGTTTCGACTGAATAACCACAGCCTTCCTCCTTTGGCCTCTTGTTTCCACCTTATGGGGAACCTCCCAAGGGATAAGGCATCCCTTCCACTATTTTAGGGATCCCAACCTCCTCCTCTCCTATATAAATATAACCTTCATCCATTGATGAAGGGGCTGAATGGTTGAATAGCTAGTCTCTGAGTTCCAAAGAGCCTTATGTTGCAAGAGCCTTGATTCATTCCCTTAAGGCCGAATCCAAGCAAGGAGATCATTTTTGACACATCCAAAGAGAGAGGCTTGTCCCATCGCTGACAGGCTTTATCGAGACACGTTCTGCTGATGACCCTCCAAAGGAGAATTCAGCGTCAGAGCTATGGTTGTATTATTATTTTGATTAATTAATGATAAGCGACTATTGGTTATGGTTCCACTCTTGTTCTTGATGATGATCATGAGTTATGTCTTCTCTAAATAACATATAGTTGTATGCACTAGATTTTACGCTTGCGTTTTTTTTGTTTCTTGCGTGTGCAGGTGTCAGATCACGGAGATCGTGAGGATTATGATCTGCCAGAGCTAAGGAATGTGAGCGCTACCTCTACGAGCGACAGCATTGGATTCCAGGTAAGCCTTCATCACTAGTTGGTTTATTTGCAATTAAGAACCTGCACTATAGCGTGAACGATTATTGCCAGACCCGGTCTGGGCTAGTAGGGATCACCTCTGTTCGCAGAGGGGATTTACCTACACAACACCAAGTTATGAACCGTAGGTTGATATGAGCTAGATTGAGTATATGAGCCCCTTTCGGTTTACTAGAGCTTGGAACCGCACTAAATGTGGAGCTAGAGAAGGAAAATGACACATATAAAGGTTAAAAACTTGATGGGGTCATAGATTTTATTTGTATAATTATGCAAGAAGAAGTGATAGGTGTACAAGGAGGTATGGAATATTGAGTGGTAGTAGGGGTGACATTGTAGCAGAGATTATCACCTCAAAAGTTAAAGTGGGGTGTGCCCCCTCCATCGAGGAAGAAGTCTTTTCACTATCTATGTAAGGAACTTGCACGTAATAAGGCTCACTACCACCGAGATTTAATGACACTAAAACTGGGCGAAGAGGGTTAGTCAAAGGTGGATTAAATTGTGGAAAGGGACTTTCACCAATTATCTTAACATTAAAATGGTATTCCTCCCTAGGACCAAGATTATCACCCCTAACCTATGTATCGTCTAACTTTTTCAATTTCAGAATCAACCTACATGTACATGGTGGTGGAACCTTGTCTTTAGGAGGAAGGCCTAACAATATATGAAAATTATTGATACTTCACTCAGCCATGGTGAATATGTCTATAATGTAAAATTAATACAATCAATACATCCCTATAGCCTCACTATGAATCAAAACAAACAATGCCCTATAAAGGAAACCCTAAATATAATCACACACAAACCAAGGAGATAGAGAAAGGATCTTAAAATTACTAGAGCCTCCTCGATCAGGGCAAAATTTGATAATGAAGATGGGGCTGGGAGAGTTATAATAGGTACTGGTTTAGTGACCCTTTTAAATGTAGTCAAAGAACCCTTATTACCATGGGGTACCCTCTAAGAGGATCAAGTGAGTCTTCCTGAAATATTCACTAGGTTTGGAGAGGGTGAAACCCTCCCCATCACTCTCTTTAAAAGATTGTAAAGAAAGGTCATTATGCTTACCACCAACAACAACATGTCTTGGGGGGGTAGTCATTAGCCAGAAACACACAAAATGGAAGGAAAAAAATTCCAAAACCCCCTTAAGAGATCCCTCAAATCTATGTGTACTCCCCTAAGTGGTCCCCAAGTGATAGAACAAGAATTCTAATAACATTTCTTATAATATGTGCAAATCCATAGCTTGTTCCACCTATAATAATGAAGCTATTCATGTCACTCTACTGCCCTAAATTATGACATCATGATAAACCCACTAGCACATTTGGCCCAATTTATGATGGCCAAAATGTCTCTATTCTGAAAAATAGGCATCCCGAGAGTGACATTTTGAGGTGGGGCAAAATTTTGTGAGCCATTACGTCGTAATTCTGACACTTCAATAAATTCTCAGAAGAGCGACACTTTTTCTAATGTTTCCAAATGGCCACCACTCTTCCGACGTTATGCAGACCGTTACTATTGTGATGTTATCAAAAGCGTCGCTATTGTGACGTTAGCAAAACCATCTCTATTGCGAAGATACCCTATCGTCGCTATACTGAAGGATAGAAAAAGCATCGAGAATATGACAATAATTGAAAGATCTACCAATGGTCCATAACTGTTGCTAATTTGATGATAATCGAAAGCATTACTATACCAAAGGATAGAAAAAGCGTCACTATACTGAAGATAGGAAAAGTGTCGCTATTCCGACAAACCAAAGCATTAGTATTGATAATCGAAAGCGTCACTATACCAATGAATAGAAAAAGCATCGCTATACCGACGATTAAAAAGCGTCGTTATTCTGAAAGACAAAAGCATCGGTATTCCGACAGACACAAAATATTGTTTAAAAAAAAATAACCGGCACATGTGAAATTTATCCAAGACTGTGGTTGCATTTATAGTTTAGATCTATGTGGGTCTACCAGTTTTTTGGGCTGCATTTAGTTCTTAGTCCAGATAACCGAAGAAGCAGAAATGTCTAAAATTATTTACTTTTTTTCTGGGTGCCTTTGATTTTTAGATCAGGCTATAAAGAACAACAACACATTTCTTATATTTATACATTTCTATGGGTAGTTCTGATTGTAGATATACATACACAGTACATACAAAAGATGATCTGTCTAAATGGGTATTTAATTTGGTAGAGATATAACTTGCGTGTATATATAGATATATACATATAAGAGAGATGTTGTCGAGTCCCCTCTGAATTAAAAAAAGAAAAATACAGATATACATAGAATATATTTGGTTGGGTTTTAAATTTGTAATTAGGCTGTAGGGATATACACGAAGGGATCTGCCTAGCTGTTGGTGTTTGGATAGATTGCATCTGTGATATTTTCAATTGCAACTTCATTTACCCAGAGGCATTATTTGGCATGTTAGCTAAGTTAAATATAAGGGCATGTATCTACCGGGGACAATAACAAAGCATTGTGGGTATTGCATCATCTAGATGGTGTGTATCAAGAGTTACAATTATTCTGCCTGTCGGGGTTGTTTAATTTCCTACGCATAAGTTGTTTGACCACATGAGTCACATGATTTTTTTAAGGTTTGTTTGTTTTTTTAAGTTCTATCCAAAGCACTAATAGCCTAAAGGCACAACCAGTAATATACATGAGTGAGTGGGCATAACCATCCTAGCAACTACAAATATTCTGGTACTTCCACAGTGAGTGGCTTCCCTATTACATGAACTTTGGTGGAAGTTGCGTGATTTTACAGCTTGATTAGGCACTTGAGGAAGGGTTAAGTGTACGAGGACATAACATTTGAATGTAAAGAAATGAAAAAAATTCATTCTCACATAGGTATGGGAGTGGAAAGAAGGTGGCTCCTTCCACTCATTACCAACTCCATGGTATCTTTAATTTTTTTTATCATGGCAATGATCCACTTTGGGTTTTGTTTCTGGGAGTCTAATTCTACGGATTTATTTCATATTACGAGAACTGATGATTTTAGTGGTCATTATGTGGAATCCGATATAGTTTAAATTCCTCATCCCGGCCTACTGAAGCCTCCAAGAATAGCATACCTTGTTTCTTTGGTCCACAATAAAATATTAAAAACTCCAGTTAGGTTAATATTGACTATATACCCTAGTACAATAAATAACTTATTTTCATTCACTAATTGAAAAAATAAAGGTCATAATAACACTATTACTTTAAACTCAAATTAAAAATCTAATTTTGGATCTAAGCTGACATTACTGCATAAAGAGAATACATGCATATTTATATAATGCAACTAGTCAAACTTTTGCTTGACATCAATATTTCTATGGATGGATAATGAATTACAGTTGAAATGTTAACAAACATAACTCAGATCATTGTTCAAGAAATCTAGAATAGCATAAGATCTCTATTAATTTTTATATTTTTTCGCATGTAATATTTTGGGCAGGGTCTCCTATGTTGGAGACCTTGTTGTCTGTGACATCACTTGAAATTTGGGGGTCTTTCCATATGTCCTTGAGAGAATTCCCCATGTCTATGTATCCATGAAACTTGATCGAACATGAGATTTAATGTCCATTTTTTATGCTCATTTTGAATTGCTATTCACATCTTTGGTTGACTATTTAGTATCTACCTGAGTTGATGTCTATAATGTAGAGTCTATTTTGATATATTTTTCATGGGATGGAAAAATATTTGATCTGAATTTCTAAATATTATATATTTTTTAAATATCTGGGTTATATCTTTAGTTTGTAGCGGAGTGATTACTAATTCTGGCGTGTGCCTTGCTTTATTTCTATAAAGAAAAGGGGAAACTTGATCATTCGGTGGGATATCAATGACAAGGATTAATTATAAATGCTAGTTGTAAAGATGACGAAAAAAAGAGAAAATGTAGAACCATCCCTTGACATACAGATTGGTAGGATAATATGTCTTCATCTTTGATTCAAAAACTACTAGATTAGTACTAATGTAGAATCCGGTAACTCGTATTGATTTTAGTTACAAGTAGAATGAATATCACTGAGTCATTAATTACACTAAAACTTATTCATTTCACCTCTGTTTCCATGATTGGCTGTTACAATTTTCTATGTAGCAAAGAAAAACCAGTAGAACGCTAAAATAACACAAATGGCAGTGGCTATGTAAGATTCGACTTCATCAGAGCTGCTAAATCTATGAGATCTATAGCTTTTCCTTTCTATCATTTAATCATTTCATGGATAAATTTTGAGATATTTCCTGTCTTGGACAATTTTAATTCTTAATTTCTACCTGTATTTGAATCATGAGATACTTCTGTGCAGTCCTTAACAGATTTCCAGTCTGCAGTCCTTGTTCATATCCCAGAAGATGAAGTTGTTCTCTTAAATTCTATACTTCACTAAAGAAGGATTCTTTATGTCATAAACTATCTTGAGGAGAAATTCCATTAGAAAACGGAAATGTGTAGCCACAACATCCACATCCATGGGTATTTCCAGTTTGGATTCAGCGAGATGTGAAGCGCAATAGCATAGATCAGATGTTAAGATCTTCTTCGCAAGCCACTGATCATGTGATGCCACATTTATGGGAGACTATAATGAAATTTGTGCATGTGAGCCTTTTTTTCGACCACCGAATGGTTCAGTACTCTTCAGTAAATAATGAACCATGAGTCATAATCTGAAAGGGAAGTGAATAATGATCTTCATAAACATAGTAAACAAATGACTTCTAACGGTTATGGGGCAATGATGTGAAAACTGAAACAGAAGATGGAGACAGATTGGGAGATGCAAGAAGTACTCATTAGGCCAATAATAGGGAACAACTCAATTTTCAAGAATGGATTTGACCCTTCTTTTGAATTTGGTGATGTATTTGATTTCAGTGGTGTATGCCCTTGTGTGGATGAAAACTCAAGTTGCACATGTGAATGGGTATATATATATATATATATATATATATATATATATCTATATGAGCATGTGAAAAAACCTTTTGAAAGAAGATTTAATTGCATCAACATGAGCTACAGTGTTTCCACTGAAGAGATTCTAAATTACAGTGCTCCTTCAATAGTCAATCAAACTAACCAGAACAAGTTCTATAGACTGTATAGGAATAAAAATAAGCTAGTAGCTTGAGTTACTTGATAGACAATGTTGTATTTGGTTGAGCATTTTTTTCGTTATTGAAAGGATTAATTCTATGCAAATGGGCAATTGAGAAACATCATTTTTCTATTGAATGTATTATAAATCTATTGGGAAATTACTATTTTTCATTGTTGAGTAGTAATGGTTGATAAGTTGTTCCAACCAGTTATTGAATGATCTGTGAAATTTATGAGGAATGCTTATTGTTGTGTAAAAGGAAAAAATATTTATTAAACTTCTATGGAAACGCTATAGGTAATAAGAAGCCTTACGATACAAAATTTCCCTAGGACACTTCAGAGGAGACCCACCACTAATGCTCAAATTTCACTTTGGAAGATACTTGAAGACTCACTTGCATGACCAGAGGAGCTTTTACAGCCTTGGAATTTTTAGAGGGTTGTTTATTGGCACACATTTCCAAGTGGAGGAATATTTGGGAGTGTAACTTGCATGCTTTATGGAAGAGATGCACACGTTTTTCAAGCCTTTGAAAGATGGACAATCCTCTTGCCATGCATATTATACCCTTTTGTTGAGCATCTTTCTAGAAATAGAGATTCACTTCCTCATTTGCAAATCATGGTTAGACTGGGGGAGAAATCTCTTCGCAAATTTTGTAAATTTGTTGGAGAACTTTTGTCCTTTCAATTGGAGCTATGAATGGATGACTAAATGCACCTCATTGAGGAGATAATTTTGTCAATGACTTAAAAATTTCTATAGACTTTCATGACTAGAGTGCACAATGATTCCTCAACTAAATAGTCTCTCTATTCTTTTAAACCCTAGGAAGAGTTAGAAGTGGGAAACCTTAGTCATCACCCATATGCTGAGTGAAAAGGCACTAATATCTTATCTTTCTTTCAATCTTATTTTCTTAAACAAACTGCAAACCTTTTTGCTGGATTTGTTGTGCATATCAACTTGTCTTTCTCATAGAACGGAGGTAATTTTGCTATCTTGGAGGCCTTATGCTAGCATTCCTGAACAAAATATGTGAATGGAGGCCTTATGGATCTTCGTAAATTCTTTGATTGATAATCTGGCATTTGAATCCCAAACCAAGGAGACACTGACAACTCTTAAAAACATCTTTGGTTCAAAGTGTGAAATATCTCAATCTTTTTTGAAGAAAGTTTCTAACTTTTGAGTTGTTGAGAACATATTATCATGGGCAGACTTCACAAAAGAAGGATCCTTTATGTCATAAACTATCCCGAGGACAAATTCCATTAGCAAATGGAAATGTGCAGCCACAACATCCACATCCATGGGAATTTCCATTTTGGATTTAGCAAGATGTGTAGCGCAATAGCACAAATTAGATGTTAATATATTCTTCGCAAGACACTGATCAAGTGATGCCACATTTATGGGAGGCCATAATGAAATTTGTGCTTGTGAGCCTTTTTTTCGACCATCGAAGTGTTCAGTTCTCTTCAATAAATAATGAACCACGAGTCCTAATCTGAAAGGCCACTGAATAATGATCTTCATAAACATAGTAAACAAATGACTTCTAATGGTTATGGGTCAATGACGTGAAAACTAAAATAGAAGGTGGAGACAGATTGGGAGATGCAAGTAGTACTCATTAGCCAAGTAGTAGAGAAAAAATCAATTTTCAACAATGGATTTGACCCTTCTTTTGAATCTAGTGATGTCTCTGATTTCGGTGGTGTATGTCGTTGTGTGGATGAAAACTCAAGTTTCATAAGTGAATGGTTATATATATATATATATGAGCATGTGAAACAACCTTTTGAAAGAAGATTTAACTACATCAACCTGAGCTACAGATTTTCCACTGAAGAGATTCTAAGTTATAGTTCTCCTTCAACAGTCAATCAAACTGACCAGAACAAGTTCTGTAGGCTGTATAAGAATACAAATAAGCTAGTAGCTTGAGTTACTTGATAGACAATGTTGTATTTAGTTGAGAATTTTTCTGGTTATTGAAAGGATTAAGTCTATGCAAATGGGCAATTGAGAAATATCATTTTTCTGTTGAATGCATTATAGATCTATTGGGAAATTACTATTTTTCATTGTTGAGTAGTAATGGTTGATAAGTTGTTCGTATCAGTTATTGAATGATATTTTCAATTTATGAGGAATTATTGCTATTGTGTAAAAAGAAAAAATATTTATTAAACTTCTGTGGAAACCCTAGAGGTAATAAGAAGCCCAAGGATACAAAATTTCCCTAGGAAACTTCAGAGGAGACCCACCACTGATGCTCAAATTTCACTTTGGAAGATACTTGAAGACTCACTTGCATGACTAGAGGAGCTTTTAGAGCCTTGGAATTTTTGGAGGGTTGTTTATTGGAACACATGTCCAAGTGGAGGAATATTTGGGAGTGTAACTTCCATGCTTTATGGGAGAGATACACAAATTTTGCAAGCCTTTGAAAGATGGAAAATCTGCTTGCCATCCATATTATACCCCTTTGAAGACAATGTTTCGGTATTTACCATTTCATTACTGTACGTGTGGCATGGTATGCCCATATTTATGTATTTTAAATTAGTTAATTAGAGAAAGGTTTTTTATCCCTACATATGCTATATTAGGGGCTTCTACTCGAAATATTAATTTTTTAATCTGAAGGAAGTTGAGAATCTTTCTATAAATAGAGATGCACTTCCTCATTTGCAAATCATGGTTAGACTGGTGGAGAAATATCTTCACAAATTTTGAAAATTTGTTGGAGAAATTTTCTCCTTTCAATTGGAGCTATGAATGGACGACTAAATGAAACTCATTGAGGAGATGATTTATTGGATGACATAAAAATTTCTATAGACTTTCATGACTAGAGTGCACAATGATTTCTCAACTAAATAGTCTCTCTATTCTTTTAAACTCTAGGAAGAATTCTAGGGGGAGAATCTTCCCTTGATTTTATCTTGGAGCATCTAAAAATTACTAGGTGCATCTTCTAGAGTTAGATGTGGGAAAATTTAGTCATCACCCATAAGCTGAGTGAAAAGGCACTAATATCCTATCTTTCTTTCAATCTTATTTTCTTAAACGCACTACAAACCATTTTGCTAGATTTGTTGTGCATATCAACTTGTCTTTATGATAGAAAGAAGGTAATTTTGGTATCTTGGAGGCCTTATGCTAGCATTCCTGAAAAAAATATGTGAATGGAGGCCTTATGGATTTTTTTCAATTCTTTGATTGATAATCCGGCATTTGAATCCCAAACCAAGGAGACACTTACAACTCGTCAAGACAACTTTGGTTCAAAGTGTGTACTCTCTCAAGATTTTTTGAAGAAAGTTGCTAAATGTGGAGTTGTTGAGAACATATTATCATGGGCAGACTTAAAATAGAGCAAGGATCTTAATAAAACTGATGGAACCAAGAGAAAAAGGTTAACTGGTATCACCAATCTTGATGATGCAAGAAGCAAGAATTCTGAGAAATGCATTCTGATTTTAGCTAAGGAAGATTTAGCCAAGGTCCTTGCGATGGCAGGGTTGGCTGTTGTTGGTCAAAATAATTATGGTGTGTTTCCCCTGAGAGGAAATTTGTTGAATGTAAGGGAAACCATCCATAAATAGATAATGGAAAATGATAAGATTCAACAGATCAAGAAAATCCTTGGTCTGTAGCATGGAAAGGAAAATGACAGTGTCAAATCTCTAAGATATGGTCATCTTATGATTATGACAGATCAGGATCATGATGGTTCACACATAAAAGGATTGTTGATCAACTTCATACACTCTTTCTGGCCATCTCTAGTCAAAATTCCTTCATTTCTTCTTGAATTATTTACTCCTATTTTCAAGGCAACCCATAAAAATGGACGGGCATTGTCTTTCTATTCCATGCTTGAGTATGAGTCATGGAGAGAATATCTGGGTGGATCAGCATCAACATCAATCACTAAGCTTAGACTGATCTGTTTAATAGCTTGAATATGGTTAATATATAGCTTAGAGAGTGCTGAATAGGGAAACATAGACTGCTACATAGTTAAGCTTCATATGGTCATGATACAGGTAGAGATCTTTCACTATGGCTTGCGTAATGGTTCACTCAAATAAATTATAAGCTTAACCAATCATACAATATCAAATATTATATAAACATTAGCAATCAAACTATGTTTCTACTTAAAGTTTAGATACACATGTTGGCATAGAGCTAGTAAGGCTATGCACTTATTACTATGATTTCGGTCAGTTTTAATAAGGTATGAAATGAATAGGGAAACATAGATCATTATGTCATAACAAGGATCTTAGCTTGAATATGGAGTTCCTGGTCACCGTAATCTAAGACCTATATTAAGGATATCATGTTTATACGAATATTTTTTATTCCATTACGTGTAGTTACATCCAGAAAATCTTGGTCACTGATTCAATGGACTTGATTCATTAGTACTAATGGCATAGTGAAATCAATAAGCTTATAGACTCATTAGAGCTTACTACTAGCTAAGCTAAGGTGATATAGTGATATTTACTAAGCTTAAGATGGGCATCATAGGTACGATATGGTCTCTTATACAAATGTGCTTTTAGTTCCATATAGCTGTTATCATTGTAACTAATACATGGGAATCATAGAAGAGAGATGAGGGTGAATACATTACTCAGCTTAGGCTAATCCAACTCTTTTCACTAATCAAAGCTGGAAAGAGCGCATTCAATGATATCAAGCTAGAACAGGAACAAGAATATCTCAGTATTGAGCTTACATTACACCTATGTCCACATTAGATATTGGAATACAAGATGATTTATTAGGTAGAATATTGTATGCTATTACTCTATCATTAACCTGTATGATGAATATGGAGATTGTAGTATACACTAAAGTAACACTGAAACATAGTTTTTATAAAAGACCAATATGAGATAATGTATATTAGGGAAACACTATCCTCATATAAAATATACAAGATTATGGATTCGGATATGATCTAAGCCTATACTACGATATGGATATTTTTTATCACTTTATTATGATATATTGATTGGCCTAGGATTAAGGGACATTTCAAAATCTCGGAGGACTGGACATTACACCATTGGCTTGGCACCTTGGTACAAGGGTTTTAAGGGTACAATTGAATGAACAACTATGAAGGATAATTGTGTGTCTTACACGATTAGTGGCATTATAGAGGAAATTAGTGAGACAACATTAAGAATTATAGAGTTGCCTGTTCACAAGTGGACTGAGGATCACAAGGAATTTCTGGAAGCAATGATGACTGGGAATGATAAGATTAAAGAACCATTCATAAGGGACTACAAGAAATACAATACTGATACTAGGGTCCATTTAGAGGTGTCATTGTCAGAAGAGAATATGAAGATTTCACTTCAAGAGGGCCTTTTAAGGAAATTCAAACTGACTACTACAATCAGTACAAGTAACATGCATCTTTTTGGCTCAAAGGGAATCAATCATAAATATGAGACCCCTGAGCAAGTTTTAGAGGACTTCTATCATATCCATCTTGAATTCTATGAAAAGAGTAAGACAGTACAATTGGAGAACCTTCAGCTTGATTTGCTGAAATTGGACAATAAATTTAGATTCATCCTGGGAGTTGTAAATGGAGAAATCATAGTGAACAATAGGAAACATACAGATTTGCTGCTTGAATTGAAGAGAAAAGGTTTCACTCCATTCCCCATGAAGGGAAAACATGTTGAGGCTGCTATTGTTGGGGCGATAGTAGATGATGAAGAGTCTCCTGAAGACAACATTGAGACAGTAAAGGGTGTTCATGCTGTAGATTATGAGTATCTTCTATCCATTGATTGTTGATGATTCTATGAGTGCCTATGAGAGTGTTGGCATTAGTTTGTTCAGGGATTATTAATTGATGGGTACATTTACCCTACCCCTACCACTCCATATCCTAAGACTCCTATTTGCATGATCTCTTCTATTATCAATTGATCCCTTTGATTTCCTATTCCTTGGGTGGTACCAAATCCTTCAGAAGTAGAGTATTATGGGGCCAAAACATCGTTCAATGTGGTAGATATTTCCTACTAGGTGATCCAGTCGACATCCAATAACTCTAAATTAGGTCTTGAGTAATATGTGGACCCTAATAAGTATTATTTTCATTTCTCGTATGTCGATTGTCCATATTCCTGTGATATCCTTGAAACTGAGCTACCTTCTGATGAGGCCATGTTGATAATTGATTTACCTTGGGAGGGTTTACATCATCACTCATATTTTCTCCCTAGTTTGGCTGAAAATTGATGTTCAAAACAGAGTTTATACTAAAAATATTGAGTGATACCAATCTCCCATTATGGCACATGATGTTTATTCCAAAGGGAAATTGTCAAACATCTTCAATATTATACCTATATCAAGCTAGGGACATATGAACATGGGAAATTTTCAAACATATTCAATACTATACCTGGTTGAATAGTCAAAGGAAACACAGTGTGGTCACATACAGACTACAAGAAAAATAAATAAAAAAATATAGTGTAGGCCTTAATTATGCATACCTCTGGTGCATACTTTAGGAACAGTAGTGAAATCTACATTTCGTTCGTGGGTGCATGCCCAAATTTCTTGCAATTCTGATGCTTTATGATATTTTTCAAAGAACCCAACTGTGATTTTATTACAAACTTGGTCTCCAACATAAATCACCATGGTAAATATCCTAAACAGATTTTGAGGATGAAATTTAGTACCAAATATTATTATACAATAAATAGGGGCTATCAAAAATGGTTTTTGAAAATTACATGGGTTACCCAAAACCTGAAAAAAAAATTTAGACAAGGATTTCCCACACTGAAAGCTTATCATTTTTCATCAAATAAGAGAAATGATAGGGGGACACTTCTCTGGCCATTTCAGGAAATGCATAATGAATATTGAGGCGCTTTAAGGACATGAGCAGGAAATAAATAGGGTCTCTGTTATCACTCAAAAATTCTCAAAACATCATTACGTCTACACTATTTTTGGTCATGTTTTCAAGTAGGTCTAAAGGTCAATTTAAGTCTTGGTAAAGGGTAGGTCATAGTTTTATAAGTTTTAAAGGTCATCTTTCAAATTCAAATAAATTCCTTTAGGTTCATTTCATCATCAAAAAGTCATATTTTTCATTTTGGGGTCATGCCATGAAGTTTAGAGTTGAATTCTGCATTTAGCCAGGAATCCATCGTTTTGTAGCATAGCCAGTTCAAAAATCAGGAAATGCGCTACAAAAGTGCTGCTAATTTTGTATCGCAAAATGAAAATTTTACACTAAGTGCACTATGAAAGCATGGTTTCTTAGCTATCATGTCAAATAAGCCAAACAACTGTCAGATTCATTGGGGAATGATAGGACAGGAGTGTGGTGATTCAGCTAGTCATAAAATCTATTGTACCCACATGTCCTACACTCATCATAATCATGATAGTAATTCAAGAAAGCATCATTTTGTTATGAAGGAATATCACAAATTCAAATTCTTTACCTAATTGAGCCATCCTCAGTTCATTTATCTCCAAAGCAACTGCATGAGCTTTAAAGCAGTAACAATTAGTTGTTGGTTTCTATATACATAAACAACTTTCACTATAATCAAGCAAGGTTGTTATGTTAAATCAAGGCTATAATCAAGAGAGGTTGTTTTCAAGCGAGGCTATTTTGCAGATTTCTAAAGAAACTAACAGGGTTTTTTCATAAAGAAACATCGCTGAGGAGAAAAAGATCCATAGAGGGGGTCATTGTCTGAGATATGAACCTGAGAACATAAGGTTAAAAAGATAGGTGGAAGATCTAGAGATACAATTGAAAAACTGTCAAGAAAAGTTAAAAGGGCAGTGAAAAAGAATGATAAATCTAGAAGACAATCTTTGATCAAAATCAAGTTAAAATTTGATGAAGATTGTATTTTCAGGGTCATATTGTTGTGTTTTTTGAAATGGTACTAATACCCTTAAAGTTTAAGTATCTAAAAATTACAAATTTTGAATAAATTTTCAATAAAAAATGCCTACACAGCATTTTCATAGCGCAGCTATGCAAATTTGATCAAATGCGCTACGAAACTGCTGAAGCAGTTTTTTCACCATGAAGAGAAAAACTTTGTTTTCTGGTTTTAGTAGTCAACTTCCAAGGGGTTTTCTGGGCAACTGAAAATAAATTTTTGAAAACAGAAAGAAGTTGTTCTTCCTAACATACCTGAATACCAAAAACTCTTTCATTTTCTTCCCAAGTGTTATCAGTTTGGTGATACAAGGCTTTATTTGAAGCCCTGGTTTCAGAAAATAGAGTTTTCCTGTTCTACACGTGTTTCAAAGACATTTTCTAGACAATAGGAAACGTATTTCAAAAAACCAAGAGAGGTTTTTATTCAAGAAAGAATGGTCTCCAAAACCCTTTTTCAGTTTCTCAAACTGCATCATGGATGAGAATATATAGGCTCTGTTCCAAGACCTAATTTTCGGGAAAGAAACATAAATAATTTGCTGAAGCAGTCTTTTCATCATTTTTCACAGCAAATTTTGAAGGAATTTTTGTGAGTTTGGTTTTGAAACTTCTTGTGGGAGTGTTTAAAGTGAATATAAATGATATCATGAAATAAAAAATGTTGAAATATGTTGAATAAAGGAGTGAAATCACTGTGCTACGAAAGTGTGCTACTTTCGTAGCACATATCTGTTTTCACTGTTTTGACAAGTTCAAGTGGATTTTGCACAGCTAGCATGAAGGGATGACTTGGGAATTATGATAATCATGTTCCTAACATAAATCAGCCTCAAATTTATCAGTTAGAAGCGGTCAAAATATCTCAAGAAACTAAAAGGATCCTAAGCCTAAAAACAGGAAAACATGTTTCCTAGATTCTAGAAGAACATTATCATCAATAGCATGGTTACATCAAGTTAAAGATCATCATCTAAATTCGACTTCATGGGATTGCAGGTGGAAAAATATGTAATGAAGACTAGATAATGTTTTTAGGAAGCAAATTAAAGAGTTTTAGTCCTATTTTAAATAGGATTTTTCATTAGGGTGCTATCTGTCAATTTGTAATAAATATCATGTTTCATGATTAGGAAAGGTGTCAAACACTATGAATTAAAATTCTCTAGTGGAGGAAAAGGGAATCCTATATTTTAAATGTTCTATAAAGAGCATGAGGTCGAAATTTACAGGGGTTGGGCATTTTCATTAGCAATAGACTGTGTTATTTTATGTCACTGTGTTTTTTTCAACTTAATACAGAGATCTGTTTTGACAACTCAAGATTCATCAGGATTTTATGTTTATCATTGTTCTATGGCATTCCTAAATTATCTATTTGTAGTAGTATTTGTATGTGATACATAGAATTCATTTCACAATGCTCTAACTTCCTTCATATGCAAATAGACTGTGTGTTTCATTGTGCTACTATTTTACTCATTTAACCTAGAATCCAAATGCCTTGACTTCCATGCTTAATATATTGGGATGTTTTGTTGAAGATTATCTTGAATCCATGGCCAAATAAATAATTGTTAATCTATGATACAACCAGTTATACAATTTTATCTTTTTACCTTAGAGTTAGCCATCTATCCATCAATTAAAAATCATAAACCCTTGAGAGAGCCCTCTAAGGTTGAGGAGGCTAAGCCTCAGCCAAAAGATTGGTCTGAAATAGTTACACAAATTCCACTTGATGAGCAGCCCATCAAGCCAGATTTTATGATAACATTTTGGTGTGTCTACTAGGAGCTTGAAGATTACTCATTCCCGAAATCAAGAAGCTGAACTTCTGAAGGTAGTAGGAGCTTAGGAATGTTTTCGAGGCTGCATCTACCTTGGTGACTCCACACATCAAATAATCAAATTGGAAGGTGACTCCACTGCTTGAAGATCAGTAGCTTGATGAAGTTTCAAGATGAGTTCCATTGCAAGAATTAATGCCAGGTATGCCCCTATGAATCGGTCTCATATCCCTGGTTTTCCAAATCCCATGCCAAAGGTTGAATGGTTAGATGATCTTCAAATACTTAAAGATGAAAAGAAAGACAATCCTGCTCTTCATTTAGTTAGGTTCCATATGCATGTACACAGTCTTAGGGTTGAGTTTCCTGAAGATTGTCTCATGAATATGTTTATGGCCACTTTAGAAGGAAAAGCATGGTCTTGGTATGAAAGCTTGCCAAATGGTTCATTATATTCTCTTGCGGATTTCCATGATGCATTTTATGAGATGTATAAAGAGTGTCATCCCTCTTTATTGAGAGTCAAAGACTATTGTAAACACTCTGAGAGTTTTATTTAATATTTGGAGAATTTTTATGAAGATGATGAGTTCATGGATGAGGAAATTTTAGAAGCCCTTCATGACAATACCTTTCATCAACAAGAAGAACACCGAGAAGAAAGGATAATATCTCCCTTAGATGAAAATGAAACCCAGCAGGAGTTTAATTGTGAAAATCATGTTACATCCTCTGATTTTGAGGAAAACTTGTAGCAAGTTTGCCAATCCTTTGATCATCAAGAGTATGATAATCATTTCAAACAGCAAGAGGAAATATTGGAAAATTCTTGCTACAATCATAAGGTACAGGAAAAAGTTGATTTTTTATTTCATTCCTTGCAGCAGCTTACATCAAATAATGATCATATTAATGAGAAAGAATACATTATTTATGGGAATCATTTTGAAAAATAGTTGGATAGCATACAAAAGAAATCTTGTGTGGTTGAGAATTAATTGTCTGAAGTTACAGAACATTATGAGGATCATCAAACTGATCATATCTTCTTGGACCCTATAGATGAATACATGGAAAATCTTTACTCTCCAGTGTTTCAGTTTCATTTTTATTATGAAGATCAGATACATTTTCAGTGGCATTGGTCATCTCAATATCATGGTTACCTTGAGTTCGAGTGTACTGAAGAGCCTCAAATATCATATAAGACAAATGATTGGCTTCATTGGAAATTTCATGTTGCCTGAGTTAAAGAGGAGATTGCAGTTGCTAGGGTAGGTAGGAGTATGTGAATAAGCTCAAAGCTGGCTGGGCATTTTTTAGTAGGTACAATTTGGGTGCTTCTTGAAGATATCATTGAACTTGAGCACGAGGTAAGGGCCATAAAAGTTTGAAGCAGCCTTGGTAAAATTTCAAAGTTTTTATTTCCAAGAAGATTGACGGCACTAGAACTATTGGTTCTTAGTGTACCACATGGGTACACTATCCCAAGTGGAGCCACTATTATCACTCAAAAATTATCAAAACATCATTGTGTCTACACTATTTTTGGTCATGTTTTCGAGTAGGTCTAAAGGTCATTTTAAGTCTTGGTAAAGGGTAGGTCATAGTTTTATAAGTTTTAAAGGTCATCTTTCAAGTTCAAATAAAGTCATTTAGGTTCATTTCATGACAAAAAAAGTCATATCTTTCATTTATGGGTCATTCCATGAAGTTTGGAGTTGAATTCTGCATTTGGCTAGGAATCCACCATTTCGTAGCGCAGCCAGTTCAAAAATCAGGAAATGCACTATGAAAGCGCTGCTACTTTCATAGCGTAAAATGAAAATTTTACTCTGAGTGCACTACGAAAGCGCCATTTCTTAGCTGTCATGTCAAATAAGCCAAAAAACTATTAGATTCATTGGGGAATGATAGGATAGGAGTGTGGTGAGTCAGTTATTCATCAAATCTATTGTACCCACTTGTCCTACACTCATCATAATCATGATACTAATTCAAGAAAGCATCATTTGGTTATGAAGGAATATCTCAAATTCAAATTCTTTGCCTAATTGAGCCATCCTCGGTTTATTTATATCCAAAGCAACTGCATGAGCTCTGAAGCACTGAGAATTAGTCGTTGGTTTCTATATACATAGAAAAATTTCACTATAATCAAGCAAGGTTGTTATGTTAAATCAAGCAAGGCTGTAATCAAGAGAGGTTGTTTTGTAGATTTCTAAAGAAACTAACAGGGTTTTTTCTGAAAGAAACATGGCCAAGGAGAAAAAGATCCATAGAGGGGGTCATTGTCTGAGATATTAACCTGAGAACAAAATTTTAAAAAGACAGGTGGAAGATCTGGAAATACAGTTGAAAAAATCTAAAGAAAGGCTAAAAGGGAAGTGAAATAGAATGATAAATCCACAAGACAATCTTTGATCAAAATCAAGGTAAAATTTGATGAAGATTGTATTTTCAGGGTCATATTGTTGTGTTTTTGAAATGGTACTAATACCCTTAAAGTTTAAGTATCTCCAAATTACAAATTTTGAAGAAATTTTCAACAAAAACCTCCTACACAGTAGTTTCGTAGCGCATCTAGTGCAAATTTGATCAAATGCGCTACGAAACTATTGAAGCAGCTTTTTCACCATGAAGAGAAAAGCTCTGTTTTATGGTTTTAGTAGTCAACTTCCAAGGGGGTTTCTGGGAAACGGAAAATGAGTTTTTGAAAACTGAAAGAGTTTTTTCTTCCTAGCATAACGCACTACAAACACCTTTCTCGGTTTCTTCCCAAGTGTTATCTGTTGGGAGATAAAAGGCTTTATTTGAATCCCTATTTTCAGAAAATAGAGTTTTCCTGTTTTACACATGTGTTTCAAAGACATTTTATGGATAGTAGGAAATGTATTTAAGAACACCAAGAGATTTTTTTATTCAATATTGAATGGCCTCAAAAAACCTCTTTCAGTTTCTAAAAATACGTCATGGATGAAATATATAGGCTCTGTTCCAAGACCTAATTTTTAGGAAAGAAACATAAATAATTTGCAGAAGTAGTCTTTTCATCATTTTTCACACAAAATTTGAAGGAATTTTTGTGAGTTTCATTTTGAAACTTCCTGTGGGAGTGTGTGAAGTGAATATAAAGGCTATCATGAAAGTAAAAATATTGAAATATGTTGAAGAAAGGAGTGAAAACACTCCACTACAAAACTGTGCTACTTTCGTAGCACAGATATGTTTTCACTGTTTTGAGAAGTTCAAAGTGGATTTTTCACAGCTAGCATGAAGGGATGACTTGGGACTTATGATAATCATGTTCCTAACATCAATCGGCCTCGAATTTATCAGTTAGAAGTGGTCATAATATCTCAAGAAATTAAAAGGATCCTAAGCCTAAAAACAAGAAAAAATGTTTCCTAGATTCTAGGAGAACATTATCATGAACATCATGGTTACATCAAGTTAAATATCATCATCCAAATTCGACTTCATGGGATTGCAGGTGGAAAAATATGTAATGAAGACTAGATAAGGTTGTTAGGAAGAAAATTAAAGAGTTTTAGTCCTTTTTGAAATAGGAATACTCATTAGGGTTCTAGCTATCATTTGTAATGAATATCATGTTTCATGATTCGGAAAGGTGTCAAACACTATGAATTCGAATTATCTAGTGGAGGATAAGGGAATCCTATATTTTAAATGTTCTATAAAGAGCATGAGTTTGAAATCCATAGGGGTTGGGCATTTTCATTTGCAATAGACTGTGTTATTGTATGTCACTGTGTTTTTTTCAACTTAATCAAGAGATCTGTTTTGACAACTCAAGATTCATAATAAGTTTATGTTTATCATTTTTCTATGGCCTTCCTCAATTAACTATTTACAATAGTATTTGTATGTGATACTTAGAATTCATTTCTCAATGTTCTAACTTCCTTCATATGCAAATAGACTGTATTTTTCACTATTTTACTATTTTATTCATTTAACCTAGACTCCAAATGCCTTGACTTCCATGCTTAACAGATTGTGATGTTTTTTTGAATATTATATTAACTCCATGTCCCAATGAATGATTACTAATCTGTGATACAACTAGTTATACGATTTTCTCTTTTTACCTTAGAGTTAGCCATCTATCCATTAATCAAAAATCACAAACCCTTGAGAAATCCCTCTCAAGTTGAGGAGGCTAAGCCTCAACCAAAATATTGGTCTGAAACAGTTACACAAAGTCCACTTGAAGAGTAGCCCATCAGGCCAGATTTTGTGATAACAGCCTCAATAAGATATGGTGTAGATTTCTCAAGTTCTAGATTCCTTGAGATATGGTGGAGGAGAAGGTAGATCCCAAGACTTGAGATGGGCCTGTGGCTCATGAAAACTGCAAGCTTACGCTCTGAAATCTGTTTATGACTAGACTTATTTCCTAAAGGATGGTAATAGTTGCTAATCTTGCACTTTTGGTTTTAATGTCATCTACATCTAGGAGTATCAGGAAGTCCATGTATGGAATCCTCTACCCAAGTATTTTGATTACATATATCAGTAAGTGATGGCACTCCATGGCTTGCAGTCCTCTAGTAGTTGTATTTAGTATTAGGTATTAGGTTTTTGGAGATATTGCAATTCTAATTTAAACTAGAAGGTAGGAAGCTATAGGGCATTCTGTGTCTATGTCTGGTTTTGAACTTCTGCTAATATAAATCTCTTTTTTGAACAGGAAATTTTTTTTTATCATTTCTCTTCTTTCATCTTAGATCTCATTAAAAGTGTGGAAAGAAATAGAGAAAAAGCTGACACATACCTCTTGAATGTCTCCAACATAAATCCGATCACTATAACTATGAATATACACAATCGTATTGGGAAAGAGCTTATTCTCACATTTTTGCAGCAATTTCTTTTTGCCCAAGTCATATATTCTCAGCACTTGTCCAATCCCAACTAATAAGTGGCCTTGGAATTGACATAATCCAAGATGTACTCCATCAACTGCTTTTTTACGCAAAAGCTCCAAGGATTTGCCATCATCCACAAATATATAAATATGAATAAAACCTCTTGAACAATGCCTCTTTGGCCGAAATTCTAAATCCTTTGCAATTCCAATGGCTACAAGTGTTCCCAATTCTTTATCATGAAAAGTAACAGAGAAAATGCTAAATGCGGCTTCATTATCATGTAGTGCCAAGAGGCATATTCCTTGGTGTAGATTTCTCAAGGTCTATATTCCTTGAGATATGGTGGAGGAGAAGGCAGATCCCAAGACTTGAGATAGGCCTGTGGCTCATGACAACTGTAAGCTTATGCTCTGAAATTTGTTTACAACTGGACTTATTTCCTAAAGGATGGTAATAGTTGCTAATCTTCCACTTTTGGTTTTAATGTCATCTACATCTGGGACTATCAGGAAGGCCATGTATGGCATCCTCTACCCAAGTATTTTGATTACATATATCAGTAAGTAATGGCACTGCATGGCTTACAGTCCTCTAGTATTTTTCTTTAGTAGTAGCTATTAGGTTGTTGGATATATTGCAATTATAATTTAAACTAGAAGCTAGGAAGTTATAGGGAATTCTATGTCTATGTTTGGCTTTGGACATCTGCTAATATAAATCTCTTTTTCGAACCAAGAAAAAAAATATATCATTTCTCTTCTTACATCTTAGATCTCATTAAAACTGTCGAAAGAAATAGAGAAAAAGCTGACACATACCTCTTCAATATCTTCAACATAAACCCGATCACCATAAGTGTGAATAGACACAATCATATTGGGAAAGAGCTTATTCTCACATTTCCACAACAATTTATTTTTGCCCAAGTCATATATTCTCAGCACCTATCCAATCCCAACTAATAAGTAGCCTTGAAATTGACATAACCCAAGAGGTACACCATCAACTACTATTTTATGCAAAACCTCCAAGGATTTTCCATCATCCACTAATCTATAGATATGAATAAAACCTCCTGAACAATGCCTCTTTGGAAAAAATTCTAAATCCTTTGCAGTTCCAATGGCCACAATTGTTTCCAATTCTTTATCATGAAAAGTAACAGTGCAAATGCTAAATTCAACTTCACGAGTTTTGGGATCTAGAACTATAACAAAAGATGCCCACTTCTTTGACTCTGCTTTTGGATAACCATACTTCTCATCAGGAAGAGGATCCTCCTTCTCTTCATTGTCACCATTCTATTGTTCTACTTCCATGTTCCACTCTCCCCTAAACCAGCAACTTCTAAGCATTCTTTCTTTGCAGCTTCACGTTATTCTGTAGTGAATGCACCCTAATCACTTTCAATAATAATCAATGATTTCTGATTTGGATGCAAAATTAACTTTCTTGGCGTATATACAAGAGGCATAATGGTCTGATTAAATGTTTCTCCCAACCTTTCAATCATAAAAACCCTAAGCGCATCCCCAGCAACTGCAACCACACCTTCAACAGACTGATCAGAAGAAAATGATGTTGCATATTCAAGAGTCTTGTAAGAGATTGGAGTTAAAAGAAAGTGCCCCTAATGAATATAGCCCAACCAGGGCCTACTTGATAAACAAAGAGTTGCACGATGGCCTCTCACTATAGCAGAAAAAAATTTTGGTGCTCTTAAACCCAAGAATCTAGTCTGGGTGTCTAAAAGGCCACCATTTGCCATATATACCTTAGTTCTAAGAAGAACCCCATTCTGCAAGCCAGCATTCAAAAACACGGTCACTGGATGATCTGCACCATCCTCCCCTCTAACAGAAGCCTGAACTTGAAGTAAGAGGAGAGATTCTGGAGGAGAAGGTATAGCCTGCACACTTAGAGCAACCAAACAATCATCAGGATACAAAGAATATATCAATTCAAGAATTTTTACATGTAATTGGAGCATGGTTAAATTCTCTTCTGTCATGTGATAATAGCTGTGAACTCTACCCTTGCTCTAAATCTGTGCTAATAAATTTGAATGCCATCCCGCTCCATTCGGCCATGTTAGACATGTAATCGTAGGCATTGTTACATTGTATTTTTTCATGTTAGGTTTAAAAATGTCGCTATTCTAATGTTTGTTAAGCTAGGTTCACACACCATCACAATTCCGACGTTTTTCCCAAATACCATTGCAAAGCATCGCTATAACGACGCTTCTATCAAAACGTCACAATAGAGACACATGTTTCTGAAAGTTCTCATTTCTGATGTTGTGTACCAAAATGTTGGTATTTCGACAACCTTCCTAAACGTCGCAATACCGACGATGTCCCTAAATGTCGATATAGCGACGGTTGTTGGCGGGATTTAAAAATTTGAGAAAATTTGGGGAAATTTCCGACAATACATCAAAATTGTCAGAACTAAAGTGTCGGAATTTTGACCAAATGTACTAGTGACCCTTCTATTAGAATGGATTCGCAAACCATATAACCAAAATTGAATTTACCCTCCCTATTTCAATACGCTAATTTTGTTTCTGGTCTTCGACTATTTTACCTCACACTCCTATTCCTATAAAAACATTTAGACAAACTTTTGTGCGCTACCAATAAAAATAAAATATGATTCAAATAAATTTTAATAAAGAAATAATTTTAAGATGTTGTTGTTTACTCAAAGGGAAAATGGTGTGAATAGATTATTGTTACAAACACCCTATTGCATCTATATGATAATGCACAATTTACTTTTCAATTATATGAAAACTAAATACTGGAGGGTAAATAAGGTTATTTCCTTTTAGAATTTTTTTTTTCCAAACACTCTTAGTAACGTTTAAGAAATTCACTTCATTTTTTACAAAAAAGACCCAAGAAAACAACCCAAACAAAATCACTCAAAAAAGAGTGAAAAGAACACCCCAAGCAAGAATACAAGCACTAAAAAGCTCAATATTTCGAATTTTGCAAATAAAATAGCTAAAAAAGCAATAAAAATAAATAAAATGAAGAGAAAATGGATGATACAAATCATGTAGGGTTGTAGCTCAATGCGTGAGAGAATAATGATCTACAAAAGGTTATAGAACCACATATCCTAACTCAAGTAAAAATTGGAAAGGATTAAGAGGAAATAAATAATTTCAACTCAGGTTCAAAGAATAGATGAAAACACTAAAAAAAAACGTTTTTAGTAAATATTTTCACATACAAAGTAATTTGAAAATAAAAGCACCAAAGCACTTGAATTGGATGAAAAAAAAAAGTCAGAAAATGAGAAAATCAAATCAAAATACACCAATCAAACATAGATCTAAGACTAGATATGATCTATAATAGAGTCACCAAAAACTAACTTGAAAAGAGAGATCAATGTCTTGAGTACAAAATCCCCAGAAACAAGAACAAGAAATATTCAAGGAAACCATAAATATTAACTAATAAACGGATCGAGATCAAAATGAAGGAACAAATTCATATATGATATGACTATTAGTTGCCAATGAAAATAATAGACAAATGCATAAAGCTCAAAATATATAGAAGAAACTAGAGTTAAAATTCAAGCAAGATAAGCTTCACTAGGAACCATAAGGCTAAAGAAATTAATAAAAGAACATTTGTTTGACAAAAAAAAAACAATAGATCTATACCAAGACAAATAATCGAAGAATATATCCAAAGAATGAAAGAAAGTCTTGGAAAATAAACACTCAAAAACCGAATGCTACGGTATCTTCACTTGGAGAGGGTTAGCAACAATTGGAATATATTTTCTCTCAATATAACTAGCACCTACCAAGGATAGTAATATTCACTCTATTGGTTGTTTCAAGCGAGTGAAGATGGGAAAATTTGAAATTTGAGAAGAGATGTGAGAAAAATTAAGAAAAATTAAAGGTTAATCAAAGGAATAATATGGTTGAAATTACTGAAAGAAGGAAATCAAAACAACAGAAATTCAAATAGGTAATGAGGAGAAGAGATATAATAGATATAGGTTTGATTCTCTAGTGGAGTTACCAATGTTGTTATGGGAGAATTCTTCCAACCTAGTGGGCTACAGTGGGCTACATTTAACCCAGTAGACGAGTTAGGGATTAGCCCATAGTTGTGTATGTAATGTTAAGGAGGAATCAACTAATCTAGCCCTAGTTAAGGAATAATCAGCTAATCTGGCCCTAGTTCACTCTAACACAAGAAATTTATCTTCACGCTCCATGCTTGATAGAATTAAAAAAAGTTTGAAGACGGGTACCATGAACCCTTGTGGAGTAGTGAATTATTTAGGGCTTAGTGCAGAGAAATAACTACTTCTAGTTTAATATCGTGCTTCTAGTTACAACAAACTAAGACCCTGCATGCATACACCATCAACCAAGCTAACAAAATCCTTCTCGAAACGGCAAATGTGAAGAAAATGTGACCATATCACACATATAAGGATAGAAAAGAAAATGTGACCATATCACACATATAAGGATAGAAAAGTAATCTATTAATAATAAATGACAATACAAAAGATATACCTCCAGTTAGTAGAGCCCTCTCCTCAAGCTTGCAACATATCCTCCTCCTCCAAGTGAAATAAAGGATTTACGATCACCTGATCTTAAGATCTTAGATCTAGGGAAATATAATTCTCCCAATCTCTTCGAAAATCAAAAATTTATTCATTAGCCTTACCCTTTGTAATCACTAGTATAAATAGGTTTAAATACCTATCCTAGAAGATGAATCTGGATGCTTGGGATAAAGGGAAGTTTGGAAGCTTCTCTATTAATGTGCCTAAGCCATCTCAAAAACATGATCCTCGCAAGTCCGATTTCAAAAGGAAAATAAGACTCTATAAGCTTATCCATCCTCATTAGGATAGAACAAACAATGTTGGATGATCCTCAATGGGAAGAAAATGGCTCCTAGGAAGGACAGGTTATCATCACTTTATTAAAAAAATATCTCCCAAGGAAGATACACAAAAAAGAGGAAAAAAAAGGGTAAGGCATGTGCCAAAAGGTCAGCAACATAATCACTTATTTATACTATGCATTAATTCAATATACATATATATCCTATATATCATCTAAATAAATGGGTGACTCTAAGAAGGAAATTAGGCTAATAACAGAGAGAGCTAGCTAAAATTTTCTTTAGACAATTTCCACTTCTAAGAAGATTACATTGACCATTATGGGATGCCAAAACTTACAAAATATTATTATATTCAATAAGACTTAGATTATTCATGTTATGATAAATGTTCCAGGTAATTCTATCAAATTCATAGTGAAAGGGAATGTAACACTAGATATTCTTATTGTGTTTATAAAGGAAATTAGTGGCTTTCAAGGAGATTACCATTTTTAGCGGCCAAATTTCACAATTTCTAGAATTCAAATACCGCCAAATTATCAAATTTCTATTTCTTGAAGTAATATGATGCCATATTCAACGCACAATAAACCATTTGAATGATCCAACAATTATAGTCCCCTTACATATCTATCCAAACCCGAATTATTTTCACCTTCACTATTTTCGAAACATCTGTCATGCATGCATTTCTATATGTCATGAGCATTATTGAACTCAATAATAAGTATATTAAATATATTAAGGATGTATTTCAAAATGATATCTTTAAAGCTACTTGAAAGCTAGTTGGAGGAATAACATTATGGGAGTAATTGGCCTTATTTTGTGATATTAGTGGTAAATTAGAGGTGAAAACAATATATATGATACTTACAAATTATTAGGAAACAATGTTATTATTTTCTAATGACTTTGGAATGTTAAGTTATCAAGAGGTGATATCTCAATTTTTAATGAAAGATGAACATGTCATTATTATACTACAAGTAGTTGCATGTATAAAGTACAATATTATACTTTAAAAAGCCACAGAACAAGATGATAACCAAAAGTGCCAATTGTGAATTTAATCATGCATTTATACAAAAAATGACAAAGGTTAATATTCCACACCAAAAGTAGATGAGAATAAGGAATTCATTGAATTTGTTAATCAATAAATGTGATATATGATAAAATTTAGAATTTTTTACATCTTATAGGCCAAAAACGTTTTATCTCATCCACAACTAATGTATGAATATGTTGAACAACTTCAAAGCACATGTGGATTAGAAATCCAAGGGATAAAGAGGTGAATTGATGTTATTTTAACCAAGCATTCTTGTTATGTGCCATGGATAAATTCCATGAATTTGATACATTTATACTTTTTTATGAATAATGTGGTTTTGTATACAAAAAATAACCACATTAGAAACCTAAATTTCAACCCTAAAATCATATGTAATCCATAGAAGAAAAAGTTGGCTTCAGAGACTAAAAAAAACATTATTTGGTGTACAAATATACTCAAATATGAACCCACTTGAGAAAATGAAATCCTTATCTCAAGACATTAATCCTTTCCCATGCTTTAAGATTGAAGTATTTCAAGTAGGGGTGAACTATAATAATCCAATTCTAATTACAAAAAAAATTATTTTAATCTTCTAGATAGACATACCCACATGAAGGATTAAGTTCAAATTTTAAATAAGGAATATAATATTTCCCTTGACCATTGTAATAATATCATAACAACAATAATACATATTTTGTGTAAATTATTTTCTTATAATAAAGCCCCAACTAAAACATTCGAATTATGTTTAAAAGGTTTGAAATTCATTTGAAATGCCCATGTACTCCTAACAACATGTACACACCCTAAAAAGATGTGTGCATCCCTAATAATAAAAAACATACCTATTATTTTGTGTAAATTGTTTTCTTATAGTAAAGCCCCAACTAAAACATTTGAATTATGTTTAAAAAGTTTGAAATTCATTTGAAATGTCCATGTACTCCTAACAACATGTACATACCCTAAAAGGATGTGTGCATCCCTAATAATAAAAAACATTATAGGTATGTGCATTTGACACTAAAGACCATGCCCACTCTTTTCAATTCAAACTAGTTTCAAGGAAGAGTGACAACTCTAACTCCAGCATATGTGTTTAGCATATGTATTTGTTGAGTCAATTACCTTTTATATAGGTTTAGGATGACAAAGCTTATATATGAGGATGAAATTTATTGAAACCTCCATTATTTTAAATACTTCTCAATATTTCTATTTTTTTATGCTATCCTTCTAAAGATACATAGCCATACTTATGATAAAACTATAAACAAATATAAAATTTATTAATAAAAAATCAAAATATTTATATTTTAAAAAATTTGTCATTGTTTTTTATTTTTGACACATTTTTTTCCAAACATATATTAGAATCAAACATATATTAGAATCTTAAAATACACCGCTCTTATATTCTTCTTCTTGCTATGTTTTTTCTTTACAATTTATAAAATATGTCAAACAATGTCTTAGTACAAACTAATCTCTACAATTATATATATATATATATATATATATATATCATTATACTTAGTACTAATCAAAGGTTTCATTTTCGGAATTTAAGAATATATATTAATGTGACATTATAATTTTAAAAAATTTAGGTTTGCATATTTTTTCAAACAATTATCATTATTTACTTACTGAAGAGTTTATAAATAAAAATTATATTTTTAGAAAAAAAAATTATGTTCTTATATTTAATCTTTTTACATAATGTTTTAAATTCATTATAGAAACATTTCTGGTCATCTCAATATTTTCCATACTTGTATTGTGAGTAACTCTTCATATTCAAAATCATTGTGAAAGTACCTCCAACTATCCCTACGTGTTAATAGACTAAACTTTTTGGATGCTTGGGTTACCACTAATTCTTCATGACATATAAAATTTAGCATGCACCTATCGAAATGTGATCAAGTTTTAGCTATATTGAATATGTAAATTTGTAATTATATCTCGTCAATTTAGAAACATGTTTAATAAAAATAATCGTTATAATGCAGAAAATTTAATTTAATTATTTTAATTTAATGTTGTTTTTATTATGTTATTTTAATTTTTTTTTTTTTTAATATAAAGATTTTTTTATATTTATTTTTATTTTTATTTTGATAAAATTAAAAGAAATATTTTTTTTTTAACATACCGAAATTTTATGTGTTTATTTTTATTTTGATAAAATCAAAAAGGTTTTAGGACATTGAATTATTACATTTTTACCATTATGGATAGCATTTATCAGTGCAATAAAGATGGCTATCTTAATTTCTTTTCGACACATGAAAAAAGTATAATAAAAAAAGTTAGGGGGATCATAATGTATCGTCTCTGTAGGAGGGTTTTCTGCAGCGAATTCTGAATTCAAGCAAGGACGCTGGCCAAAAGTCTAGATCTGTTCCAAGATCTGTGGCAGAGAGGAATAGCACTGGCCTAGAAAATGGGAAGACCGAGGGCCCCTGGAGCCCCCACTTTTAAACAAGTTACGATCGACAAGGGCAAAAGGCAGGTGGAGCGGGTGAAGATCACAGGCTCTGTAGTGACAGGAATTCGAACGAAGGACAGTGACTCTATCCCGATTGATCGCACAACCAATCTAACTAAAGACACCGCGAGAACATAGGATTCGATCAAGGTGCTTCCCACACAGGAAGCTGATCCTCCAGAAGATGTCACAGATCTGGAGAAGAACGCAAATGGCAGCTCAGATCGGAGTCGATCAACTACGAGGGAGTCAGCGGACAATGATATCCACCCGAAATACCAAGGCCGCTACAAGCCAAAGACTAAGGAAAGCCTTAGGGTAATCATTAATGACCTAGATCTGCAAGCTTACAGGGATCACATGACTGTTCATGCAGTGATCTATAAATTTATGGGGTTTTGGCCCAACGAAAAAGCCCTTTTTCAATGGATCAAGCAAGTCTGGAAGTCGAGGGGAGATGTGCAGCTACACCTGGGTGCCAAGGGCTTCTTCACGGTGGTATTCGCAAACCTGGAAGACAAGGATCAGATCTTCGAGGGCAAACCTTACTCTTACGCCTCAGCGGGCCTCTATATGAGGCCCTAGAAACACAACTTTGCCCCTGAACAGGAGACATTCACACAAGTTCCGGTCTGGATCTGATTATTCTCCCTGCCAATCGATTGTTGGAGACCAGCAGCGTTGGAACAAATTGGCAACACCTTAGGAACTTTTGTTCGTGCTTCTGAAGCCACTCTTTAAAAAAGGTACACTTCCTATGCCCGCATCTATGTTGAAATGGATGTATCCGGATCTCTACATGAGGGTCTGTGGTTGGAATACATGGATGAGGTCTATTTTTAAACCATCGATTACGAGCAGATACCCTTTAGATGTAGAAAATGCCATGAAAATGGGCATTTAATTCAATAATGCCCTCAGAAAAAGCTGGCCGAGAAACCCAAGGAGAAACCTACCCCGGTTTCGGATGGATTTATTTGACCTACAGGTAGACATCGATCCAATCACAAAACTGCACCCGAAATGGATGATCAGCTCACCGAAACACCAAACAACTTTGAAATACTGGGAGAAGACCCTCCATCGAAGAAGATAGCTCAAACCCCAGCTATGGGGAAGCCAGCCACTGATTCAGTAGAACATGGCACCCAGTCAAGGGACCCAATCAATCCTTCAGCACCGTTCTAAGGTGAAATAGATGACAAAGATGAGGAAGGGGATGAGGATATGGCCCTTCGCGAACTCGGCACGGAAGATCAGGAATTAGGGGATATCCTGGAGAAAGAAGGGTTAGATCTCAATTCTATAGTTGAGCAATGGAAACAGAAAGGAATAGACCAAATACCAGAGGAGGAAATCAACAGGGTAAACTACCTATTCCTGACTAGACAGTATGTGGCGTTAAAAGGTATGAAGCAAGGTAGAGGAGCGACCAAAATCCTGGGTGTAAAATGACAGAATCTCCACCACACAAAAGCTAGTCTCAAGCATAGAAGGAAAAGGGGTAGAAGATCCAACAGTGGTGCTCTTCACGAACTAGGTCAGATGCTAATCAATTCGGGAAAGACGAAAGCCCTTGAGGCTTTCTCCTTCTCATCTTAAGAAGTTGTTAACTATGAAAGTCCTCTCCTGGAATGTAAGAGGACTGGGCAGCCTAAGGAAACAAAGGCTCCTGAAAAAGAAAATTACTCAAGAAAAATCAGACATGGTATTCCTCTAGGAAACCAAATGTTCCAATCAGAAATTAGATGAATTGGGTAAATTCCTAGGCAAACATCTAGAACACCTAGCAGTTGAGGGAAATGGCACCGGCGGTGGTCTAGCCATATTCTGGACCCCTGGAACTCTCTATCTTCTCAATGCTGAAGCCACAAAATCTTTTTTGGCCCTGGAAATGCAGATCATAGGGGAAAAGGGCACCATTCTGTTTACTAATGTTTACAGTCCTCAGCGACAAGAGGAAAAGCTGTTGTTGTTGAACAATCTCACCAAGTTACACCAGCGACACCTCCATTCCAAAGCTATCTACGGGGGCAACTTTAATATGATAACCTCTCTCAATGAAAAGAAAGGTGGTACTCGAGCACTCAATAATGATGCCATAGCCTTCAGCTCCTTTATTCAAGTAGTCAACTTGGTGGACATCCCTCCCTGAAATGGAATCTTTACCTGGACCAACAGAAGAGGGGGAGACAAGCTTATTGCCTCCAGGTTGGACCTCTTTCTGGTCTCTGACAGCATTCTATTAGAAGGGGTCACTATCGACTCCAATATCCTCCCCTCTGGGGGCTCGAACCACTGGCCTATCATGCTCTAGGCCTCCATTATGGGTATTCCTAAAAACAGGCCTTTCCGTTTTGAGAGGTTCTGGCTGACTCACAAGGATTTCTCCAGCAATATTAAAAGTTGGTGGAAAGAAGCCCTAGTAGTAGAAGGAACGAAAATGTTCAAGCTACAAGCAAGGCTAAAATTCATCAAGACCAAGCTAAATACTTGGAACCATGAAGTCTTTGGAAATATATTTGAAGACAAACAAAACCTGGAGCAACAAATGGAAGATATCCATAACAACTGGATTCACGAAATCATTTCGTAGGAATCAATCAACACAGAGAGGGAACTAATGCAGAAATGGAATGAAAGATGCAAGCAGGAAGAAATTATGTGGAAGCAAAAATCTCGCAATCAATGGCTTAAGGAAGGAGAACAGAATACAAAATTCTTCCACAGATCAGCCATGGATTATAGATGTAATAACAAAATCACTAGGATCAAGGATGAGCAGGCGAATTTGTTTCATTCGCACCAAGACATCACCTTCCAACTCCGAAACCATTTTAAACTTATTACAACTGAAACTGTCTTCAATCGACAGGAAGCCATTAAGGAAGTTGTTTCGTCTATCCCCATCCTTATAACAGAGGAGAAAAACAAGGCCAGAAAGAACAGTCTCCCTCCAGGAGGTGGAGGAAGCGGTCAGAGAAATGGCCAATGGAAAAGCACCAGGGCCAGATGGATTCACCGTGGATTTTTTCAAAGCTTGCTGGGATGTGGTTAAGGAAGACATTTGGGAAGTAGTTGAGGACTCTTGAATCTCCTCTTCAATTCTCAAATCCCTGAATTCTATGTTTGTAGCGCTAATTCCCAAGGAAGTTGATGCCTGCACTCCTTCCAAATTCATGCCCATAGCGCTTTGTAATGTGTTGTACAAGATCATATCAAAAGTCATGGCTAACAGATTAAAGCCTATACTCCCTCTGATTATCTTTGAGGAATAATCAGGCTATGTGGAGGGCAAACAAATTATGGATAATGTCCTTCTGGCTCATGAGATGGTCCACACTTTGCAATCTCTTAGGAAAGATGGCATGATCATTCAACTCGACCTTTCTAAAGCCTACAAAAAGGTCAGTTGGAGTTATCTGGAAGCAGTTCTCAAGGCTTTTGGCTTCAGTCATAGGTGGATGGCCTAGATCCTAGCTATGGTCAGATCTCCCAGTCACTCTATTCTGGTCAATGGGACCCCCTCAGAACCTTTCTTTCCTTCAAGAGGCATCTGGCAAGGGGATCCCATCTCGCCTTTCCTCTTTGTCATTCTCATGGAAGGCCTTAGTCGAATCAGTAGGTCCGCCAAGGAAAAGAATATGATAAAAGGACTTCAGCCCTTAAGCAACATCCCAGCCACCACTCATCAACAGTTCATGGATGATACCATGCTGCATGGAACCCCCACTGTGAAGGAAGCCAGAGGTTTCAAACTCCTTTTAAATCTGTTCACTCGAGCCTCGGGTATGGACTTTAACTTTGATAAATCCTCGGTCTTCTTCTTTAACACGCATTTGGCTATTCAGAAACATTTGACTAAAATCTTGGGTTTCAAAAGAAGCAATCTTCCGTCTAAATACTTGGGTATTCCCCTCACAGACAAACCTTGGCCATTGGGAAAAACTTCTTTCCAAGTTGGCGGACAGTTGTAATCACTGGACCAATCCAGTCCTCAATCTGGCAGGTCGACTAGTCATGACGAATGCTATCCTCTAGGCTATTCCTCAATTTATGCTTTCAATCCTTCCAGCTCCGAAGGGAGTCCTCCAAAAGATCATAGGCATTTAATAGAACTTTCTGTGGTCTGGTAATTCAAGAAAACCAAAGTGGGTGCTTGCAGCTTTGGATAAGCTGTGTAAACCTAAGAGCCTTGGAGGGTTAGGGTTACAGGATCCAGGATCGACCAATAAGGCTTGCAGAGCCAAGCTCTGGTGGAGATGGCTCTCGGAACCTCATACTCCGTGGGTACGCATATGGAAAGGCAAATATGCGGAGCATTGGCAGCATGAGGAGCTCGTAAGGATGACAGACACCCCTGTAGGCTCTCCTATATGGAACCTAGCCTAAGATAACCAGAATATCATAAAATATCACTGCTTTTGGGAGCTTAGGAATGGTCACAATGCCCTGTTTTGGGAGGATGCCTGGCAACAACTCCCGAAGATTGAAAATCCTGACCTACACCCTCTGCAAAAATGGTTTTAGAACAATGGCAAGCTGAAAGTGCATCAATACTGGGCTAATGATATGGGTCAACAACATTGGAGGACTCGGAGTCTCATCCCTTCCCCATCGGACGAGCACATGTCGAATCTCCTTAATATCCTCAATACCGTCCTGAGGAAAAGACTAATAAGGGCAGCGCAAGGGCCAGATATCCTTCGCTGGGGAAAGCTCAAAGGAGGCTCATTTAACCTCAAAGAAGCCCTTTCTTATATTGAAAATAGGGACAATGAGGATAAGGTATCTTGGTATGACAATGTCTGGAACTGTAACCTTTGCCCCAAAATTAAAACTTTTTTATGGCTTCTTCAAAATAGGAAGATCTTAACCTGGGAGAATCTTCTAAAAAGAGGGTTCACAAGACCTTCCCAATGCCATTTATGTGAGGAGCAGGAGGAAAAGATGAATCATCTGTTCAATGAATGTGTCTGGACTAGCAACCTCTAGGAGTGGATACAAAGCGTATTCAACCAAACAGACCGAAGCAGAAATTCCATTCACGAAACTATCACTAATTGGCGCTCACACTATTCCAACAGCAGTATGGTAAACAATTTGTGGAGGCTAAGTCCTGGTTTCTTGATCTGGACGGTGTGGAAGGAGAGGAATAATCATATTTTTCAAAAACATAGGTTCAGACAGCCTGATGAAATAAAAGCCATCATTATGCAGGGTTTGAAATAAAAGACTCTTACCTGGTGTAAGACTGAGAAATCAAACTCGCAGTCTCCCAATGACATCAGGATACTGGCTATTTTTGGCCTCTGTGAAGTGGCGGAGCGCTGTATGCAGGACAACTCCCTCAGACCTGCTCCCTCCCTTGCAATTTGGCATAATCCTCCACCAGGGTACTGCAAGCTCAACTTTGATGAGGCCTCGAAAGGCAACCCAGGCCCTGCCGGGATGGGAGGAGTCCTGCGCAACGAGAAGGCAGAAATTCTACATTTCTATTGTAGAGATTTGGGAGAAACCACTAACAACGAAGCGGAATTCGCAGCTTTGGAACAAGGATTGAGGCTTCTAATTTGGCTCGGCAAGGGACTGGCCATTGTAGAGGCTGAATCCCAGCTCGCCATTACAACTATCAAGAAAATACAGCATGGAACGCAGCCCAGTAAGGCCATAAAGCACTGGCGCCTAGCTGTTGTTACTGATCTCATCGCGCAGCACCTTGCTTCCCTCAGTGGTATCATCCTTCAGGCTGTGAGTAGGAAAGCCAATACGCTAGCAGACCATCTAGCTAATCACGCAGTAGATCACCCAGCTGAAGCCTAGGACACGTGTTGGCAGGATCTAACGCATGAAGAGCTTAGGGATTAGTGTAACATCATCTCCAGGAAAGAATTCACTGCCGGTACCACTGTGGAGGACGGACGGTAGCTTATCAATCATGAGTAGCTCATGAATTTCCCCAAATTGATTGATCACGTCAGATGGTACAGCCCGGAAATGTCACCAAGCACTTCTCGGGATTGGCAGTCCATTATGGGAAAGGACAACTGTAAGGGTAACCGATCCTCACAGTGGATCAAATAGAGGTCTTGAGAATGTGAAAGGATTGCTCAGAAGCAGGAGATCTCTTCTTATGACTCCGGAATTGGCAGTAGGTTCAGACGGCAAGTTGCCATGCATCATAGCATTAAATGGCTTTCAAATGGCATTTCACGCCCCACTACCCATCATTCTGTTTACGAGCAACCTTGCTACCCCATTCTCATTTCCAATCTCGCGTTGTGGTATCTCCACTCAAAGTCGAGGTTTGGCTCTCCTTTTCTCGACAATTTATTTGCTCTCGTCTACCTAACATCAATGGCAGACCATAACCTTCGCAGCATCAAGGCATCGCAAGCCCTCAAGCAGGCCAAGGACAGCTACGAGGCCTCTGTCTCCAAGAGGGGGAAGAAAACGATCGAAGTGTTTCAGGAAGAGGTGGACCAGTCTTGGGCTCGGATTGATGATAGCGCAATTAGTGAGGAGGTTGACTGGTTGGTCAACCCAGGAACCCCTTCTACTCGCAATACGCAATTTATGCAAACCCAGGTAGTGGCCTAGCAGATGAAAACTATGCTGGCAAAGGCAATTGCAATGTAGGGAGTGGTGGTTAAAGAAACCTTCGCTGCAACCTCCAAGGCCTCTGCCAAGAACACTGCTCAGCTGTACAAGCTGGAAACTGCCCTCAACTCTCTGACAGAGGAAATTTTCATGCACGGCAAGGCTTTGGATAATTTTGTTCGTCGTTTTGATCTCTATCTCCGTCATGTCCTCAATGTCTCCATTGAAATCCTAGCGGATGACTCACAGACTACCATCATTCGACGATTCAAGCCTAGGATCCAGCCGACAGGTGGCGAGGCGGCAAGTCCAAGTGCTATGGAACAATCTGGGGCCTCGAATCCAATTCAGTGATGTTTATGCTATCTCTCTGGTTTATTTCTTGTCTGTTTACTTTGTCTATGACTATATCTATATCTATGTCTATGTCAGTTTCTAGTTATCGTCAGTTTATACCAGGTTGTCTTCAGGCCTTCAGTAGACCTTTGGTTAGTTTTTCATCTTTCACAGGCAACCCTGCATTGTTGGCCTGCAGTTTTGGTCATGAAACGGTGCTCCTACAAAAGCCAGGCTTTATATGGTTCAAGTGTATTCAGTCCAAATGTTAGCTTGCTAAGGAGCAGGCCTGTCGCTCTCCATGGCTACCAGTATTTAGACCTTTTATACTCTCATGTAACCTCTGTTTTTTGATATAATATACTGCTTCTGACTTTAAAAAAAAAAAAAAGTATAATAAAAAAGTTCATCATGCTTATAACAATATCATTCATATAGTCAGGAGAAAGAACATCAAAGAATGATTCTAACACCTTATATCCCTCTGAATAAAGGTTTCTCAAACCACAGATAATGAAATCACTCATAAAATCAAACCACTTGATTTAAAAAAAAAAACAATATCATTTATATCAAAAAAAAATTATTAAAATATTTATTAAACATATTACAATATTTATTAAAAATATTTAAAAAAATATTAAAATATTAATTAAAAATATTAAAATTTTTATTAATTTTTATTATAAAAATATAACGGAGATTCATAATAGAGTAAAAAAGTGATTTACAAAATAACATACAAACAATATAGTAACTTCATAGAATTAGTAACTAAATATCAATATAAAAGTATATATATAAACACTTTAATACATTATTAGCATCCATTTATCTTTAAGTGTACTGTTATGATAACATGTTCTTTAAATTAGGTTTGATTTCACAATCATTTAATTTTGGTAATTTTATGCTTAAAATTAATTCTCATTATATATCTTTTATTAATTTAATAATATTTAATATTATTTTGAGTATCAGATATACATTTCCTTAAAAATATGTATAAACTCAAAAGCATAACCATTAAATTATAAACATTCATAAACAAAAATTATGCTAAAAAAGAAGAACTAACTTATTCTCTGTTATTAAATATAGCTGGAGACCTAAATTACTCTCTTATTAAAGAGGTGGTTCTAAAATTAGCCATGGGCACACGTTATATTTTTATCAATTCCCAGCTTATTTATGGGCATATGACATTGTTTCAGAGAAGATTTGGGGATGAAAACGTAGTCTGAATTTAAAAATCTACATTAACATTAAATTAAATTTAAAGTCATAAATACGAAATAAATCGACTTGATTAAACACCTTAAGACATACAATGATGCCAGATGCATTGTGGTGAATGACCAGAGTCTCATAGCAATGAATTACATCTTCGGACTTGCACATTAAAAGCATAAGTACGAAACTAAGCTGGTTTGCTTAAACTCCTTAAACATACAAGGATGCCAAATCATGAATTGTGGTGAATGACCACCGTGTCATAGCAATGAAACGCACATCTTCTGACTTACACAAAGAAAATTCCTTGCCGATGGTTGCAAATTCTGTAGCACTTACATATTTTGATCTGGACATAATAACGCCAAGAAGGCATCATCGTTGTCTCCGAATGAGAATTCGGTGGTCGGTATGGCATCAATGCCCAACTCTGGTTGTTCGTCAAGCAGAAAAAATATGAAATCATTGTTGAATATGGCCAGCTCATCTGGTTCATCAATGCCCAATTCTGGTTGTTCGTCAATTAGAAAAAATATGAAATAATTGTTTAATATGGCCAGCTCATCTGGTTCCTGACTGGGAAACGAAATTTGATTGTTCTCTCCGGCCTCAGAAATATCATCCTGTTGGTTCCCAACACGTTTGGTTTTATGACTCTCTGATTCGGCCTCGCCCAACACTGGTTCTCGAGGGTGCTTAAGGGCTAATGAAATGTTCTTGTTCTCTTTTGTCTCAGTTATCCCATCTTTACTCTCCTTGTGGTTTCCCTCTGAACTTCCCTCCCCAACCGCTTGTGGCCCTTCTCCTAACTGGATGATCAGTCATATCAAAGAATTAGAAACAGCTGACCTAATATGTTTGCATAGCTTGTCATCATCTTGGTTTTATACATTTTGATTCTCTCAATGTTGGGGTGGATTTCATCCCATCATTATTAAGTACAGAAGTATTATCAGAAATAGAAGTAAGCAAATTCTAAGGTATCTTCGCTTGGACAAGGTTACCAACAATGCGAATATATTTTCTCTAATGATAAGTAGCACTTAGAAAAGATAGTAATCTTCACTCCATTAGTTGTGTCAAGCTAGTGAAGATGAGAAAATTTGAAATTAGAGAAGAGATGTGAGCAATATTAAGACAAATTAAGGTTAATCAAAGAAATAATAGAAAGCCAAATAGGTCACAAAGAGAAGATATCTAATAGATATAGGCTTGACTCCCTAGTGGAATTTTGTTATGGGATAATCTCTCCCAAAATAGCAGGCTACTTTTAACACAGTATATGAGCTAAGGATCAACCCAGAGCTGCGTATATAATTTTGAGGAGGAATCTAGTAATCTAACGCTAGTTTACTCTTACAAAATCAATTGATTTTCGCACTCCATGCTTGATATAATAAGAAAAGGGTTTTAATATTCGCACCATGCACCTTGGCGGAGTAGTGAAGTCTTTTGGGCCTAGTTCTGAGAAATAAATTCTTCTATTTGAAGATGTCGCTTCGAGCTGCAACAAACTAAGACCCTAAACATACACCACCAACCAAGCTAACAAAATTCTTTGGCAAAGGGCTTGTTAGTATAAAAATAGCATGCATGAGAAGAAAACATGATCATATCACACATATAAAGATAGAACAACAATATATCATAAATGACAATAAAAAAGATATGCCTCCATTTAATACAGCCGTCTTCGAAAGTTTGCAGCATAGCCTCTTCCTCCAAGTGCAACCAAGGATCTTTCATAACCTGAGCTTAAGATCTTAGATATAGGGAATTATAAATCTTAGAGTCTCTCCAAGAATCTAAATCTCACCATTTTAGCCTGGCCATTTGTAATAAATAGTATAAATAGATTTAAATACCTATCGTAGAGAATGAATCTCGACGCTTGGCAAAAAGAGAGATTAGGATCCAAGCCAACTCAGAGACATGATCCTCTCCAGTCCTATCTTAGAGGGAAAATAATACTCTATAACCTTAGCCATGGTCGCTAGGATAGAACAAACAATGTTGGATGATCCTGAATGGGAAGACAAAGTCTCCCAACAAGGACAAAGTATCATCACTCTATTAAAAAAAAATATATCTTGCAATGAAGAGACCCAAAGATTACGAAAAAGAAGAGTGAGACATGTGCAAAAAGTTGAATAACATAGGCACGCATGTATGCTATTCATTCATTCACTATATAGTAAATAATATATATCAGCTAAATCAACGGGTGACTCTAAGCAGGAAATTAGGCTAATAACAAAGAGATCATTTATATAGCTAAATTTTTTCTTTAGGAAATTTCCACTTCTAAGAAGCTTTCTCTGACCGTTATGGGATTGACCATTATGGGATGCCAAAACTTACACAAGATTGTTGTATGAGATAAGACTTAGATTCTTCATGTTATGCTAAATGTTGTAACTAATTCTATCAACTTTATAGTGAAAGGGAATGTAAGAGTAGATATTTTTTTGTATTTATAAAAAAATAGTTACATTCAAGGAGATTACCATGTGTTATGGCCAACTTTCACAAGTTCTAGAATTAGACGACCACCAAATGATCAAATTTCTATTTGTAGAAATACTATGATGCCATATTCAACATCCAATAAACCATTTGAATGGTCGAACAATTATAGTCCCCTTTCTTATCTATCCAAAAGCCAAATTATTTTCACCTTGAAGCTTTTAGAAACGTGTTATGAATGCATTTCTATTTGTCATGAGCGTTATGTAACTCAATCATAAGTATATTAAATATATTGAGGATGTATTTCAGAATGATACCTTTAAATCTACTTGAAATCAAGTTGGAGGAATAACATTATGGGAGTAATTCGCCTTACTTTGTGATATTAGTGGTAAATTTGAAGTGAAAACGATATAAATGAGACTTACAACTTATGAGAAAACAATGTTATTATCGTTGAATGAATTTGGGAGGTTAAGTTATCAAGAGGTCATAGCTCAATTTAAAATTTAAATGAACGATTATCATGTTATTATTCTATTACATTTAGTTTCATGTATAAAGTATAATATTATAAAAAAAAAGTTAGAGAGGAAGATGATAAACGAGAAGTATTAATTTTGAATTTAATCATATATTTATACACAAATTGATAAAGATTAATATTCCACTCCACAAGTTGATGAGAAGAAGGAATTCATTGAAGTCTTTGATGAATGAAGTATTAATTTTGAATTTAATCATATGTTTATACACAAATTGATAAACATTAATATTCCACTTCAGAAGTTGATGAGAAGAAGGAATTCATTGAAGTCTTTGATGAATAAATGTGATACATGACTAAATTTAGGATTTTTTACATCTTGAATGCCAAAGAAGTGTTATCTGAACAACTAATGTATAAATGTATTTAACAACGTAAAACCATGGTTGCATTAAAAATCTAAGGGATAAAGAAGTGAATTGATGCTATTTTCACCAATCATTGTTTCTATGTTCCATGGATAAATTCCATGAATTTGATGCATGTATATTTTTTTTTAATGAAGAATGTAGTTTTGTATACCAAAAAAAACTTAACCACATTATAAATCTAAAGTTTAACCCTAAAATCATATGTAATCTATAGAAAAAAGGTTGGGTTAAAATCCTCTAACAAAAACCTTATTTGGGATAAGAATCTCTAACTTTATCTTAAGACATTCATCTTTTGCCATGCTTTAAGATTGAAGTATTTCAAGGAGGGGTGACTTGCAATAATCCAAGTATAATTAACAAATAATTAAATGAAGATGTTATCCCAAAACATTCATCTTTTCCCATGCTTTAAGATTGAAGTATTTCAAGTATGGGTGACATAATGCAAGTATAATTACAAAATAAATATTTTAATCTCTTAGATAGACATATGCACATGAACGATTATGTCCAAATGTCACATATGGAATATAGTATTTCCCTTCACTATTGTAATAATATCATACCAACAATAATATATATTTTGTTTAAATGATTTTCTTATAGTGAAGCCCCAACTAAAACATTTCAATGGATTTTAAATGTTTTGAAAGTCATTTGAAATTTCCATGTACTCCTAAGAACATGTACGCACTGTGAAAGCATGTGTGCATCCCTAATAATGGAAAAACATTGTAGGAATGTACATTTCACACTTAAGGGCATGCCCACTCTTTTCAATTCAAGCTCCTTTCACGGAAGAGTACTGACAAATCTAACACTAGCTTATGTGTTTGTTGAGTTGGTTACCTTTTATATAGGTTTAGGATGACAAATATTACATATGAGGATCATTGCACCCTCCATTATTTTAAATACCTCTCAATATCTCTATTTTTATTCTACATTTGTAAAGATACACAAATGTGTTCTCGATACGCAAAATTATATCTATATCTATATATATATATATATATATATATATATATATATATATAAATGGGTGAAAATGCAAAGATGGGTAACACTTTTGTGACAATTCGGGGCGGAAAATTGTTTTCCTCCATAGTTCGGCCGAACTCTTGTCATAGTTTGGCCGAAAAATTCAGGAGTTCGACCGAACTATTGAATTTAGTTCGGTCGAACTATTATTTTATAAATATGTCGCCTGCAACCTGTTCCAAGTTTCTATTCACATTTATCGCACACTCATTTCTGACATTTATTGCGGGCTCATTTCTATCTAGCATTCTCGTGCGCTCATTTCTGTCCAGTATTCTCACGCACTTAGTTCTATCTCGTGCGAATTAAGCTCAAGGAGGTAAGTTATACCAAATTTTAAATTTCTGTAATTTTTTTGTTGATGGATTTTTTAATTTGGTTTTAATCTATTTTTTTTGTTGCAGAGGTCTTCCAACACGTCTTTAGGGATAGTTGTCTTCAACGTCTTCAGGATCATTGTCTTCAGCGTCCTCTGCTGTGAATTTCCAGGTACGTTTAGCATTCTCCCTGTTATCTTGTAGGGAATTTATGCACAAGAGAAATTGGTTATGAATGAGAGAGGCCCGGTAAGGAACATGAAAAGAACCAATGAATTAGTCTAACTGTATATTCTTTTTTGGCTCTCTGCTTTTTGGAAATGTGTCGATAAGACTATCAATTACTACAAATTTGTAATAGAGTTTAATAAGGATAAGATTTTTAATTACTACGACCTTGTAATAGAGTTTAATAATGATAAGACTATCTATTACTACTATCTCTTTAAATTGTCTTTGTTTTTTTTGGCTCTCTCTCTGCTTTTTTTGGCTCTCTTCTTTTTTTAGTTCTTTGCCTTATGTACAATGATTCATTCCATATTATTCATAGATCAAATGTCATTTAAATACAAGATTTATCATAATGTACAATGACTCATTCCATATTCATTTTTAGATTCAGGAGGAGCTTTTGAGAATGTGATGATAATGCCAATAAAGAATGAGCTAGAATAATCTTCAACATCTATTAATTAGATATGAAAATTTATAATACTATTGTGTACATTTGAGAATATTTTGCAACATTTTTATATAGATTATATATACATATGTACATTTTTTGGCTTTGTCTCTGCTTTTTTTGGTTCTATGCCTTATATACAATGATTCATTCCATATTATTCATAGACCAAATGTAATTTAAATACAAGATTTATCATAATGTACAATGAATCATTCCATACTCATTTTTAGATTCAGGAGGAGCTGATTTATCATAATATAAAATGACTCATTCCATATTCATTTTTAGATTCAGGAGGAGATTTTGAGAATGTTATGATAATGCCAATAAAGAATGAGCTAGAATCATCTTCTACATCTATCAGTTAGATATGAAATTTTATAATACTACTGTGTACATTTGAGAATATTTTGGAACATGTTTATATAAATTATATATACATATGTACTTTATATATACATAAGTACTTTATAAATATTTTGGAACATGTTTGTTGTGTGAGGAAGTGGTACTTTATGATGATATGTTTAGTGATTGAAGGAAGTAGAATATTTTATTTTTGAAATTATTATTACACTTGTATTGAAACACTTAATAGATATGTAAGTTCACTGAAATTTACCTGAATATCTTATAGAGCCCATTTCATGCAAAACACTGAAAAAGAAGTAACTACTATGTATTCCACTTCTACTCTAGATAGAGAAAGTAATGACTCTTTCTTGCTTAACCATTAAACCAAAGAATCTTCCTAAGTAGAATTATACATTGTCCACTTGTACTTTTCATGTCATCCACACAAGCCTAGTTGAATCTCTATATGTTGTCGATGTAAATTTCTCACCTTTTGGGTACTATAGTCCATTGTTTGTAGTCTCTTTCAAGTATCTTAATATTTTTTTGTTGGTAATAGATGACTTTCTCACCTTTTGGGTACTATAGTCCATTTTTTGTAGTCTCTTTCAAGTATCTTCATATCTGTTTGTTGGTTTTTGTTGGTAATAGATGACTCTGTTTAGTTGTTGATTGAAATATTCCAACTAATATAAATTCCAAAAAAGTATATAGTATTTAAACCTTGTTATGTATATCAATCTCCTATCATATAGATGTAAAGGTTAAGATCAATAGATCACCTCATTCATCATCCATCATCTGCACATAACTTGCATCCAATTGATATGGAGATTCACTTAGGTCATTCATCATCAATCATCTAAAAATAGCTTGAATTCCAAAATTATATCTAGTCTAAACATTGTTATGTATATCAAGCTTTCTATCATATAGATGTAAAGGTTATGATCAACATCACCTCATTCATCATCCATCATCTGCACATAACTTGCATCCAATTGATATGGATAGTCACTTAGGTCATTCATCATCCATCATCTACACATAACTTGAATTCCAAAATTATATCTATTCTAAACCTTGTTATGTATATCAAGCCTCCTATCATATAGATGTAAAGGTTATGATCAACATCACCTCATTCATCATCCATAATCTGAACATAACTTGCATGCAATTGATATGGAGATTCACCTTAGGTCATTCATCATCCATCATTTGCACATAACTTGCATGTTATGTTCATCCAATTGATATTCAACATGTATATAGTATTTATAAGAAAAAAAAGTAATTTGATACAAAACATAGGTTTTAACCAATTATATAGTTTTTCAGTTTCATATCCATGGTCTCAAACAATGAGAGAGAAAAAACCTTTTATATTCAACATGTAAAACACAAATTAGCCATAAAAGGTTCCCATTGAAACCAAAAGTGATTTGATACAAAACATAGCTTTTAACCTAATCTAGTAAATGCCCCTACATTCAATTTCTAGAATAGATATAATTAGAAGTTGTTCATTTTCATATCCATGGTAGTTCTATAGGTAGAGTCTATAAAGGACTAGGTAGCCTTTGGATCTCATATTTTATAAAATGTGACATATCTAGTAAATTCCCCTACAGATCAATCTCTCGGAATACATCTAAATGCCCCTACAGTAAATGCCCCCTACAGTCAACATGTATCTAGTATTTACAAACAAAAATTAATTTGATACAAAACATAGGTTTTAACCAAGTATATAGTTTTTCATTTTCATATCCATGGTCTCAAAAAAATGAGAGAGAAAAAAACCTTTTATATTCAATGTATGTAAAACAAAAATTAGCCATATCTCTAGAATAGATCTAAATATAAGTTTTTCATTTTCATATCCATGGTCTCAAACAATGAGAGAGAAAAAAAACCTTTTATATTCAACATGTAAAACAAAAAATCAGCAATAAAATTTTCCCATTGAAACCATGACTCGATTTGATACAAAACATAGGTTTTAACCGAAGACTAAATGCCCCTACAAGTCAATCAATCTCTTGAAAAGTTTTAAATATAGAAGTTTTTTCATTTTCATATCCATGGTCTCAAACAATGAGAAAAAAACCTTTTATATTCAATGGATGTAAAACACAAATTAGCCATATCTCTAGAATAGATCTAAATAGAAGTTTTTCATTTTCATATCCATGGTCTCAAACAATGACATAGAAAAAAAACATTTTATATTCAACATGTAAAACACAAATTAGCCATAAAAAGTTTCCCATTGAAACCATAAGTGATTTGATACAAAACATAGGTTTTAACCTAAGAGTAAATGCCCCCTATAGTCAATCTCTCGGAATAGTTTTAAATAGAAAATTTTCATTTTCCATATCCATGGTCTCAAATAATGAGAGAAAAAAACCTTTTATATTCAATGTATGTAAAACACAAATTAGCCATATCTCTAGAATAGATCTAAATAGAAGTTTTTCACTTTCATATCCATGGTCTCAAACAATGAGAGAGAGAGAAAAACTTTTTATATTCAACATGTAAAACACTTGAATTAGCCATAAAAGTTTCCCATTGAAACCATAAGTGATTTGATACAAAACATAGGTTTTAACCTAAGAGTAAATTCCCCTACAAGTCATTCAACATGTAAAACACTTGAATTAGCCATAAAATTTTCCTATTGAAAAGCCCCGTAAGTGATTTGATACAAAACATAGGTTTTAACCTAAGAGTCAATGCCGCTACAAGTCAATCAATCTCTTGAATAGTTTTAAATATAGAAGTTTTTTCATTTTCATATCCATGGACTCAAACAATGAGAGAAAAAAACCTTTTATATTCAATGTATGTAAAACACAAATTAGCCATAGCTCTAGAATAGATCTAAATAGAAGTATTTCATTTTCATATCCATGGTCTCAAACAATGAGAGAGAAAAAAACCTTTTATATTCAACATGTATATAATTTATTTAGGAACAAAAGGTAATTTAATACAAAAACATAGGTTTTAACCAATTATGTAGTTTTTTCATTTTCATATCCATGGTCTCAAATAATGAGAGAGAAAAAACCTTTTATATTCAACATGTATATAACTTATTTAGAAAAAAAAGTAATTTAATACAAAACATAGGTTTTAACCAATTATATAGTTTTTCACTTTCATGTCCATGGTCTCAAACAATGAGAGAGAAAATTCCTTTTATATTCAACATGTAAAACACAAATTAGCCATAAAAGTTTCCCATTGAAACCAAAAGCGATTTGATACAAAACATAGGTTTTAGCCTAATCTTGTAAATGCCCCTACATTCAATTTCTAGAATAGATCTAATTAGAATTTTTTCATTTTCATATCCGTGGTAGTTCTATAGGTCTGCTACGTAAAGGGCCACGTGAGCCTCTGGATCTCATCTTTTATGAAAGGTGACATATCTAGTAAATGCCCCTATAGTCAATCTCTATAATAGATCTAAATACCCCCATAGTGAACATGTATATAGTATTTAGAAACAAAAATTAATTTGATACAAAACATAGGTTCTAACAAATTTTATATACTTTTTCATTTTCATATCCATGGTCTCAAAAAATGAGAGAGAAAAAACCTTTTATATCAACATGTAAAACACAAATTAGCCATAAAAGTTTCCGATTGAAACCATAAGTGATTTGATACAAAACATAGGTTTTAACCTAATATTAAATGCCCCTACAAGTCAATCAATCTCTCAAATAGTTTTAAATATAGAAGTTTTCATTTTCATATCCATGGTCTCAAAAAATGAGAGAAAAAACCTTTTATATTCAATGTATGTAAAACACAAATTAGCGATATCTCTAGAATAGATCTAAAGATAAGTTTTTCATTTTCACATCCATGGTCTCAAACAATGAGAGAAAAAAAATATTTTATATTCAACATGTAAAACATGAATTAGCCATAAACGTTTCCCATTAAAACCATAAGTGATTTGATAAAAAAACATAGGTTTTAACCTAAGAGTAAATGCCCCTACAAGTCAATCAGTCTCTCGAATAGTTTTAAATATAGAAGTTTTTCATTTTCATATCTATGGTCTCAAAAAATGAGAGAAAAAACCTTTTATATTCAATCTATGTAAAACACAATTTAGCCATATCTCTAGAATAGATCTAAATAGAAGTTTTTTCATTTTCATATCCATGGTCTCAAACAATGAGAGAAAAAAAACCTTTTATATTTAACATGAAAAAACAAAAATTAGCCATAAAAGTTTGCCATTGAAACCATAAGTGATTTGATACAAAACATAGGTTTTAACCTAAGATTAAATGCCCCTACAAGTCAATCAATCTCTCGAATAGTTTTAAATATAGAAGTTTTTCATTTTCATATCCATAGTCTCAAACAATGAGAGAAAAAAACCTTTTATATTCAATGTATGTAAAACACAAATTAGCCATATCTCTAGAATAGATATAAATGGAAGTTTTTTCATTTTCATATCCATGGTCTCAAACAATGAGAGAGAAAAAAAACCTTATATATTCAACATGTAAAACACAAATTAGCCACAAAAGTTTCCCATTGAAACCATAAGTGCTTTGATAGAAAACATAGGTTTTAATCTAAGAGTAAATTCCCCTACAAATCAATCAATATCTCGAATAGTTTTCAAATATAGAATTTTTTTCATTTTCATATCCATGGTCTCAAAAAAAGAGAAAAAAACCTTTTATATTCAATGTATGTAAAACATAAATTAGCCATATCTCTAGAATAGATCTAAATAGAAGTTTTTTCATTTTCATATCCATGATCTCAAAGAATGAGAGAGAAAAAAAACCTTTTATATTCAACATGTAAAAAAAATTATCCATAAAATTTTCCCATTGAAACCATAAGTGATTTGATAAAAAAACATGGGTTTTAACCTAAGAGTAAATTCCCCTACAGGTCAATCAATCTCTCGAATAGCTTTAAATATAGAAGTTTTTTCATTTTTATATCCATGGTCTCAAACAATGAGAGCAAAAAAACCTTTTATATTCAATGTAAGTAAAACAGAAATTAGCCATATCTCTAGAATAGATCTAAGTAGAATTTTTTTCATTTTCATATCCATGGTCTCAAACAGTGAGAGAAAAAACCTTTTATATTCAACATGTAAAACAAAAATCAGCAATAAAATTTTCCCATTGAAACCATGACTCGATTTGATACAAAACATAGGTTTCAACCGAAGACTAAATGCCCCTACAAGTCAATCAATCTCTCGAATAGTTTTAAATATAGAAGTTTTTCATTTTCATAGCCATGGTCTCAAACAATGAGAGAAAAAAAACCTTTTATATTCAATGGATGTAAAACACAAATTAGCCATATCTCTAGAATAGATCTAAATAGAAGTTTTTTCATGTTCATATCCATGGTCTCAAAAAATGAGAGAGAAAAAAACCTTATGTATTCAACATGTAAAACACAAATTACCCATAAAAGTTTCCCATTGAAAGCATAAGTGATTTGATAAAAAACATAGGTTTTAACCTAAGAGTAAATGCCCTCTACAAGTCAATCAATCTCTCGAATTGTTTTAAATATCTAGAGGTTTTTCATTTTCATATCCATGATCTCAAACAATGAGAGAAAAAAACCTATTATATTCAATGTATGTAAAAACACAAATTATCAATCTCTCTAGAATAGATCTAAATAGAAGTTTTTTCATTTTCATATCCATGGTCTCAAACAACGAGAGAGAAAAAAAACCTTTTATATTCAACATGTAAAACACTTGAACTAGCCATAAAAGTTTCCCATTGAAAGCATAAGTGATTTGATACAAAACATAGGTTTTAACCTAAGATTAAATGGCCCTACAAGTCAATCAATCTCTTGAAAAGTTGTAAATAGAAGTTTTTCATTTTCATAACCATGGACTCAAACAATGAGAGAAAAAACCTTTTATATTCAATGTATGTAAAACACGAATTAGCCATATCTCTAGAATAGATCTAAATAGAAGTTTTCATTTTCATATCCATGGTCTCAAACAATGAGAGGGAAAAAAACCTTTTATATTCAACATGTAAAACACTTGAATTATCCATAAAAGTTTCCCATTGAAATCATAAGTGATTTGATACAAAACATAGGTTTTAACATAGGTTTTAACCTAAGAGTAAATGTATGTAAAACAAAAATTAGCCACAGCTCTAGAATAGATCTAAAAAATAAGTTTTTTATTTTCATATCCATGGTCTCAAACAATGAGAGAAAAAAACCTTTTATATTCAACATGTATATAACTTATTTAGAAACAAAAAGTAATTTAATACAAAACATAGGTTTTAACCAATTATATAGTTTTTCATTTTCATATCCATGGTCTCAAACAATGAGAGAAAAAACCTTTTATATTCAACATGTAAAACAAAAAGTTAGCCATAAAATTTTCCCATTGAAACCAAAAGTGATTTGATACAAAACATAGGTTTTAACCTAATCTTGTAAATGCCCCTACATTCAATTTCTAGAATAGATCTAATTAGAAGTTTTTCATTTTCATATCCATTGTAGTTCTATAGGAAGTACGTCAGAAGGGCCAGGGTAGCCTCTCGGATCTAATCTTTTATGAAAGGTGACATATCTATTAAATTCCCTTACAATCAATCTCCGGAATAGATCCAAATTCCCCTACAGATCAACATGTATATAATATTTAGAAAGAAAAATTAATTTGATACAAAGCATCGGTTTTAACCAATTATATAGTTTTTCATTTTCATATCCATGGTCTCAAACAATGAGAGAGAAAAAACATTTTATATTCAACATGTAAAACACAAATAAGCCAAAAAAAATTTCCATTGAAACCATAAGTGATTTGATACAAAACATATAGGTTTTAAAACCTAATCTAGTAAATGCCCCTACATTCAATATTTAGAATATATCTAATTAGAAGTTTTTCATTTTCATATCCATGGTAGTTCTATAAGTAGAGTCTGCAGAAAGGGCCAGTGTAGCGTCCTGGATCTCATCTTTTATGAAAGGTGACATATCTAGTAAATGCCCCTACGAATCAATCTCGGAATAGATCCAAATTCCCCTATAGTAAATGCCCCTACAATCAACATGTCTAGAGTATTTAGAAACGAAAAATTAATTTGATACAAAACATAGGTTTTAACCAAGTATATAGTTTTTCATTTTTCATATCCATGGTCTTAAACAATGAGAGAGAAAAAACCTTTTATATTCGACATGTAAAACACATATTAGCCATAAAAGTTTCCCATTGAAACCAAAAGTGATTTGATACAAAACATATAGGTTTTAACATAAGAGTAAATGCGCCTACATTCAATCTCTACAATAGATCCAATTAGAAGTTTTTCATTTTCATATCCATGGTAGTTCTATAGGGAGAGTCTGTAAAGGGCCAGGTAGCTTCTGGATCTCATCTTTTATGAAAGGTGACATATCTAGTAAATCCCCCTACAGTCAATCTATGTAATAGATCTAAATATAAGTTTTTCATTTCTCCCATGCATTTGCAATAAATGTCAATTTAATATATATATTTTTATTGAATTTGTTTTTTTTTAGGGATAATAAAACCATTAAATATGGTTGAAAAATGGAAATTATGCATAGAATTTCTTGCTATCCCAATCCAGGGAATGTAGTGATTACATATGGTATTTCCAATATTGCGACTAGCAAAGTTATCCTAAGGAAAATTAATATACCAGGAAGAACAACAAACAACAAGGCATATTATATTGGATTGATAGAAGGCTTGGGAAAAGTGATGGAGTATGGATCAAATGGAATTGTAGTTTTCACCAATTCCCGAACTTGTATGCAACCAAATGAATGGCGTATACCAATTTAAGAAGGAGAGGCTAAAGAACCGCATGGAATAGCAAAAAAATATTGTTAGCCAATTTCAATTTTTTAGTATAAGGCATTGTACAAATGTGAATAAGATGTATGCTGATTTATTGTGTGGGGCACGTAAATTCAGGATTCATCTAACAAAGATGAATTAATAGATGAATTAGAATTATACGGGGTAATGCCAATGCCAATGCAAGATTCATCTCTCAAAGATGAATTAGTTTTGAGACACTCTTCTTCAAAAATTCAAGATTAATCTCTCAAAGTTGAATTAGTTTTAGACAGTCTTCTTCAAAAATTCAAGATTCATCTCTCAAAGATGAACTAGTTTTGAGACGCTCTTCTTCAAAAATTCAAGATTCATCTCTCAAAGATGAATTAGTGTTGAGACGCTCTCCTTCAAAATTTATTGATCGACATTGTAACATATCTTGGATATGTGTGTGTTGTGTACTTATAAATGTGTCTTTTTTAATGACCATGTGCTTACTTCAATTATATACCAAGTGTGCTCTCACCACACCATTTAAAGCGTTAACTTGGTGAACTTCACATTTTTTATGAAATTAAAATGCGGCGACTTCAAGAAATTTTTGTTTAAATGGAGTTTCACTTCTTTTTTAATGACAATGTGTTTTTTTCAATTTCATACCAAGTGTGCTCCCACCATGTAAAACACAATTTGTTGAACTTATCGTATTTATAACTTTTTTTTTGCTTAAATTGAGTCTCACGCATCAATTAGTGCTTTGAATGTTATGCTTTAAATAATTTGTTTACACTAAATTAAACATTAATTTTTTGAACTTTATTTTGAATTTAATTTAAATTAGTTATTTAAAAAATTAATTGTAAATATCCACCGTATATATATATATCATGGAGGATGAAGGACAAATATCAATAGAATCCCATATCTCTATGAGAGGGGAGGATCAGGGATCAGGATCGAGAGTTTTTCATGGTAAATTTAAATATAATCTTAAATCTCCATACATGTGTGTACATATGGAATTATTTTTTGATCAACTTTGTGACTTAAATTATTTGTTAATACGTTTCATTTTTTATTTTTTAAGAGCTAATAAGAAGAGAAGTGTCTCTACTCCAGCCATGGATGCCCATGTTTCACCCGAGTTGTGGTATGGTTTTAACACAATTTAATCAATGAATATGTACACATGTATTTATATGTATGCATGTATTTTTTCAATTGATTATAAATTAGTATTTGTTTATGAAACTTCTCTCTCCTCTAGAGAGGTTGGTGGTGGTTCAAATACCCTTAGAGGGCCATCACTAAGTGGTACCAGGTTGCGTGAAGGTGGTGATATTTATTCTCCCGGAGGCCAATCAACGACTAGTGGTGCTGGTTCTGAGCAGGGTCATTCAGTGTTGTCAACATTTTCGGTGTGGAGAAGATGCTAGCCAACCACATCGAGGTTGCCATCAATTTAAATATTTTTTTTCATTGAATTTGTACAATTTTTTTTACATGTGTTTTTTTCTCGATATACAAAATTATATATATATTGATGCAAAGGCTGAAAACGTTCCAAATATTGGTCAAAATAGATGCGGGTAGAATGCTACATTCAAGAAGAAGGTTGTCTACCAACCACAACTTATCCCATCGACATTTTCGATATACCATGGGAAAGAAACATGACACAACGCACCTTAGAAAGGTGTCAACAAGTTCATGCAAAATTGTGAAGACATATCGTGGCTTTGACTCTACCTACTGAGAGTCGACAAAACCTCGAAATAGTTACACATTCATTGGGCGAAATAGTAAATGTGTACAAAAATATTGGGCCAACGACTGATACATTTGTAGAAGTCATGAGAAAGAGAAAGGAAACAGTAATGGGTCTCAATAAATGGGAGGATGTAAAACAAAGAGTTACAAAAGATATGGCAAAGTCAATGTTTAATTTCAAGGAAGGGCCAAAAAAAAAATTGCTGAAGGTGCAATATTTCAAGCACCCTGATATAGCTCACAATTTGTATGATAGGCACCTTGCGGCCTATGGAAGGCTCCCATGGAACGACGAGATTCCTATTTATTTTGCACAATTGTTTTATGTAGAATTTGTTTTTGAAAATGAAACCCAATTACAATGACCTTCCGTTAGAAATGTTTGGTCTGGGGAAAGGTCGATTGTGTGACTATAAGGGCGCTAAGCAAGATATGGAGTTGCCTCGCCCTAAGCCGCCATTGGTGAATCGACCTTTCGGGTCGAAAATCTGTGGTCGAGATGTATGCGACTTCTCAAATAAGTCGAGAAGAAAGGGATGTCATGATCGACAATGTTTACAGTGGATTGGGTGGAGTTGATGTTTATCGAAATTGACAAAGAGCATGTGAGAATGCATATGCCAATTTTGTGTGTTGTACATATGAATAGATTGAAAACATGAATGTTGAAGATCTCCGAATATATGAAAAAAATTGTCGCAATGGTTGGCAAGACCTAATTCTTCATGAGGAAGAGGGCACGGGAACGGTATGTATTAATGACCTTAGGGTTCAATTATTTTAACACATACATGTGTACAATTTGTAATAAATACATGTGTATTTACATGTATACATTTATTTGTATGTACATTAATCTAAAAAAAATGTATCATTATATGTTAAAACACCATTTGCAGTTGTCACGCATGATGAATAACAAAAATGTTAATATCACGTTCGGGACCTCTAGTTCAAACAATGCAGATGGGTCTCATCATCAAGATATGTTGACAAATGTTAGTGTTTCTTAAGTGATATTTTTAAAATAAATAATTGTGCACACATGTACATGTACATATATAATAATAAAATGTTTTAACAAATTCCGATTCCGTCTAATGTTTTTGGGATGGTGGTACCTTCTTATTCCTTGGGAGATGTACCTTCTACTTCCATAGAAGATGTGCCACATCCACAACAAGTATGGACAATTTTTTCACTTTTAAAATTTACGTTTAATTTATATATATATTCCACCTCAAAAAGTTCCATTAAAAATTGAGATATATATATCTATATCTTGAGTTATTTTAAATTTTTTTGAATTTTAGGTTCTTGGAGATTTTCTTTTGGAGCCTCTCTTAGGAGATGTCCCAAATTCACTCAGTAAGTATTCAATTTTTTCACTTATATATATATATGTGTGTGTGTGTGTGTGTGTGTGTGTGTTTTAAATTTAGTTATAATTTATAAATTGAAGTTTATTTAAGTTTTATTATAAATTGAGATCTTGATCTTGAGTTATTTTATACTTTTAAAAATTTTGAATTTTAGGTTTCTATAGAAGATTTATTTAATCCACGGACTATAGTGATGGAGATAGGAACATCCACACCATTTCAACCATTTGAACAAGTTGTCTAACTTTTTTTTTAATATTATTGAAAAATAATTTTATAGATGTACACGTGCATTTTTCATCTGAATTTTTTTAATATATATATATATATATATATATATATATATATATATATATATATATATATATATATATATATATAACTGTACATGTATATTGTACAATTTACTTTTGGAGATGTTCCCATGGGGGAACTTGTAGTAGGCGAACAAATGGAGAGGGAACCTCATGAGGTATTGCATGATTTATTTTATATATATATTTTTTTCTTTACATGAAGTTCTATATATATTCTCACTAATTTTTAAAAAATAAAATTTTAATGTTTGTATGTGCATTGTGTACAGGTTTCCAATGCTTCGCAATATAGCGCGCGGATTGAGACTACGATAGGAAAGACACTACATCCTTCTATATTTGATGGTCATGATTTGTAGATTTGATTTCAAGATCTAGATATTCTTAAATTTACCTTTTTATATATTATCTAGATGCACTATCACATATATATAACTTGATACTTGATACTTGTGAGATCTACAATTTTTGGACATATTTTATTACAATTTGTTTTGTTCCAAAAAAGTTAAGTTTTGGATGGTTTTAGTACTTTTGGCATGTGAATGTGAAGTAATGTTGTATTATAATTTATTTGGTTTTTAAAACTTTTAAGTTCTGGATAATTGAAATACTAGTAATGTTGTCATCTATAAATTATTTTTTTGCTTTTGAACTACATTTGGAATGCTATGTAATGATGTGTTATAATTTGTTTTTTTTTTTAATTTAAGTTTTGGATGCTTGAAGTACATTTGGCGTGCGAAGTAATGTTGTGATCTATAATTTTTTGTTAAATTAAAACTTAAGTTTTGGATGGTTTCAATCTACATTTGGCATGTGATATAATGTTAAATGTTTTTATCCAATAGTTGAACTATAATTGGCATGGAATGTGAGTTAATGTTACATGATATAATCAAAAAGTTTTTAAAGCTCAAGTTTTGGATGGTTTCAATCTACATTTGACATGTGATATTTAATGTTAAATGTTTAATGTTTTTATTGGATAGTCAAAAAATAAAATTGGAATGGCATGTGAAGTAATGTTGTGATCTATAATTTTTTGTTAAATTAAAGGTTAAGTTTTGGATGGTTTCAATCTACATTTGGCATGTGATATAATTTTAAATTTTTTTATTGGATAGTTGAACTATAATTGACATGGCATGTGAAGTAATGTTGCACTATATATAATCAAAAAGTTTTTAAAACTTAGCTTTTGGATGGTTTCAATCTGCATTTGGCACATGTGATATAATGTTAAATGTGTTTATTGGATAGTTGAACTATAATTGGATGGCATGTCAAGTAATGTTGTGATATAATTAAAAAAAATTTAAAACTAAGTTTTGGATACCATTTCAATCTACATTTGGCATGTGATATAATGTTAAATGTTTAATGTTTTTATTGGATAGTTGAACTACAACTGGCATGGCATGTGAAGTAATTTTTTTTGATATAATAAAAAAGTTTTTAAAATTCAAGTTAATTTTTCATCATGTTAAAATTCAATTTAATCCCAAGTACATGCAACATTTTTCATCAAGACACATAGAAAAAGCAACTTTTAGTTAATTGCATTCTAGAACATATATATTGAGTATGTGAAACATTTTTTCAAAGCAATGCACATAGTAAAACTACTTGAACAGCTTAATTCCATTCTAGAAATATATATATATATATATATATATATATATATATATATATATATATCTATATATATATATATATATACACACACACAACATTTTTCATCAATGCATGTATAGAAAAGCTACTTTCGACTGATATTAGAGTGTGCATGTACCAAAACAATTTGTACATGTGCAAACACTTGCACTGCATAACGGAACAAGGTAGCTCAATTTTTTATTTGAGTACTCAAAGTTCTAGAACATATAATCCAGAGAGAATAAATTGTTGGCCGGCTCAATCAAAAAAAATTCTAATGGAATGCTATCTTCGATAATCCGTTCATGATCAGATTTTGACATTTTCCATTTCTTAATATTCATCTTTTTCTTTGATTGAACCTCGATCAACTTTATGCGTGCCGCACACACCAAGTGACTATATTGAAAAAATTATGAAATCAGGTTCATAGTCTTGAAACTAAACAAAATTCCCACTATGATTAGTTTGTCTCGAAAAAATAACCTTTTAGTATAATAGTTCCTCTTTCATATGGAATTACGTGATCATTATAGTCTTCTAATAATTTCATTTTTTCATTCGAGTGCAACGCATCAAATAATACTTCACATTTTCATCGTTGTGAGTAGGTGCAATTACAGACAAAAACATCTCCCGCACAATAAAAACAAACTTGAAAAAAATTATACATATTCAAATTTATCTAGATATTTATCATTAGAAAGAAATTCAAATGTTACTTCTCTAACAAGATCGTAAACTAGATCACCATCGGATGATATTGTAGTCTCCTCTTATTACATTTCTTCAAACATTGCAACAGACATTTTTTCCCTTTGTATTTAGCTCTGTATGTTTCCAATCTTTTACATACATTTTGTTTTCACAAACGTCATTGGATTTTGTGTTGTCTATGCAAATAAGACAAAAAACAAGAATATTTTCTTTTATCCAATGCAAACACATTTCCGGATGACTTTTTTTTAATTGAATGCAATTTTTCGAGTCCCTTTTTTTTGTTTCAACGTCATTTCCAATTGATCTATCTATGTCTTTGATCCCAATATGCCAAAAAAAACCTTTATATTAAAAAATTTAAAGAAGAATGTAAATATGATATGAAAATAAAATCAAAGATAATCATTGTGATAAATTTACACTCGTTTATTTAATTATATATCCAATAAAAATTAAATTGAATGTACCTTTGCACTTCCCTTCATTGGTTAGTCTCATGGCTTAGAGCAGTGATGCACCATTGAAAAACTTCTTTCGCGTCCACAAGTCTGGCTTGCAAAGGGGTACATTTGATATCTTCAAAGTGCTCGTTTTATGCATGCCCCTTTGCACCATCATGTTCTCCTTTTCCATGGCCGAGCCTCAAAGAAATTCCAACAATGTTTAATGCGTGATTTCTTATAAAGACAACACAACCAAAAGAATGATCGTGCATATTTTAATTTTCCTACGCATCCGTCCGACCATATCCAATGTTCATTGAATGTTATTCTACGATTTCTCAAGGAATCATAAATTTTTCCAAGACAATGTTGTACAAAATATGTATCATGTGTACGACCGTTACTAATATAAAAGTGATATTCTTTAATAATATGTCAATTTTCACTAGTGTTTTCTATATGATCGAAGTTTTGTTCAACATGTCTCTATAGAATATGGACGAGCATGGAGACTTGGTCGAATGATATTATTCACTCGAATTTCTTTTTGTGGAACAAATGTGTAGTTTTCTCGCAAAATCAATTACCGACAAAATCTTCCTCGGTGGAAAAAAATTCACGGGATTTTTTTGAATTGTAAGTCTTTCCATCGAGATTTATGGGATGCTTGGTTTATTTGTAAATTTCGCCTCAAACTTTCTCAAAAAAGTCTATAACAAAAATTTCTTCTTCTCGTAATTCAATTCTTTTAACACTATTTTCACCTTGAATCGATGTATGGATATATTCATATCTCTTCCATTTCACTTTCATGTTGGACAATGATTGATCATTTATATCGTTGCGATATTTTCTTTGAAATTTAGTCAAATTTCCACAATCATCGCATTTTTTTACCACCAACACATTTCTTTTCGTAAAATAGTTCATCACTTTCTCTTTCATATAGAATTTGAGATATGAACTCACGGATAGTGGAAGGAGGAGGTGAATCCTTCCAAAATGTTCTACCAAAATCAAGGAATGTGTCATAATATAACTCAAATTCCACATGATAATGGAAACAACAAGTGTCGTGTACGATGATAGGTTTTACATACCATGGTTTTTGTTAAACAAAAGTACCGATTGAAACATGAATTTCATGATTCTCTTCTTTGAACTTGTTGAACAACTCTATCCGAGTGGTTTCCAAGAAAATTTTTTTCATGTTCTTCTTATCGATTTCATGTTATTCTTATTTGCATCACATGCCTTGCAAAGCTTGGAGAAACACGCGAATTGTTCTTCCAATATTCATATATTATTTTTTTTACATTTTCTCCAACTCTATATTTGTATGGTTGCCTACAAATAGCTCTCCAACAAGCAAGTTCATCATTTACATCTATTTGCAACCGAAATTTCTCGATGATTGTACAAAGTTTTTCGCAAGGTTCCTAATGCTAGTGCCATAGATTTTACCATGCGATTCTCTTTAGTACTTGATGAAACCACTGCCATATGTATTGCTCTACGTACAACTGAAACATTTTTCTATCTAGATCTTTTAATTGAATTTATAGCACTATTTATATTTTGTATCACATTTTCCTTCATTTTTTTTTATCTATGGTTGATTTTTGAATACCCACAAAGTCATAGCTTCTTTTAATTTCCTTAATGATAAGAGACCTTTCAACATTTGGGCTTGAACTTGTCACATTTTCCTTTATGAAATATTTCTCAAAAATGTGGTTAACACGATATCGTATATAATGGTCATCTTTTTTTATCTCCATATATGTGAGTGTCAACATTTTCTAACATATGGTCATCGACATTGATTTCATCTATACATATTCGAATGAATAGTACATAATAAGTTTTCATATTCAATAAATAACTAAATTAATAAATATATGTATAATTTCAATAATACATGCATGTGTTCATATATATATATATATATATATATATATACATATATGATTCAATTTCTCTCACTTAAATTTCTTTCATCATTTTCACCATCTTCAATCATTTGGTTCAATATCTCTTTCGCTTTCTCTTTCAAAATTTTGTATCTCATCATCAATGTTTTGAGGAATATCTCTCTCTCGTTTACACTCGAAATATATTTTTCAAATTAGTTCATCAAATAAAAAATTAAGCTTCACATTTTATACTAGGAAAAATTTTAAATATATCAAAATCATAATATTTATATTTACATACCCTGTTTCAACTTATAGTTGAGGTTGATTTTTCCCCTTCAATATTTGAGAGTGCTTCTATCTTTCTTTTGTGAGATTGTCTCGTCTCTTCTCTACGTTCCTTAGGGTCTCTTTTTTCAATCATATTTTCTCATACAATTTCTTCGATTTCCCATGATAATAGAGTATGAAGTTCAAAAAAATTTCCTTCAAAAAATTTAGACAAAAACTCAATTAAAAAAAACATTACAAAAGATTTAATTTTAAAAAGACTCGTTTTAAATTTTTTTGCAAAATTTACATACTCCAATCCAAAACACTTAATTTAAAAAAATTCAAGAAAAAAAATGTCTTATAAAAATGAAACAAAGTTCAAAATATTTCCTTCCAAGTCCTACAAAAAAAATTTCATTTAAAAGGTTACAGAAAAAAATCATTATAAATATTTACTTCAACACAAAACCAAAAAAATTCCTTTCGAAATTAAGCCCAAATTCACACTTTGAAAAAAAATGAAGCCCAAAAACTTGTATCACATACCTCCAAGAAATGTCTTTTGAATGTACCTCCAAGAAATTTTGAATGTATCTCCAAGAAAATTATTTAAACCCAAAAAAAATCCTTGCAAAATCAGATCAAATGTATGAAAATAATCATGTCTCAAAGAAAATTCCTTTGAATGTACCTCCAAGAAAAGTCCTTAAACCGAAAAAAAATTTATTTTCGAAATCAGATCAAGACTTTTGTAAAATCGGGACGAAACGTGCGAAAATATGCGAAAATAATGAATGGTTTTTGCGGCAATTTATATTGCCGCGAAATGTTTTTTTTGGAGGGGCTCGGCGGTACTTTCCGGCCAACGAAAAGATAAGTAAAAGTTCGGTTGAACTTCTAATAAATAGTTCAACCGAACTACTCTGTCATTTGATTTAATGTGCTATCGGCGCAAAAAAAATAGTTCGAACGAACTTTGTTTAAGAGTTTGGCTGAACTAACGCATCACTAGTTATGCATAGCCAAGCCCCGAATGTGTTTCTACAACTTTGGATTGATTAAACTCCATGAAAAATTATAAATTAACTCTCGGAACCAAGCCAAGCATTTTTTCACAACCGAATCTACTTTCTCGGAAATATAAATTTCATGGATTTCATAAATATCTACTAATTTTAATTAATTTTTGTAATAAAACGGATGCAAACAATTTCTAAAGGTCATTGTGATTTAGTGAAATCAAAATTTTCAGATCTTGCAAAATACATTGTAAAAAAAATTGAAAAAATTATTGTACATTACATTGGTTCATTGTCTCTAATGGTTAGCTTTTAGATTTTTAGTTTATAACTTATATGTTAAGAAATTTCTTGCGTCGTGAAACATATTCAAAATATGCAGTTTTTTCATATTGGACCGGTTCCAAAAATTCTAGTAATTACGATATCCATCCATTGGCTTTGTAAATATGACGAAACCGAAAATAGACTTTGTCTAGATTGTTGTAACACATTTTGTTTCTCAAAAACACAAATTTTCAAAGAATACAACATTTTGTATTAACATGACTTCTTATGAATCCATTGATTGTTAAAAAACACACACTCAAAGAAGTTCTAAGTTGACATAACAAATTTGTATTAAAAAAATTCCAAAAAAATAAGTAATAGAAAGCTAACAAAATTTTTGACAACTTTTATTTTTATTGCAAAATGAAATTCTAAACAGAAAAAATTGTTTTAGTTTGCAAAAAGTTGAAGAACCGAAAAAAAATAAAGTTTTTTCTCAAAAAAAGGGCAAAAAGTGTAACCCAACTTCACATTTTCACTATATATATATATATATATATATATATATATATATATATATATATATATATATAATTTAGAAAATTGCTTATTAGTCTTAACATATTTTTGTCTAAACATATATTAGAATATTAAACTAGAAATTGCACCACATGTTACAAAGGAAACGCCATAAGGTTGTGGTATAGGAAATAATAACATAATAGAAAGAAGAGGTAGTAGGAACTTTCTCGTGTGAAAATGATCCTCCAGAATAAGGGGTGGAGAATTATGTTTAATGGACCTCAAATCAAAATATCCATATTGGGTAATTTGTGTGAAGCAACTTATTTGTTATTAATTGCATGTAAGATGTGTTTTTTCATAATGGATGAGATATTTTGGCCCAAGTACTCAAGACTTCTATATGAAGAAATATGCATGTTTATTTCTTTCCTGCATGAAGGATGGACTTGATTGTTATGACCAAGTTGGGCAGACTTTGCCTTTCCATGAAATTATTTTCTTCTATCACATTTGCAATGTTGAATTCCTCTGATACTACTCCTAGAACTCTGACTCTTCTCTACAGCTAGAATTATTTAATGGAATAAAAACTTATCACTATGACATGTTGTACTTGATAAGAGACTACTAAGAAGCTTAAGTATGGTAAATCCACCTTCACTTGTCATTTGAACATAGAGCATAGAGTTATCTTAATCGTCAATTTTATCAATAAGAGACATTTGGGTCCTTTTTACCCCTTGGGGACGATTAATTAATCTCATTCTAGATAATTTATATTAATTAACTATCTACAATCATATTTCCATAGTTCCTCTTTAAACGACCAATATTCCACTTCTTAAGAACTTTTCACCTTATTCAGAATAACAAACATCATGAAGACCCAAAACTAAGAAGAAAAAATCAACTCATAATCAATGAATCTAGTGACTTGTTTAAGGATCATAATTCAAGACTTTAGTGCCTTTTAAAGATCATTTATTTTTCCATTAAATGAAAAGCAACAATCCAATTTTTTAGTGACAAGAATGGGAACAAATTTTAAATGTAATAACTCCCTTCCTTAGTGATACTACATTTTTTTTTTGAAATGAAATTATTTTACTGATATTTTAAATAATAGATTCCTCCCCAAGTGACCCTTTAGAGATAGTTGTTTTTTCAACTGATTGCAATAGGTAAGTGTCTTTTGTCTAGTATTTTCTGAGTCGTTGAATTTAAGGGTAGAGGTAAAGAGACTACTAGACAAAAAAACACAGAGTGACTGAATGTCAAATGAAAATAATATTGAGGAATCTGATTTTCTCATGTGGGCCTTCTTCAATTGATGAGGTAGTAGGAACTTTCTTCTCCAGAATAAGTGGTGGAGAATTACGTCGAGTGAACTAATACTCCTGTAACTTTGACTCCTCCTTACAATTCGAATGTTTCTCTTCCCATAACTCTATCTTGGGTTGTAATTCTATCTCTCTCTTTTTTATGAATAAATTGTCTCTATATCACTATTTTCTCTCTTTTTGAGCGCTTGCTTCAATTAGTGAGATAATGTAGCTCATATGGATTCCAAAATCCTTGAGTAACCCATTTTCTAAGAGTTCTCTTCTATTTTTAATTCTGTTATTTTTTCCTCCATAGCCTTGTCAACGTTGTTTCCTTCTAAAGAATCATACATTCTTGATAAGTATTCGTTGTCTTGTTTTTCTTCTTCTATATACTTCAGATCTAAATGAATAGAACATGAGATAAGCTTCATGACATTTTCCAAGTTCCAAGGTTTTTCATTGCACTTCTCATGTGTATCAAGAAAAGTGGATTCCATACGTTCAACGTTATGCCTCTTTAGGCCTTGTTTTAAGGTTGGAAGCTTCTCTTCACCATGTCTCCTTTCTTCTGTATCCTTGACCTTGATACAAACAATTGTTACCGACCCCTTTTGGTAAATTTAGTGTTATTTAAGAAATGAGGATTATGAACATTCATCACTATTTCTCAAGATAAATCATGTCCTCTCATATAATTTGGAAATTTAAAAAAGATCACCTATTTAAAAAAAAAATTATTATTAATTTAATTTTTTATATATGAATAAGTAATAATCATGAATTATAAAACACGCGTAACATAAATAATATATAACAAAAAAACCATGTATTTTTTAAATAATAAAATAGTTGTAACAAAAATAATATAGAAAAGAAAAACTATGTATATTTGGATGTATAAAAATTTAGATACATTTTATTAAGTAAAATTTTAAAAGAATAATGGCTATAAACATTTAAAAATAATTTTATTAAATAATTAGTTTAGATCCAGAGTTAAGATTGATTTAGGCCATCTTAGTCCCCCTTATAAAGAAACTACATTCCACATGAATACCATGGGTCAATACCATGGGCTGTATTTCTAGTTTATCATTATTTTATTTCGTTATTCTAGTTTTTCATTATTTTATTTCATTATTTTTATTTGAACTAGTTAAAATGTTCATTACATTATGTCAATCTTTTTATTTAATTTATTTTTATTTTTAATTTTGTGTAATTTGACATAGTCAAAATGTTAAACATGACATTACAACCTTTCTATCATACTTTGTTGGAGAGCATAGTAGCACAAAAATGTAATATTTAAATATATAAATAGTATATTCTTTTTTTATATTGTTTTTTATCCATGTAATATAATTTAATTGATTTTTGTGGAGTTTAATTTTATGATATAAATTTTATTATAGATAAAAAATTTATGCTTATGTACGAAAAAATTTAATGTTTATGGATTTTACAATATTTTTTTATTCATTAAACTAATTGATGTTGAATCTAGTTTTATTAAGTTATTAATTTAAATTTTGTTAAAAAAAAGTTGAGGTTAAAATCTAAAAAAAATTAATAACAACATTTGAACTTAAAAGTCATCAAAACCTAAATTCAATCTAACTTATTAAAAAGAAAAAAACTAACATTATAAAAAGCATATATAAAAATATTTACTTGGACCAAAACATTTCAATCATCTAACATCACATCCAATATCTCAAACATGGACACAGTATCAGTTAAGATATTTGTTTTCGTATTCTTCTTGTTACTCCTCCTGTCTTTGACCATTTATAAAATATGTTAAAGATATTAGTACAAACTAAACTCTATAATATAAAAATAAAAATGTAATGGAAAAACCCTTATACTTAGTACTAATCAAAGGCCTTGTCATTTCCAGAATTTAAAAATATTTATTAAGGCTACCTTATAAATTTAAAAAAATATTTTTGCATATTGTTTTAAGAAACTTTCATTGTTTACTTACTCAAAAAGTTAGCCCCATGAAATTTTATAAATACAAATTATATACTTAGAAAACAAATTATGTTCCTACATTTCATCTTTTTACATTATATTTAAATTCATTTTGGAATCATTTCTAGTTATCCCTCCATATTAATATATTGAATATTTTCCATATATGCATTGTTACTAACTTTTCATATTCAAAATAATTGTGAAAGTACCTCTAACTATCCCTCCATGTTAATAGACCCAACTCTTTTCCATGCTTTCCATATTGAATACGAAAATTTGTAATATTTGATCTCTCTATGTTCTCTAGGGTGGTTTAATTTCTTCATTCAAATAGCATATATACTAAATGAATATCATGCATCAATACTATGAATTCTCATAAACCTAAAGCTCAAAAACCGTTGGAAACTTGGCCAAGTCAAGTTTACCTTAACTACCTAACAAAAATTAATAAAAATAATCATTTTAATGTAGAAATTTTATTTTTTTTTGTTTTAATTTATTGTTATCTTTATTAAGTTACTTTGAAATGGATTTGTCTTTAATGCCACCTTTTGGAGTTTTTGGTGGATTTTTTTTGGCCCCCAAAAGAATTGAGGTGAAATATTGATTTTTGTTACCTTGAAAAACCGTTAGGACACTTGGATTGGACAGAGTTTACCCATCAAAATCGTGATTTCAATCAATTCCTTTCAGATTTTAGAGAAAATCAATCAGAAATATTTTCAAAAAAGACGACTAACTTTAAAATTATCTTTGTTTTAACATACAGATTTTTAATCCTTATTTTTATGTTGATCAAGTCAAAAAAAATTTAGGACATCCCATTATTACATCTCTACCATTCTCGAGAGCATCTATCAGTGCAATAAATATGTCATATTCATTTCCTTTCCACACATCGAAAAGTATGGTGACTTGACCATGTCAAGTTTATCTTAACTACGAAACAAAAATTAATAAAAATAATCATTTTAATGCAATTTTTATTTTTATTTTTTATTTTACTTTCACGTTATCTTTATTATGTTACTTTTAACAACTTTTATTTTTATTTTTTTATTTTACTTTCACGTTATCTTTATTATGTTACTTTTAAATTATGTTTGTTTTAACATAGGGAATTTTTACCTTTATTTTTATTTTGATCAAGTCAAAAAGTTTTTAAGACATTGCATTATTACATCTATCAATGCAATAAATATGTCATCTTAATTTTCTTTCCACACATGAAAATTGTATATTCTAAAAAAAAGGTTTATAGTGATTTTAACAATATCATTAGCATCACATATCAATAGGGGTTTTGTTAGAAGGTGAAGAGTGTGTTGTTAAGACACTTGTAATGAAAAGATCACAGTTTCAATCCCCAAAAACAAAAAACAAAAAATCCAACCATAATAAGAGTCATCTAAAAATCCACACTACTAAAAAAAACCAAAAAATATCATTCATGAGAAAATATTATTTAAAAACTTATCATAAAATCTTGTTATAAAAATATAACAATAAAATTCATAATATAAAAAAACATACAACAATATACTCCCTTCATACACTTAGCTAAAACTCAATATAGAAGTATATATATAAACACTCTAATACAGCGTTAGCATCAATTTATCTTGAAGTGTGCGGTTACCGTAACATGTTCTTTAAATTACTTTTGATTTCACAAGAATGAAATTTTCATAATTTTGTACTTAAAAATCATTTAAATTCTCAATATATATTTTTTATTAAATTTTTAAATTCTCAATATATATATTTTTATTAATTTAATAATATTTAATGTTCTTTATCATCTTAAACCAAAAAAAGTTATACATTTCTTTTAAAAATAAATATCTAAACTCAAAAACATAACAATTAAACTATAAACATTCATAAAGAAAAATTCTGCTATAAAGACAAAACCATTAAATAATAAACTTTTATAAAGAAAATTTATTCAACAAAAAGAAAGAACCAACTTATGCTCTTATTAAATAGCTAGAGACCTAAATTACTAACTTATGCTCTTATTAAATAGCTAGAGACCTAAATTACTCTCTTGTTAAAGAAGTGGTTCTAAAATTAGCCATGAGCACACGTAGTATTTTTATCAATTCCCAACTTGTTTATGGACACATGACATTGTTTCAAAGAAGATTTGGGGATGGCAACGAAGTTTGAATTTAAAAATATATACAAACATTAAATTTAAAATCACAAGTACCAAAATAAGCTGGCTTGTTTAAACTCCTTAAAACATACAAAAATGCCAGATGCATTGTGGTGAATGACCACCGTCTCATAGCAATGAAACACACATCTTCTGACTTACACATTAAAATCACAAGTACCAAAATAAGCTGGCCTGTTTAAACTCCTTAAACATACAAGGATGCCAGATGCATTGTGTTGAATGACCACAGTCTTATAGCAATGACACACACATTTTCTGACTTACACAAAGCAAATTGCTTGACTATGGTTACAAATTCTGTAACACTTACTTATTTTGAGATGGAGATAATAACGCCAAGAAGGCATCATCGTTATCTCCGAATGAGAAGTCGGCGGTCGGTATGGCATCGATGCTCAAGTCTGGCTGTTCGTCAAGCGAAAAAAATATGAAATCATTTGTGGGTATGGCCATCTCTTCTGGTTCCTGACTGGGAAAGGTAATGAGATTGTTCTCTCCCGCCTTGGAAATGTCATCCTGCTGGTTCCCAACACTTTCGGTTTTATGACTCTCTGATTTGGCCCCGCCCAGCACTGGTTCTCGTGGGTGCTGACAGGCTAAAGAATTGTGCGTGTTCTCTGTTGTCTCAGTAATCCCATCCTTACCCTCGTGGTCGCAGTTGCCCTCTGAGCTGCCCTCCCCAACTGCTGGTGCTGTATCCATATTTGTGGCCCTCCTCGTAACTGGATGATCAGTCAAATCGAAGAATTAGAAACAACTGACTTTATATGTTTGCACAACTAGTCATCATGTTGGTTTTATAGATTTAGATTCTCTCAATGTAAGTACAGAAGTATTTGTAGAGGTTTGCCGTTACACCAAAACTTCCAAATCGGTAACTAGGATCCCCAGGGTGGAAATTATGGATTCCATAGAGGTGTGGTGATTACTCTAACACCCCCCTCAAATGCAGCCTGGTCCAGGCTTTGATACCATGTAGAGGTTTGCCGTTACACCAAAACTCACAAGTGTTGGTAAACTTCCAAACCAGTAGCTAAGATCCAGGGTGGAAATTATGGATTCCATAGAGGTGTGGTGATTACTCCAACAGTATTCTCAGAAATAGAAGTAAGCAAATTTTTGTGGAGTCCACTCAAATTTCTATTTGCATGTCTGTGATGATGGGTAATGATGAGTAGTGAGTTCACTTAAAATCAAAATCCATACACGGTTTGAACTTGAAAAATTGAAATCAAAATCTATACACGGTTTGAACTTAAAAGTTTAAAACAACTGTGAACTTTATATTCAAAGGCATTGACAAATAATACGAAACACACATTTACGCGTGACGGGCTAAAGAAATGTGTTTCTTCTCAGTAATCTCATCCTTACCTTCGTTGTTGTTGCTCTCTGAACTTCCCTCCCCAACTGCTGCTGTATCAATATTTGTGGCCCTTTTCCTAACTGGATGATCAATCAAATCGAAGAATTAGAAACTGAGCTTATATCTTTGCACAGCTAGTAATCATGTTAGTTTTAAAGATTTGCATGTCTGGTTAGTCAGTCGACTTGAAATCAAAATCGAACTTACAAAAAGAGAATTGAGTTGCAACCAAAGTAGCTTAAAGATTTGCATGTCTGGTTAGTCAGTCGACTTGAAATCAAAATCGAACTTATAAAAAGAGAATTGAGTTGCAACCAAAGTAGCTTAAAACAACTCTGAACTTTATATTCAAAGGCATTAACAAATAATAACAAACACATATTTACCAGTCCCGTTACCTGGTTGTGCGTTGCACAATTTCTCCATTGCCATATATATTTCCCGGAGAGGTTCTTTTTCGCGTGGATTCTTGGAACCTCTTACCAGATTTCTCCACTTACGAACACAACTCTCTGCACTTCTTTCATATCCGCGTTCTTTCATCTTTGCCGATATTTCTGCCCACAGGCCTTCGTGCTTTTGGTTGAATCTGTCTTGCACTTCAACCATTAGTTTCACCAAAAGGTGCATTTCTCGCATTTTCCAGTTTTGGGCGCCTTCCCTCATTTCAGCATTCTGCAGTGTTCTCCTACGGGTCTGACTTTTGGCCTCCCTAAAGAGAAAATTGCATGCAACAGAAGAGCTGCCCAGTACCCCTGGAAAGTGCGAATTCATTCGACTCCATTTCTGACTTAAATAACGAATGTGGCAGATTGCAAATGGTTAAATATAATTATGACAATGCATGCATCCGTAAAATTACTTTTCACACATTATTTTCGATTTCGGGCTTAAATAACGAATATGGCCGATTGTATATGGTTAAATATAATTATGAACATTCATCTATTTTAATCCATTCTAATCCGGAAATTTTGGAAAACCTAGGTTGCAATTGTTAAAATTCAAAATTTTGGCTCTTATTTTTTATTCCAATATAAAAAATTATCGTCCAAACTATTTTGTTGTGCCAAATAAACAACAACTTCTTATTATTTTCCCTCATCTTTAATAACACCATAATCACATTCATTCCAGGTTCATATATATATGTTCCCTTCTTGGCATTCACTAATATTTTTTAATTTTATTAAAAATAGTGTAGTGATATGGGCTCAATTGTTTAAATGCAAGGTATTAATGTAATTCATTATAATGATTATGTGATGATGCAAATTTTTTTATTTTAATAAATTAGGGAAATTGATAATTGAGTGGTATGTGAATTGGGTTTTTTATTCATATTGTGTTTATTGGAAATTACATGAATTTTTTTGTCAAACTCATTTAAAATTATTCTTTGTGGTTTATCCTTCAAACCAAATCACATTTTAATGGAGATAAAATAAAAAAATATATAATATTTTAAGTAGAGAAATAGAATATACCAAAAATATTAACACAATCTATAAATTTTATTTAAATAATAATTTAAAAAAATATTTAATGTAATTTTATATTAATTTTTTTTAAATACAATAATAAAAATAAAATAATAAAATACGTATATATTTATAGTTATTAGTAGATATATGAGTTTCGAGTAGTTTATAGTGCGACTTTTTGAAAGATTTTATGGTAGTTTTTTCCGGTTTAATTTCTCTAAATTCCGGTAGGAATTAATTGAAAATAGAAGTTTGATGGGTAACCTTGCACAATCAAAGTTCCCTATGGGTTTTTTAGGATGCTGAATCCATATTTATAGTCAAAAAAACCAGTTTAAATAAAAGAAATTAAGATTTTACCTCAATTTTTTTCACCGGATTCCGGCACCTCAAACTCCAAAAAGTTGCACTAAAGACAACTCCTATGAGTTTTGAGTATGCTCTAACACTGCTTATGCTTTGGTACAAGTGCAACTTCTTATGATCCCCGAAAACGGGTTAGTGGCCCAATTTCTCATGATCCTAAAAAAACAGGTTAGTGGCCCAAGACCCAAAGGCATCCTGCAGGAGTGAAACCCCACCCCTTACTACCACCAACCGATAATTAGAGGTGGCGTGGTTTTTCATAATAACGGTTAAAAATCGTGGATTGCAGTGAGGTGGCGTGGTTTTTCATAATAACGGTTAAAAATCATTGATTGCAGTTATGATTGTCTCCACTACTAGTTTGACTGCTGAGTTATGATGTGGTTTCCCACTATGGAGATGATTAGAGCTAGCTTGGTTTTTCATAATAGCTGTTACAAACCATGGATTGCACTAACGGTTGTCCCCACTGCTAGTTTGACTTCTGATTTATGATGTGTTTTCCCACTTTGTAGAAGAAATGACCTTTTCAAAGGCATTATTTCTGGTTAATTTTAATCAAAATAGAATAGAGAATTTTAAAAACTTAAGTTTAAGTTGTCTAATTTGTAGAATTTGAAATTGTTGTTGAATCTATTTATGCATTCAAAAATGTATTTTAAACAACAAAATCGCAATATTGGTTGAAATTGTATCTCTTTGAAAAAACTTATTTTGTCTATAAGCTAGACTACACCATTAACATGCTGATAATGATAAATATATATGAACTCAAGCTTTTTTTATTCATATTTATCCCTTAATGATAAATATGTTAGCATCTCCATAATATTATCTGTATTATCCATTTTTCAAATAAATGTAGCTTTTATTTTAATAATATCATTTAAAAATTCATAAAATAATCAATCTATTTTATTATTAAAATAATAATAATGATGATTTGTCAATTGGATATGTTTTTGATAGTAGGGATGAATGATTGGGATTCTCTACACTTAGATTCAATTTCTTTAAGTGACATAATGAGTTTTCATCTAAGGTCTTCTAGAGTGGAACATGTTCCTACTATGATGATGATGATGATGTTATAGTAATAGTAGATATAAAATTCATACCACCTTAATATAACAATAATGTAATTTTAAAATTAGATTGTTGTATGAAAGCTCTCATTATAGTCATAATAATTACGCATATAGGCATGTCTATTTTAAAATAGGGTTTTTAAAATTCATAATATAAAAAAACATACAACAATATAGTCCCGTCATACACTTAGTTAGCTAAAACTCAATATAGAAGTATACATATAAACACTCTAATACAGCGTTAGCCTCAATTTATCTTGAAGTGTGCGGTTACCGTAACATGTTCTTTAAATTACTTTTGATTTCACAAGAATGAAATTTTCATAATTTTGTACTTAAAAACAATTTAAATTCTCAATATATATTTTTTATTAAAATTTTAAATTCTCAATATATATATTTTTATTAATTTAATAATATTTAATGTTCTTTATCATTTTAAATCTAAAAAAAATTATACATTTCTTTTAAAAATAAATATCTAAACTCAGAAACATAACCATTAAACTATAAACATTCATAAAGAAAAAATCTGCTATAAAAACATAACCATTAAATAATAAAAGAAAATTTATTCAACAAAAAAGAAAGAACTAACTTATGCTCGTATTAAATAGCTAGAGACCTAAATTACTCTCTTATTTATGAGGTGGTTCTAAAATTAGCCATGGGCACACGTTATATTTTTATCAATTCCCAGCTTATTTATGGGCATATGACATTGTTTCAGAGAAGATTTGGGGATGAAAACGTAGTCTGAATTTAAAAATCTACATTAACATTAAATTAAATTTAAAGTCATAAATACGAAATAAATCGACTTGATTAAACACCTTAAGACATACAATGATGCCAGATGCATTGTGGTGAATGACCAGAGTCTCATAGCAATGAATTACATCTTCGGACTTGCACATTAAAAGCGTAAGTACCAAACTAAGCTGGTTTGCTTAAACTCCTTAAAACATACAAGGATGCCAAATCATGAATTGTGGTGAATGACCACCGTGTCATAGCAATGAAACGCACATCTTCTGACTTACACAAAGAAAATTCCTTGCCGATGGTTGCAAATTCTGTAGCACTTACATATTTTGATCTGGACATAATAACGCCAAGAAGGCATCATCGTTGTCTCCGAATGAGAATTCGGTGGTCGGTATGGCATCAATGCCCAACTCTGGTTGTTCGTCAAGCAGAAAAAATATGAAATCATTGTTGAATATGGCCAGCTCATCTGGTTCCTGACTGGGAAACGAAATTTGATTGTTCTCTCCGGCCTCAGAAATGCCATCCTGCTGGTTCCCAACACTTTCGGTTTTATGACTCTCTGATTTGGCCTCGCCCGGCACTGCTGGTTCTCGTGGGTGCTGACAGGCTAAAGAATTGTGCGTGTTCTCTGTTGTCACAGTAATCCCATCCTTACCCTCGTGGTCACAGTTGCCCTCTGAACTGCCCTCCCCAACTGCTGGTGCTGTATCCATATTATCGTCCAAACTATTTTGTTGTGCCAAATAACCAACAACTTCTTATTATTTTCCCTCATCTTTAATAACACCATAATCGCATTCATTCCAGGTTCATATATATATGTTCCCTTCTTTGAATTCACTAATATTTGTTAATTTTATAAAAAAAATAGTGTAGTGATATCGGCTCAATTGTTTATGGAGGAGTATTAATGTAATTCATTATAATGATTATGTTAGGATGCAATTATCTCTATTTTAATAAACTAGTGAAATTGATAATTGAAGTGGTATGTGAATGGGGCTTTTGTGATCTATATTGTGTTTATGGGGAATCACATGAAACTTTTTGTCAAACTCATTTAAAATCTTTTTCTTTTTTTAATTCTTTGGAACCCAATTACATTTTAATGGAAATAAAATCAAAATTTTTAGAATATCTTAAGTGGAGAAATAGAATACACCAAAATATCAAGATACATTTTATTTAAATAATAATTTAAAAAAATATTAAAATATAAATTTATATTAATTAAAAATTATGAAATAATATTTTTAATATAATAATAAAAATAAAAATAATAAAATATGTAAATATTTATAGTAATTAATATATATATGAGCTTGGAGTAGTTTATAGTGCGATTTTTGGAAAGGATTTTATGGTAGTTTTTTATGGTTTAATTTCTCTAAATTCCTGCGGGAATTTATTGAAAATAAGTTTGATGGGTAACCTTGCACAATCAAAGTGCCCTATGGTTTTTTAGGATGCTGAATCCATATTTATAGTCAAAAAAACCAGTTTAAATAAAAGAAATTAAGATTTTACCTCAATTTTTTTCACCGGATTCCGGCACCTCAAACTCCAAAAAGTTGCACTAAAGACAACTCCTATGAGTTTTGAGTATGCTCTAACACTGCTTATGCTTTGGTACAAGTGCAACTTCTTATGATCCCCGAAAACGGGTTAGTGGCCCAATTTCTCATGATCCTAAAAAAACAGGTTAGTGGCCCAAGACCCAAAGGCATCCTGCAGGAGTGAAACCCCACCCCTTACTACCACCAACCGATAATTAGAGGTGGCGTGGTTTTTCATAATAACGGTTAAAAATCGTGGATTGCAGTGAGGTGGCGTGGTTTTTCATAATAACGGTTAAAAATCATTGATTGCAGTTATGGTTGTCTCCACTACTAGTTTGACTGCTGAGTTATGATGTGGTTTCCCACTATGGAGATGATTAGAGCTAGCTTGGTTTTTCATAATAGATGTTACAAACCATGGATTGCACTAACGGTTGTCCCCACTGCTAGTTTGACTTCTGATTTATGATGCGTTTTCCCACTTTGTAGAAGAAATGACCTTTTCAAAGACATTATTTCTTGTTAATTTTAATCAAAATAGAATAGAGAATTTTAAAAACTTGAGTTTAAGTTGTCTAATTTGTAGAATTTGAAATTTTTGTTGAATCTATTTATGCATTCAAAAATGCATTTTAAACAACAAAATCGCAATATTGGTTGAAATTGTATCTCTGTGAAAAAACTTATTTTGTCTATAAGCTAGACTACACCATTAACATGTTGATAATGATAAATATATATGAACTCAAGCTTTTGTGATTCATATTTATCCCTTAATGATAAATATGTTAGCATATCCATAATATTATATCCATAATATTATTTGTAATATCCATTTTTCAAATAAATGTAGCTTTTATTTTAATAATATCATTTAAAAATTCATAAAATAATCAATCTATTTTATTATTAAAATAATAATAATAATAATAATTTGTCAATTGGATATATTTTTGATAGTAGGGATGAATGATTGGGATTTTATTTAAGTGGCATAATGAGTTTTCATCTAATGTCTCCTAGAGTGGAACATGTTCCTACTATGATGATGATGATGTTATGGTAATAGTAGATATAAAATTCATACCACCTTAATATAACAATAATGTAATTTTAAAATTAGATTGTTGTATGAAAGCTCTCATTATAGTCATAATAATTACGCATAATAATTACGCATATAGGCATGTCTATTTTAAAATAGGGTTTTTAGAATTTTAATTTTATTATTGATAATCCATGCAATATTTTAGAATATTTATTGTAAAATTCAATATAAAAGGTTGAGAATTATCTCAAAAGTAGTTATGGTAATTCCTATCATTTTAATTAAATTCATTAATTAAAAAAAAATCATATGAACATGTGTCATATGAACATGAACTATGGTTTTTGGGCATATAGTAGTATTGGTCAATGGTATTGTATAAAAACATATTTACAACTTAAAAATATCCATCTTAAAGTGAGGATGAGTTTGCATGATTAAAAATCATGTTACATGGGTTTTTAAAATATATATATGGTTAAGTTATATATATATATATATATATATATATATATATATATATATATATATATATATATATATATATATATATATATAAACAATACTAGATCTAAGTAGTGATGTTTTTTATGAGGCCTCAATTGTTCCTAGTTTGGGATCATATCACTAGTCAATATGTCTAGAGGTAGACATGAAGCAGTGCAACAAGAAAATGTCATTTAGACTTGAGGCGTTCTGATTAAGGGGCCTTACCTTAATTGATAAAGCCAAGGTATGGTGGGAAAAAATCCAAATAGAAGCAAGAAACAAGATGCATACCTTCCAACTTCGACTAAATGACTTAAAAAAATAAATAAAGGAATGGAATAAAACAGAGTTTGGCTACATACAACGATATAAAGAAAAATTATAGGCTCGTATGAAACAAGTACAACAACAAATGATATTAAAAGGGAGATCAGAGATCCTTGTGAGGGAGGAAGGAAGCCTTATATGTAAATTAGAAAAACAGAGAAAGAACGAGGGAATTTTGTGGAAACAGAAATCGAGAGTACAGTGGCTAAGAGAAGGGGACATAAACACTAATTTCCTCCACAAGGCAATGATTCAAAAAAGACAACATAACCGAATTTTTCCCCTTAAAGATCCAGGGGGAAATAGGTTGGTCCAACACCAAGACATGGAGACCTTGCTGGTGGAACATTTTAATGATATCTTGAAGAAACCGGACCAACAAAGAATGAAAGTGATTGAAAGGATAAATCAATACATACCCTAGCTAATAAATCGAGAACATAATTCAACACTAATACAGGAGATTATGCTTGAAGAGTTGGAAGAAGTTGTAAAAGGCTGTAATGTTCCCATTTTTGGTATCACCCATGACAGGGCTAGGAGGGACTTCCAGAGTTAGGAGCAGACAGGTCACATGTACAGATTGGTGCTATCAGTGGGCTCAGGAGCTTTTCGGAGGAGTTTTGAGGATTTTTCATGGTGTTCGGAGGCATTCGCTTGATATACTCCACCATCCGAGCAGTTTGGCTTTCGTTCCGATGCATTCCGATAAGTTTCGGAATTTTGAGTTATTTATGGGCTTAACTCAGCTGATTATGCTCAAGGTGACATTCCGGGAGGAATACACGATGGAACACCTTAGTGTAATAGCTCATCGGAACCGGGACAAGGATACCTACACGATGGGACAGTTAGACAGAGATTTCAGTGACCGGAGGAGGCGTGGTAGCCGATATACCCTTTTCTGCATTGAAAAGGAATATTTTATAATATTTTAATAAAAGGGATAAGTGCTCCATAAATAAAATAATAATAAAATAATGCTCTAGAAGGCTCCAACGGATCTATAAAAGAAAGGGAGGAGGCCATTGGGAGATATCTTTGGAGTAGATCATTTTCTTGTGTATGAGAGGTTTGAGAACGTGGATTCTCTACTTCAGCCGTAGCCCCAGGACGGAAACCCTCGAGTGAGTTGTGAGTGTTGGACGAAAACCCAACTCTCATTGAGGAGACTTCATTCAGGAGTTTTACAGAGCTTCAGTGATGTTGGAGTGAAGATCATTCAGATCTTCAATAGGAGCTTCAGTGGATTTAGTGGTAGCTGTTGCCGGAGGGAGAGAGCAGCAATCAGTTTTGGAGGCCATTTCAGTGTAGCAGTGCAGCAGATTTCCCTGAGGCCAGTTGTATTTCCTTTATCTCAGCTATCTTTATTTCAGCTTGTAACTCCAGTGATAATATAATAAAGCTGAGTTATTTTCCTGCATTGTGGTGTTATGGATTTGCATATACTTGTATGTTTAGTTTTACATGGCAATCTTCTGTAAGTGAATGTTGATTTTGCGGCATTTTGTGGAGATTATTTATTTATCTGCATTTTAGTAAAAATATCCCATCCGGGATATTATAGTGGTATCGGAGCACTAGTTTTGGCTCAGCCTGCGGGTTTTCAATTTTGATTGAGGTTGTTCGCGGGTTTATTCAGAATGTACCAAAGTTATTGCTGAAGCAAATCTTCATTCCTAAGGAAAAATTTTATTACAGCGGGGACATTAAATCAGAATCGATTTATATAAAAGAGTCCCATTAATTTTCTCAAAACGGTGTGGAGGATTTTAGAAGGATTTCTCAGTATTAAGGTTAATCACTGAGCGGCTGTGTCAAATATCTACCGAAGCCCAAAATCATTGTGGAAAGTCGAACCTGTTTGGTAGAGGAGCTGTGGCTCTATTCATGGGATCATTGCAGTCTACAGCATCGTTTGGGTGCATATTGGCGTAAAGGAGTAAGGGTGTCGGTGGTTGAGTGGGTGTGCTGTAAGCCACCGAAAGCATGTTTTGCCTCCTCAGTCGAAGGTCGTCACTCTAGTGGCGTGCGCACAATAGGACGGGCCTACCACTCACCTGGCAGCGGCTATGCGATTGTGGTAAGGCAGATCTGGCAGGAAAGACGAGGTGCGGCAACAGAAGAATGTTATCGGGCTCAACTAGCAGCACTGTGCGCATGGGAAAAAGACCGCAGTCAAACGAATCAAGAAATGTTGAAGGGGATGAAAAATCATAAACAACCACTTGTCGGTAATTCCTCATGAGCGTGGGGACCCACTAGAAAAGAAAAAGCAGACATCGTCTCCGAGATAGCGATGCAACAACAGGAGGAATTGAAGAGGCAGTGGCGTCGATCGATTGGTAAAGGAATGGAGAGAGGCTGCCACATATAATTTAAAATTTTATCGTATTCTCCAGACTGGACAGGAAACCCCTCTGTCATCATTCCTTGGGGAAGCCGACTTCCTATCCAAATCTGCTTTTACAAGGGGCAACATTCCTTACAGCTCACTGATGACCGACACATAGACCGTGTTATTCCTTATGCGCGTAAGTTTGCGGAAGGACAGCGGACCCAGCTACTCAGTCAACCAGGGGCTGCGTAAGTGGCCAATTCATTCATTTAAAGGGAGCCACACCCAATCTCTTAGTAAAATCCATCACTAGAAATCTCAGAAAATACTTCTGGCACGTGAATTGCATCTAAAACAGTTAACCAAATTGCATAGGAGATAAAACGCTGGTTGACTATTAACGTATGCATGGGGTGTTGAAGCACAACATTCTTGCTATTATAATCCTGCGGTATAAACCAATGTGCAGCCAGAGAGACCAATCCACATCATGATGGGGTCAATCCACGTATGACAGAAGTAGCCATCGTAAATTCAAGTTTTAGAAGGTTAAGGAACAAATTTTTGCAACTAGTCAGCTTCAGATTACATGGAAATTAGATACAGAACTGCATCAGATAGCACGTTTATCTCCCCGATCACTTCGATATTATGGCTTAGGACTCGTGAACGGACTCTAAACAGTAAATTTACAGTTTGCAGAGGCAGTGATTTTAGATACACCAGTCGGGAATAGTGTTGGAAGACGCAATTTTGATGTTTATGTTCAAGGGCAGAAAGTGTTAACAGATTTTTACATCTGAGAGGCGGCAGGAGACATTTTGAAAGATTAAAACAGATTTGTGGGGCTGTCATGATACTCTTTTCAGACCTCTGATTACATTGACCTGTTGCCATTTGTGACATCAACCGCGGATAAGGATTTGTGACAGAGATCCAAACTAGCAAAATCGTGGAGTTAAGAAACCAATGGTGGCACGTCAAGTCAATTTCCAGATAGAAGACGGAGCTCACAGTCTACGAGCAGCAGATGGATTGATAATGCAGAATATATCTTCCGCTAATGACAGCTGCTAAAACATCAGGTTCTACACTTTTCTTGTTACTGTCCACTCCTATTTTAAAAACATTGTTATCAGTTATATCATTATATATCAGTTATATTTTGATTTCTGACGCTGTCATAAGGAGTATTCTTGAAGTTTGTTGGTACATGTAGAACGTTGCCCAGAGAATAGAAGTTATAAAGGGTACCCACAACAGTTTTTCATCTCACTCAGAAATTTAACAGCTTTTCATCTCACTAAGAAATTAAACAGCTCAGAGGTGCAATACTGAGTTGAAACAACTCAGAATTGCACACGCAACATTGTGCAAGAAATCTGTTTTCTAAAACACTTCACTAGAAAATATACAGCAAACTCAGAAATAATGTTCTCATGTAAACAATCTGTGATGGAGGAACTCCTAAACAAATTGAGAAGATTGAAAACAGAAATTAACCATGGCACACACCCAAAAACTAAGCAAGACATCAGACCTCTTTCAAGAGAGATTTGCGCCATCCTTCAAAGAGGACAGGCAAAAGATTTGCAGGGAACATTGGAGGTGGGTCACAAAATTTTTGCGCTTGGGACAGATCTGAAACACATGAAGATGTCATGGAGAGTTTTGTCCAAACTAGAAGAGCTTAATGAACTCATGTCTACAATAGACCAAGCAGAAGGGAAGAAGCTGATTTGGGCTCTAAAGCCTGCTATGCTTGCTCTTATACAGCCCAAATTCTTGGAGGAACCTTGTGAAGGGGTCACACTTCCAGTTGCAGCTTGCCTCAGTAACATCATGAAATTGACCGCACCTATAGAGCCATATAATGATGATGTTATGAGAAGGGTTATGAGGTTGATTGTAGAGAATTTTCAAGATTTGGACAACAGTGCAGGTTCTACCTTTGGGAAGAAGCTTGAGATTCTATGGAGTATGGCCACAATCAAGACTTATGTCATCATGATTGACCTTGGGTGTGATGACCTGATTTTGCAGATGTTCCAATGCTTCTTCAGCATTAGGAGGCATCATCCTGATACTGTCATAGCACACATGCAGTCCATCTTGTCATCATGTATGAGAGACCATGAGACAATTAGCCGAGAGTTGCAGACCTAGTTGTTGAGCATTTGGAGGAGAGAGCAGTTGGTCTCGCCTGCTGCTTATGAACTAGCCCAAGGGCTAGTTGAGCAGAACATTGAGTTTCTCCGGAGACAGTTGACCAGGGAGGAGCAGCTCAAGTTTGGTGGGTCAGGCAGCAGAAATGAGCTGAGGAGGAAGGGACTTTACTTCATTTGCAAAGAACCTTGGGGGCCTGATCACTCATGTGTGAGAGATGCAGATGAGGTGGCAGAGGTAGAGTAGGTAGACATTCCTTCTGTATGCCAGGATGAGGACTCTTCTTCAGATGAGTCCATGGGATCATATGAGGATGCTTCTGGGGAGCGAGTGCAGCCATGCAGAGACGATGATGACAGTAGACCAGAGTTGTATTCCATTGTGCAGGGTGAGCATTCAGGAGACTCTATGAGAGATACGCTGCGTGATGAGTTACTTGTGACGATTCAGCCAAAGCAGCATATGATGGAGCCTGAGTCAGCAGAGGAGGATACTATGGACATCAGGCATGACATTTCCCTGGGTAAGATCCAGATGGGCACCCACATTGAGCCTATGATGGATGTGCAGCTAACATTGGGGTCAGCCTTTGAGGAGGAGCAGTCAGATGCATAGACACCAGTTGCAGATCCATATCCTCTAGAGACGTTGGAGTTCGATGGGATAGCTCTGCAGGGAGCTAGAGGACAGCAGGAGTTTTATGTCGCCGATGAGAGGGATGAGTTGTTGGAGATGGTGGAGCATCCATCTTTGGGCCGACACATTGATGAGGTACAGACAGATGTACATACAGTCGGTCGGGCTACAGCACTTTCGATGAGTAGTACTCTCCAGGAGTACATCGATGGGGCTTGCAGGATGTCTTGTACACTTTGGCCCACTATAGAGAGAGGGGCTTCCTTCTACAGGCAGCTTCCATTGGTAGGCAGGACAGAGCAGTGGGAGTTGATTACAGGTTGGCAGCAACACCCTGGGCGTGTTCCATGTGTGGTTGTTGTTACATTGGATTCTTCTTCTAGGATGGACTGGCGGGAGATCATGAGTTGGTACCCTCTTGATGGTACAGTATTTTTCGTGGCGAGCACAGTGGAGCAGGGGCCCTTAGACACAGTAGATGATACAGATTCCAGTTGGTAGGAGGGCACCGATTTTCGTTACTTCAGGACTCCTTCCAAATTCCAGGAGAACAGGATCAGCATGGGATTGAGTCAGGACTTGGATTGGAGAGAGGTGATGAGTTGGTATGCAGTTGGTGGGGCAGCATATGCAGTTACAGGTACAGCACAACAGGAGCTTGGGAGCATTGATGCTTGCTGGTGGGCTTCACCTCTGAGAGCATCAGTTATAGCCAGAGACAGTGCGCAGCCTGAGCCGTGGGACTTGGGCGATGATTGACCATGGTGGCATTGGGATCCGGGAGGATTTTTTGTTGACTGGGACAGAGAGAGATCAGTTTGGGATCCTGGCATTGAGGGATCTGTTCCGAGAGGTTTGACATAGGTGCATAGTATCACCCAGAGGTTGGTATGGGATCCAGGCATTGGGTCTGAGATGCAGCGGGCCAACAGAGTGGTCCACATATTTCGATTGCTTGAGGGCAAGCAATCTTGGGGCAAGAGGTCTGTAATGTTCCTATTTTTGGTATCACCCGTGACAGGGCTAGGAGGGACTTCCAGAGTTAGGAGCAGACAGGTCACATGTACAGATTGGTGCTATCAGTGGGCTCAGGAGCTGTTCGGAGGATTTTTGAGGAGTTTTCATGGTGTTCGGAGGCATTCGCTTGATATACTCCACCATCCGAGCAGTTTGGCTTTCGTTCCGATGCATTCCGATAAGTTTAAAAATTTTGAGTTATTTATGGGCTTAACTCAGCTGATTATGCTCAAGGTGGAATTCCGGGAGGAATACACGATGGAACACCTTAGTGTAATAGCTCATCGGAACCGGGACGATGAGACCTACACGATGGGATAGTTGGACATAGATTTCAGTGACCGGAGGAGGCGTGGTAGCCGATATACCCTTTTCTGCATTACAAAGGAATATTTTGTAATATTTTAATAAAAGGGAAAAGTGCTCCATAAATAAAATAATAATAAAATAATGCTCTAGAAGGCTCCAAGGGATCTATAAAAGAAAGGGAGGAGGCCATTGGGAGATATATTTGGAGTAGATCATTTTCTTGTGTATGAGAGGTTTGAGAACGTGGATTCTCTACTTCAGCAGTAGCCCCAGGACGGAAACCCTCGGGTGCGTTGTCAGTGTTGGACGGAAACCCAACTCTCATTGAGGAGACTTCATTCAGGAGTTTTACAGAGCTTCAGTGATGTTGGAGTGAGGATCATTCAGATCTTCAATAGGAGCTTCAGTGGATTCAGTGGTAGTTGTTGCCGGAGGGAGAGAGCAGCATTCAGTTTTGGAGGCCATTTCAGTGTAGCAGTGCAGCAGATTTTCCTGAGGCCAGTTGTATTTCCTTTATCTCATCTATCTTTATTTCAGCTTGTAACTCCAGTGATAATATAATAAAGCTGAGTTATTTTCTTGCATTGTGGTGTTATGGATTTGCATATACTTGTATGTTTAGTTTTACATGGCAATCTTCTGTAAGTGAAGGTTGATTTTGCGGCATTTTGTGGAGATTATTTATTTATCTGCATTTTAGTAAAAATATCCCATCCGCGATATTACAAAGGCCTAGAAAAAAAAAACATGAAGACCATATGGTTTTACAGTTGAATTCTACCAAGCAGCATGGCCATTCATAGGCAAAGACATCTTGGAATTAGTCTAGGAATTGTGCAGGACCAGAAAGGTATATCCAGCCCTAAACTCCACATTTATTGTGTTAATTCCAAAGAAATATCATTATGACGTTCTTGTTTGTTTCAGACCTATAGCCCTATGTAATTTTATATATAAAATCTTGTCTACAATTATGGTAAATTGCCTCAAACCCATTATTCCTACTTTAAGATCACCTAAGCAGACTAGATTTGTGAAAGGCAGACAAATAATTTATGGTATAATCATGCTCAAGAGGTCATTCATTCTTTTCAAACCCTCAAAATGAAAGGAGTGATGATTAAACTCGACCTCTCTAAATATTATGATGGCCTTAGCTCAAACTATCTTCAGAATATTTTATAGGCTTTTGGGTTTGACCTGAGATGGATTCATTGGATCCTTTCTTCTATTTCTTCCCCTAATTACTCTACCCTGGTTAGTAGAGCTCATTATGACCCTTTTAATGCCACCCACAAGATGAGACAAGTTGATCCCTTCCCCCATTCCTCTTTATTATTGTTGTTGAAGGTCTAGGAAGATACATTAAGAATAAGGTTGAGGGAGTTCACTTCAAAGACTTGAATATTTGGGGTGTTGGTCTCAACCTATCCCATCAACAATTTTTTGATGACATAATGCTCTTTTTCCAAGCAACTCTAAAATAATCCAAGGCCATTCTCTCCATTATCAAATATTTCATTTTTGCGTGCAGAACCGTAATAAATAACGACAAATCTAGTGTCTTCTTCTTCAATACTAATCCTCAATAAAAAATATTCTTGGCACAAACTTTTGGGTTCAGCAATGGTGAATTTTGAAAATGAGTTAAAATCTAGAAAATTACCTGTAGTAATGGGAAATGACATCCTGCGATGGGGATATAGAGAAAAAAAGAATGTTTACAATTCAAGAAGGATACAACATTAAAGAAAATAATGTACACCTTCAAGCGTCACATATATGGAAGAAAATATGGTCTGCAAAGCATTGGCTAAAAATTGAACACTTCCTATGGTAAGTAGGTCATGGAAGAATACTAACCTTGGATCAGCTGCAAAGGTGAGGGATGCAAGGACCACCTTCTTGAAAGATGTGTGGAAAACATATTGAAAAAATTGAACACCTACTGAACAAATGCCTAGTTGTTAATTGTCTCTAGCGGAACCTATATTTCCTTTTTCAACAAATAGATCGAGACAGATCAAGTATTAAACATATAATTGAAAATTGGAGAAGAGAGGGATATCAATGCCCAATTATTAATAGAGCCTGGTCGATATCCATAGGCTTCCTCATGTGGGCCCTTTGGAAAGAAAGGAACGTGCAAATTTTTAGAGAGGAAACTCGCCAGAAAGAAGAAACCTGGAAGACAATTATAGAAAACATAGGAGAGCATACTTGCAAAAAAATGGCTCAAGGATTACTGGAAACTGAATTCATACGAGGCTCGAATCTTAGAAAAAATGAATCTCAAACCTGAAATTCTTGCCCCAGCCTCTTGGAAATCCAAACTAATGGCATGTCAATTATGGGATAAATTTAGTGCACCCTAGAAAGTTTTTCTAAAAATCAACTACTATGGGGCTTCAAAAGAAAAGGTAGGCAAAGAAGGAGCAGGGGGGAGTCTTCAAATATTTTTTTGGCTAGGTAAGAAGGATTTATGCTATGGACTTAGTTTTTTCTAGAAATAACAAATTTGAACTAAATGCAGTCAAACAAGGCCTTCTAATACAAAAAATAGAATATTATAACAAGCTTATAGTTGAGGGAGATTCAGCTATAGTCACAGGAATACTCCAAAGGCTGCAACATGGATTAGTTTGGGAGAAAAATAGCCCAATTTGGCATATAGATCACCTCATATAGGAGATCAAGGACCTCATTCAAAGCATTAGCTGCATCATCTTGTCTCACGTCTGTAGAGAAGGTAATGCAACGACTAATATGGTTGAGAATTGGGGATGTAACCACCATGGAAGGCTTAGGATATCCCCGGGGATAGAAAAAGACATGAGACTGGGCTTGAAACCCTACAGCAGATATTTGAGAAAGACAACAACCAAAGCCAGAATCCCCAATCGGGGTGCCAAGTGGGTTTCAAAAGGCGTGAGGTGGCAATAGGTCGTGTAGGCCACATGGAGTAAGTAAGATGACACATGGTGAGAGTCACGGATTCCTCCACCCACATCGAGTAATGACTACATTTAAGATGGATGGAAGACGACGAGGATTGTCAAAATTATCTGGGGGAAAATGTCAGTGTGGTAGGAAGAAGAGGAAGGTTAAAAAAATTTCATTTGTTCATCACTAGATGATGGTTGATTAGATTACGAGAGCATCTGGGAAGAAGGTAGGGGAGCAGTTGAGGGAACTAGAAAATTCTACATGTCATTTCCCCGAGTCTTCCTAACATATCTCACCGTCAGGCCATTGCACGTTGGGGTAGAACCCCAGTGTGGATCTGGGTGAATGATCAATTGCTGGGAGAACAATTTCAAATAAAAATGGTGAAAGCACAGTCTGGAAAAAGTGGGGCCGATCAGAAGGGGAAGGAAATATTGCAAGGAAATCATGCATAATCTCTTCTAGACTTATGGAGAAGGGACACTTAGCACTGTAAAATATTTGATTTCTTGATGGGAACAAGATATTAGAAATAAGGTGGAGGAAGACATCCTTAAGGATGAGATGGATCCAATTTTAATAGATCTGGGGAATACCAAAGGTAGAATGTCACTTTTTAAGTAGTAGATTCATATTTACTAGAGTATGAAGTGTTTAATGGCTAACGTAATTGCCACTGATCAAGAGATTGAAGGAGATCCACAAGCTGCCTGCATTTTAGGAGAAATTCGCAGTGATATCTAAGAGATTCACCTCTAGCAGAATCACCAAAATGTCCACCTTGGATGAATAGACAGGTAGCTTGGGAACATGAACCAATTTTACATACCTGAGTCAAGTGTTAAGGACCGGATACCAACTGAAACATTTTATGACTGATTTTAGTGGATACTTTTTTTTTTAATATGCAAAGAAAGGATAAAATTTATGTTTTTATATGTTACTAGATGTTAAGATAGAAAATAGAACTATTAAGATAGCTAGAGATAGATTCAAAATTTTTCAATTTTTGTTGGCTTATAACTCTATGAGATGGCCAACAGAATTGGTTTCCTATGGGTAGGTTGAGGCCATCAAGTATATAATATGATAATGTAACCTTCTAGTTTTTTTAGATGAATGAATAGCAAGGCACTACCAAGTTTACAAAAAAATAAATAAGAAAGCCTAGATCCATATTAACTCGAGATCTACGAAGCACCAAGAGGGATGTAATATCTTGATATGCAAAGAGATTTGATCCCTCTATGACCTTGGTAGATCCTGAATTAATATAGACCTAGGTTGGTTTAATCCCCCTATAAACATGATATATTCCACATGAATACTATGGGCCAATATTATGGGTTCCCATAAAGATGGAACTCAAAGACTACTAATAACAGGAGAAAGTAATTTTACCTTAGCTTCCTAACAAAAATTAATAAAAATAAATAAAAATAAAAAATTAACTTATTTTCTCCAAACCCCACATATCTCATCTACATATCTCTCAAATTTTGATGTGAGTGATCCAAAAATTGCAGAAAAAAATTACTCTTCTCACAAAATCGTCCCCTCTGAAATTAGAATTTTTATTTTAAGATAAGGTTATTTTTAGTTTTATTTTATTTTATATTGACTTAGTTATTACAATATCTCTACCATATTTTGTTGGAGAGCACATCTAGGCACAATAATAATAATAGTAATAATACAATTCTAATTTAAATGATTACTACGTTTTTTTTTTAAATCATGACAACGTGATATGTATCATGAAAAAGGTATATTTTTGTTTATCAAGTTTACTAACCATTCAATTTATATGGTTATACTAAGAATAATGTAGTTTGAGTACATGTTTTTCTTTATTAGGTCCATTCAACTTATACGTAATTAAAAGTATAAAATTCTGTTGAAAATACAACCTTTTTTCTCATGATTATGAATCGAAGACATTGGAAACAAAGGTTCAATAATAAGAAAAAAACAATATGAATTTTTTTATTGAAATTATAAAAATAAAATTTGACAAAAAAGAGGGTTTCTTGAATAGTTTCGAATAGTTGTACTAAATATTTATATAAATACCTTGAGGAAGACCACTGAGTAATAAAAATCTAAAAACAAAACTTCTTCATTCAAAAACATCTTAATAACATGAGAAGGTTTTTGAATAATATGAATTCATTAAATTATATATGTCACAGTAAAAGTTAATTTATTCTTACTTCATTTTAGCTTGTTTTCACAGATCCAACCTTTAACACACTATCAATATATATACATATCAATAGACACTACAAAAAAATGACATCGGTGAGGGGAAAAAAATGTCACCATAACCTCATTCGTGACTGTCAAAAGGGTCTTTGTCACAAAAAATTGAATGTCATCAAAGTTGGAATTGCCAAAAGTATAGGTGTTGTGGTTGTTAGCCCCTTATGTTTTCCTTGACAAAGTAAGCAAGGGGCTAATTTGTTTTATAAGCCTGCAAGGAATTCATTTCCCTTGTAAACACATCATCTTTGTAGCCTTTGCATGTTCCTTGCCTTGTGACTATTTCCCTCTGCTGTTCTGAGTAAGTAAGCCTTGATGATAAAGAATTACGCTCCTAAAGGTCATTATATGCCCCTTGTACCTCTGCAGAATGCCCCTTTCTATCCATTTTTTCCCCTTTTGTCAAAGTCCCCTTTGTTCTCCTCAAATCCCACCCTTGCCTTTTGTTTTCTCAAATTTCCCCTCTATTTCCCTATCGTTACCCTCCTTAGGCCTTGAAATGCATTAAAATGGGTTAAAAAACCCACTTTCCAACCTTATAATAGGCATAAGCTCCTTTCCCGCAAGCCCCCTCCACTTTTCTCCCCACGAAACCCTAGCGCTATGACCAAGCGCTAGCCCTGAAGGCGCTTGTCCCTTATGCTTATCGGGGGCATTTTCAATCGTCGATCTGTACAGATCGGATAGCAACCGTGGCTGCCGAAACCTCCCATGTCTGCGGTTCATGTCTCTGATCACGCCATCGTCGTCCATTCACCCGTCAGATTGACGGTCCGTAGTGTACCCACCGCTGTGGTCCCCGCTGTGCACTATGCCATAAAACAGCCCAGTTTTCATTGCACCACTAATAGGGGTTGGGCAGTATTCTCCTATTGCCCAGCGATTCCACTCAGCTCGTGACGTGTGGCTCCTGTATGATTCCAAAACCACCTGCTCATCGTGCATTAACGTTCGGTACAGGACGCGCAACGATATTCATGTCAGCCATCAGATCTGCCCTTGCCCATCCAACGGCCATCGCTCAACGAAGTTGCGCGGGGTTTAATCCAAGGTCTCTATACCCCTGGCCCACCGTCCATTGCCCTCCGTCGTGTTTCCCACCATCGATCTCCTTTGAGATCTGACGGTCCAAATTTTTTTTCCCCTCACTGTTGAATTTTTCGTTGTTGCCCGGTCCCGCCACGTCACCTCCACGTGTCTCACCATAATTCCACCCCTCTTGTTTTATATTTTCCAATCTAAGGTCAAAGATTCAAAGGTTTTTCATTCATTTTTCCTTCCGCGCCACCTTCTAACTGTAATCTTCACCGTTTTCACCTCACTATAGGTATTTCACGATATTTTTTCCATCTAACCAGTCTACATGGTCAGTCTAACCACCCCCCATTGTGTCCACCACCTCCATTGTTTTCTTAACATGTTTTTGTATTTTGCAGGGTTTCAAAGAGGCGAAAAAATGCCATGGTGTATATGTACTTATTTAATGGTGTGTTGCGCAGAAGGAGAGTTGGATTTGGAAGCTGGTACCACAGGGAAATGTCAAGAAAGGTGGCGGCAGTATAAATTGCATCAAAGGATAGAGTTTGAAACTTTACAAACCCTATATGGCGCCATCAAAGCCCTGATCTTGCAGAATTGAGACATTTATGGAGCAGTGGAAAAAAAAAAAAAAACCAGCTTATGATCAAGGATTTCAGCGCTCAGTATTGAAGGTCTTGGGCCTTAATGCAACAGTTTAGAGACAAAGTAACCGATCGAGAATCCCGAGGATCACACAGGAGGTCCAGCACGCAGAAAAAATGAAATCAGGGTTCAAATCAGCAGAGTGTTTCTTCCAGAACAAGGACACAGTACACATTATTGTTTCAGTTTATATTGTGTCCAAGAAAAGTTCCCCCTTCCCTTATAAAAATCCTATGCTATCAGAGCATTTATTTCATCAGTATGGCAGACTTCTTAATCATCCATTTATCTTTTGTTTATTCACCAATAGCGCCACACAATAATGCAGTCAAAGAACACTAGAGATTAATGCACAGGATTTATTCAAAATGGGCTTCGGCCCTCTTCCTCTTTTGAGTATTAATTCTGCATTTAGTTTTCTACCTACCTCCTCTACTTCTCTTCATCTATAAAACTCATGAGAAAAACAATGCAAAGGTTGTTGATCAGTTATCAGAGAACTGCAAGTAGTTTCTTTTGATACACAGTCTCTGTGTAAAGTTGTAAGATAGGTTGAAGATGTTTTCAGACTGAGTATTCAGCTATTGGCAATGTTGTACCTGATTGGTATTGTTATTTAATATGAAAAGCACATTTATTTGGATCCTGATCTGAGGCAGCGGTGATGTTTTCCTATCTTTGTGTTTACATTCATTTCATGTCGTTTCTACTGGCTTGCATCAGAATGTTGGCATAGGATTTACCCTTGTTAGGTACCCTATGTTGTTGCTCTCCTTGCCATCGATGTTTCTCTTTTGATGTATTATCTAAGAATCGATTTTAGTTAATTTAACTAGCATAGTGGATGATATTGCCTGCTCTCTGATGTATGAATTAAATGTATCTGTTCTTATATGTATCTTGTTAAGGATTTAGTTGGAAGATTTGGGAACACTGGGGATTAGAGTTAGCCCTGTCCACTAGGATCCTTGTGCGACCAGTTGGTCTTTAACTTTGTGCTCTGAAATCTGTGTTATCTCCTCCTCTCCTACCTTTCCATATCACACAATCATCTTTAAGATCCTATGTCTCAGATGACTAGCCCAATTGAAAGCATGCCTATTAGATAGCAAGCAAATCCTTTCCTGACTCCATTCCCCAATGGTTTTGAATTCTCCCTAGAATACTTCACCTCTGCCCTTTTTATTTGTGCTCATCCAGGTCTTACATTGAATCCTTCTTTCCTGGTAGCCAGAAACCAAACCAAAAATCGAAGAAACAAACCCTGAGCCTTATTGCTAGCCTAACATCTTAACATAGAGCTTCAAGGACATATACCTTTGACAATCATAGAGAGATCCCTCTCTGGACCCGGGAGGGCTAGATCTTGAGGTTTGACATATACCTTTGACATTCATAGAGAGATCCCTCTCTGGACCCGGGAGGGCTAGATCTTGAGGTCTGAAAGTGGTTCTGATGTTGTCTCATCTTTTGGTATTTCCAACCTTGCCAAAACATGGGAACCCCAACATAATGGTGACTCCACTGGGGAATCCTGAGTTTTCCTCATGTTGCTATATTATAAGCCTCAGAAAACCTTCAATCTCTGGTTAGGTTGGTATTTAAACACTCCTATTCACGAATCAACCTCTATACCATTTGTTGTGTTCTCGCATACTCTTGGACAAAGTTTGGAAAGGGCCAGGTAGCCTCCAGATCTCACACTCTTTTATAGGTGACATATCTGGTAAATGCCCCCCCAGTCAATCTCTGGTTATATTTTTTTGTGTTTGGATGATATCTTTGAAAGAGGACATCTCGCAAGCATTGTGGTGGACAGTGTACCCTCGAAAAACATCCTAAAACTTTCCACCTAGCAACTCCATATTCCCTAAACGTTCTAAAGACTCCACTGGTGATTAGTAGGCCTGCTGATTATCTTGGTTCACATTAGACTTCACTGGGAGACCAGCCTCCATTACAACATCAACCACAGTAGAAGTAACAAGTAGGGTTAAGCTGCTTGGTCAAAAAACAACATTCTAGCTTCTAGAAACATTCATACAAGAACTTACCCTAACCCAGACCCACCTGAAATAGTTGACAATCCTGAGAGCATCCTCAAAGGAGCTCCTACTCCTAAAAGATCAATTGTTTCCAGCCACATCTATAGAGCTAACTCTGCACCAGAATATCTTACAGCTCTATCACACTTTCGCCTTGACCTATACCTACCTAATACATTACCTAGAACTAGGTCATTTAGTATTTTAGACCATCCAGACCCTGAGCTTCCTGGTTCACCACCCCAAGGTGGTAGGCATCTTGGGAATAGAAAAACCCATCCTGCTACACCTCCTGATATACATTTCATATGAAACTTGGGGCTCAGTCACCCTAGATCTGCTCATCAGTTTTCTTCTGGTCATAATATCCCTGTCATCCATATACCAACTGCCCTAGTTAACCCTTTACCTCATCAAAACATCATCATGGCAGCCTGGTATGCACCTATGGTTTTACCTCAACCTCTAGTACCCTTACCAAATGATGATCAGTCAAAGATCCCACATTTCACTACAAAAGAGTCCATCACAGCCAAATAACATGTAGATAAGATGGAAGATTCTTTTGACTACATGGAAATAGATGATGATACGGTCAAAATGAGAATATTTTCCTAGAGCTTAGGGGGTGATGTGAAGAAATGGTTTAAGGGCCTACCTCCAGGTAGCATTGATGACCTCCTAGCTCTATATCAAACTTTTATAAACAAATGGGAAGCTAGGGCAAACCCTCACCAACTCCTGGCAGAATACATGACCCTTAAAAGAAACGTAGGAGAGAGTGTCCATGATTACACCACAAGGTTTAACAACATTTACAATGCCCTTCCTCCACATATGAAACTTCCAAAAGGCATGGCCCTAGCAAAATACCCTGAAATCTTTGATGCTGACATGGCCTATGAGCTTAGGGATAAGGAATACAGCACACTGGAGGACATGCAGCAAGGTGCAGTGAACATAGAGGCAAATCTGATTGAGAAAAGAGCAAGACTGAGATCAGAAAGGAGGGTAACATACAGAGATGACAATGTAGCTTCCTCATCTGACCAAAACTATGATAAGTTGTCTAAAAATGTGGAAAGGTTGCAGCAAATGATGGAAAAAATGGTTGTCTCGGTTAGTAACCAAAACTGAAACCAAAACCAAAACCAGAACTTTAGAAGAAACAACACCCCTCCCAACAGACAAAGAGAATCAGATCAACAAGTTATTCCCCCATTCCAAGAGAATTTTCTTGATGAATATGAGGGAATCATGGAAGAGTATGAGGGAAATATGATAAACATGTTTGAAACAAAGGACTCAATCCATAACTGTGATTTAGAGGAAGATCAACCCTCACCATCATACTGGGATGAGGATTGGTTAGAAACTGAAGATTACAAATTAGGATTTGAAAATGCCATGATGCAGGTCAGAGAACAATATGAACTCAGAAGCAAGAAGAGTCAAGACAATTCCAAAGCCAAGACTTCTGAAAGTAACAAATCAGCAGCTGAGAGTTCTGGGAAGAACAAAGAAAAGGACAACCAAAACACTGATACACAAGGTAAACCAGCTAGTAGCACTAGCACTGCAGTTAGTGCTCCTGATAAAACTGTCACAAATGATGTACAGAACGAGAATCAGTACACTGATTCAGCCACTAAGGCAGTGGCTAACAAAACAAAGTTGAGCATTCCCAAGAGTCAGTCCACTTTCAATTTGGAGAGTGAGATTGCAAAAATTAAAATCTTTGTCCCACTCTCTAAGTTGGCCACTCAGAATGTATATAAAGGCCAAATTTTTAAAGCATTAAATTTAGGAGAGAACAGTGACACTGTAAATCTGAGTGATGATCAACCTGCCCTCTTGTTTGGTCCAAACATTGAGGGAAAGTTTCAGGAAGGGGTAGTTCCACCTTTTTATGTTAGCCTCAACATTCATGACAAGATCCTTCACAATGCCATGCATGACTCTGGAGCATCACATAATCTAATGCCTAAGGTAGTGATGGAGAGGCTAGGCCTAGAGATAACCCAACCATATAAGGATCTATATTCATTCGACTCTAGCAGAGTAAAATTCCTAGGCCTGATTGAAGACTTATGTGTGAGCTTAACCCAAATTCCTACTAAGTGTATGGTCATGGATGTTGTGGTGGCAGATGTTGTTGGGTATGTGTTATATTCTTTCCACGACTAAGCACACGTGGGGGGGGGGGGGGGTAAGAGGGGGGGCGATAGCCCCCCCTGTCGGGGTTCGGGGCAGCACCCCGGCGAAAATTTTTTGGTCCTTAATTTCCAGTGGGTAGTCCGCGTCCATGGTTTTGTGCATGGTTTTGCACATGGTATTGGGGTACGATGGTTTTCGGCCCCTAGTATTTTTGTAGATCTGGTCAAGGGAACTATGGTTATGTTCTAATCCAGGGTTAATGGATTGGGGTTTATGTATGCTTCGGCATGTATATATATGTGTTGTAACACTAAAAGGAATATAATGAAAAATTAAGCTGGTCATCCCGATTTGGGATCCAGGGGAAAATCTCTGTGTTTATCTGTTTTATGTTTTATGCTCTCGCTATTGTTTATTTTCTGTTATAAGATTCGTGTGTAGATAATTTCTGTTCATGGTTAAAACCTATAGATGTGCCACCTAAGTATGGCATGTTATTATCAAGATCATGGGGAGCCAAGCTGCAAGTTACAATGCAGATGGATGGCTCATATGCCACAATTCCTATCTATGGCCAACTTAGAAAACTGTATAGGGAGACACAGATGAAATTCCTAGTCAGTAGCCCCGAAAAGCCTGAAAACTCTCCTTTATACTCTGTACATACTGACCTTGACTCCTTCATCCTTTGTAATGATGATTCCTTAGAAGGGTCTACATCCCAAAATAGAGATAAAAACGAGAAAACAAAGCCAACAGATTTTAACATAATGGCTACCCTAGACTTAGAGGAAGAAGACATAGAAAACTTCAGATAGTGTACTGAAACAACAACTCAAAGTGAACCAGAAGTAGAACACAACCAGCCAACTAGTAAACTCTCTGAACTCCACACATATCATGAAAACCTAGACATCCCACAGCCTATTACAGACCCTATAACGCAACATAATGGCGACCCCAACTGTAGGGAAAGGAATTTTAACAAAAATGAGAACGAACCCCTGTGGGAAATGAATTTCGATGGGTCCTGCACAAGGAGAACTGTTGGGGCAGTAGTGTGGATACATAACACAGAGAGTGACTACGTAGAGAGCCATGCCTGCAACCTGCACTTCAAATGTACAAACAATATTGCAGAATATGAGGCCCTGATCCTAGGCTTAACACTGCTGAAAAAATTAGGAGCCCATAGGATAGCAGTGCGTGGAGAATCTGAGCTGATTATTAAACAGGTGAATGGTGAATACACAGCGAAACATCCCAGGCTGAGAGCATATAGGAATGACACTATGGATCTATTGAGAACGTTTGTTTAATACAAATTAGTGTTTGTTCCTAGGGGTCAAAATGTCATTGCAAATGGATTAGCTTGCCTAGCTAGTTCATACCCTAAGACTCCAATCGACCAAAAGATCATCATTTAGACTAAATTTAGACCTGAAGTGCCAGACAACGAAAAATATTGGCAGGTTTTTGAAGGTGATAAACAGATCGAAGATTTCCTGATAGGAAAAAACGAGTTTGAGTTTTCTGATTCAGGATCCAAATCTGACAGTAGCTGCCTAAGTGAAGAATCCTCAGATGAGGAAGAAACATGCTGTAACATAGAAATAAAAACTCTAAATGAAGAAGCTGGAAGCTCAACCACAAAATGTGAAAACGCAGATAGTAAAGAAGTAGAGGTGCTGCAGGCCAAAGATAAGAATATACCCAGAGTCCTGGCACCCTTAGAGGACCTCTTTGAATTTGATGATGTAGAAAAAAAACCCACTATAGAACATGCAGACTCTGATGTGGAAGAATGCAACATAGGCACTGAAGATAAACCCAAAATGATTAAACTGGATAAGTCTTTACCTGCAGACATGAAGAAAAAATACATTGACCTATTCAAGGAATTCATTGATGTGTTTTCTTGGAGTTATGAAGACTTAAAGGCCTATGACATGAACATCATTCAGCACAAAATACCCTTGAACGGAAATCAGAAGCCCTTCAGAAAAAAAATTCATAGAATCAATCCAAAACAATTGCCTACAGTCGAAAAAGAGATTAAAAAGATGTATGATGCTAGCATAATAGTTCATGTGAGGTTCTCTGATTTGGTATCAAACCTAGTGGCTGTGAGAAAGAAAATAGGGGAAATCAGGCTGTGTATAGACTTCAGAAATCTTACTAGAACCTCACTCAAGGACAACTACCCTTTGCCAAAAATGGAACACATTCTACAGTAGGTAGTAGGCTCGAAAAGGATTTCTCTTTTGGATGGTTTTTCAGGATACAACCAAGTTTTAGTACTCCCCAAAGATCAACTCAAAATAGCTTTTAACACTCCCTGGGGCACCTTTATGTATGTAAAAATGCCCTTTGGACTGATGAACACTGGTGCAACCTTCCAAAGAGCAATGGTTATAGATTTTTCAGATGAGATAGGGCACTTCATTGTTATTTACTTAGATGACATAAAATTCTATTCTAAGACTGAGGAAGAACACTTAGAACATCTGAGAAAGGTGTTTGAAATTGTAGAAGGTTTGGTCTGTCACTGAATCCTAAAAATATTGTATTTGGGCTTCAAGAAGGAAAGCTTCTTGGCCACATTATATCTGAAAAGGGGATCAGGATAGACCCACAGAGAGTTGAGGGGATACTACAAATCACACATCCGAGGAACATCAAAGAATTACAGTCCTTCATTGGGAAAAGAAACTTCCCGAGGAGATTTATCCCAAACCTAGATGAACACCTTAGGAATATGAATAACATGCTAAAGGAAGGTGAGGGAGTTAAATGAACTGTTGGAGCTAAACAATATTTTGAATCAGTAAAACTTGCACTCACCCAAGCTCCTATTCTGATTAGCCCATATTTCTCAAAGGATTTCCTGATCTTTTCATTCGCCTCTGAGCACACAATAGCTACAGTCTTGCTGCAGAAAAACACAGAGGGAATGGAATAGCCAATTGCCTTTTTTAGAAAAGAACTCAGAGATGCACCCTTGAAATACAACATAATGGAAAAATAGGCCTATGCCTTGATTAAGGCCTTGAAAGACTTCAGGGTGTACATATTGCATTCTCACACCATAGCTTATGTGCCCAACATCGTAGTCAAAGATATATTGTCCCAAGACCTAGATGGAAAGAGGGGCAAATGGATTTCTATGATTTTATAATATGACATTGAGATAAACCCACCAAACTGATTAAAGGTCAGGGTTTAGCACGACTGATGGCTAAATCAAACTTACAAGCCCTAGACATTAAAATGTTGAATACCTTGGATGAGTGATAAGAATTGCTTGATCCCACTATTGAGGAGAAGTTTCAAAGCTCTCCTTGGTATTCTGACATTCTGTATGTGCTTACACACCTAAATGCCCCTCCTGAAATATCAAAGCCCAAGGCCAGATTCTTAAAGCTAAAAGCCAGAAATTACTGCATTTTGAGTGAAAACTTGTACTGGAAAAATCCAAATGGCCTATTGCTTAAATGTTTTCCTAAAAATGAGCCGGAGAGGATTAAACAAGAATTCCATGCTGGAGAATGTGGAGGCCACCTGAGTTGGAAAACCACTGCAAACAAAATACTCAGAGTTGGCTACTATTGGCCCACACTCTTCAATGATATCCATAAGATGATCATTGCCTGTCACAAATGCCAGATTTTTGAAGGCAAAAGAAAAATCCTTCCCTTACCTCTACAACCCATCACTCTTGAGGGTCCCTTTCTACAATGGGGCCTAGATTTCATAGGGGAGATTCACCCTACTTCTTCTGCGCAACACAAATGGATCCTAACAGCCATAGACTACTTCACTAAGTGGATAGAGGCCATACCCACTACGAATGCCATAGATTCAATCATCATCAGTTTCCTAGAAGGTCACATCCTCTCTCAATTTGGCTGCCCAAGGAAAATAATCACTGATAATGCTACTCCTTTCGGATCCAAGAAAATGGTTGATTTTTGTCACAGGTATTGAATAGTACTCGTTCATTCAATTACCTATTACCCTCAAGGTAATGGATTAGCTGAATCATCGAACAAGAGCCTGGTGATCATCATCAAGAAGCTATTAGAAGAAAACAAAAATTCATGGCATAACGAGTTGGTGCATGCTTTATGGGCTGACAGGATTACAACAAAGAAGTCCATTGGCATGTCACCATTTCAGCTTGTCTATGGAACAGAAGCAGTGTTTCCTACCAGCCTTGGGGTACCAATGATTAAGATGGTCCACGAGATTCAAACAGAGGAAGACAATATGGTGAGAAGGATAAACCAGACGATCCATCTCCAAAAAACAAGGGAAGAGGTTTATAACAGAGCTATCAGAGTTCAGGAAAACATAAAGAGGTTGTTTGACAAGAGAACCAAAGTTGCCGACTTCAAAATTGGAGACAAAGTTCTGAAGTGGGACTCAAGGAGAGAGGATAAAGGAAAACATGGCAAGTTTGACAGTTTGTGGCAAAGGTCCATACATTATCCAGGCCACTGTAGGTCCAAGTGCCTTCTTCCTACAAGAATTAGATGGTACAGAGTTGTTTGGGGGTCCTGTCAATGGCAGGATGCTCAAGCACTACTTCTGCTGATTTACAATTTCCAGTTTCCATTCCCATTGTACATACCATTGCAGTTTTTATTTTTGAGAAAAAAGAGAAAATGTTCCCAAAAAAAAAAAAAAAGAAGAAGAGTGAGAGGTTCCGACATGCTCAAAACATGAACCTATGATGTGAAAAATATTGGCTCTAATAAGCTCAAAACCTGAGCCAAAAGAAGCAAAGAAGCTGGTCCTAACATACTCAAAACCTGGACCAGCAAAAGAAGAAAGAAGAATCAGCTCTAACATATCCAAAACCAGAGCTGAAATGAAGAAACGAAGTGACTCTAACATGCTCAAAACTTGAGTCACAAAGAGAAGAAGGATACTTCAAGTTTTAGATCTCAAGCCTTCACAGTTTTGTTTTCAAGTTTTTTGCAAATTTCGTCCATGTGCAACTGTCTTTATGCCTTGGAATCACAACAAGTCAGACAGTCTAATCCTAGCTTGGATTTTTCTCAATTTTTTTCGTAGAATATATAGAAGAAATCTATTGGACAGTTTAATCCCAGCAGATATTAGATTAGGTAGAGAAACATATGAGACCAACAGTCTAATCTGGTCTCATGGAGCAATAAGGGTAGAATTAGAATAGGTTTATTTTCTGTTTGCAAAATAAAATGATGTAAAGGGTCTGCTAGCTCAAATGCACCCTAGAAGAAGAAAAAAATGCTAGGATTGTAGTGTGGGTATTTATTTTGTTGGGGAAGTTTTTCTGCTAATGTAATGTCTTCATATTTTGGCTGTTGAGCTAAAGAAAGAAAGGGATGTGTAAAGCAGCGGGCACCTAGCCTACACCAAAGATCTATTTTTTGAATTCTTGACTCCTTCAAGAAGAAGCCATCCCCATGTCGAGCCACTGTTAGCCCCTTATGTTTTCCTTGACAAAGTAAGCAAGGGGCTAATTTGTTTTATAAACCTGCAGGGAATGCATTTCCCTTGTAAACACATCATCCTTGCAGCCTTTGCATGTTCCCTACCTTGTGACTGTTTTCCTCTACTGTTCTGAGTAAGTAAGTCTTGATGATAAATAATTACGCTCCTAAATTCCATTATCTTCTCCTTGTACCTCTGCAGAATGCCCCATTCTAGCCATTTTTTCCCTTTTTGTCAAAGTCCCCTTTTTTCTCCTGAAATCCCACCCTTGCCTTTTGTTTTCCTGAATTTCCCCTCTATTTCCCTATTGTTACCCTCCTTAGGCCTTGAAATGCATTTAAATGGGTTAAAAAACCCACTTTCTGACATGATAATAGGCCTAAGCTCCTTTCCCGCAAGCACCCTCCACTTTTCTCCCCACGGAACCCCAGCGTTATGACCGAGCGCTAGCCCCAAAGGCGCTTGTCCCTTATGCTTATTGGGGGCATTTTCAATCATCAATATGTACAGATTGAAAGGCGATCACAGCCCCCGCAACCTCCCATGTCCGCGGTCCATGTCTCCGATCGTGCCATCGTTGTCCATTCACTCGCCAGATCGACAGTCTGGAGTGTACCCACCGCTGTGGTCCTCGCCGCTCACTATGCCATAAAACAACCCATTTTTCATCGCACCGCTAATAGGGGTCAGGCGGTATTCCCCTATTGCCCAACGATTCCACTCAGCACGCGACGCGTGGCTTTTGTACGATTCCAAAACCACCTGTTCATCGCGCGTTAACGTTCGGTACAGGACGCTCAGCGATATTCATGTCAGCTGTCAGATCTACCCTTGCCCATCCAACGGTCATTTCTCGATGAAGCTGCACGGGGTTTAATCCAAGGTCTCCATACCCCTAGCCCACCGTCCATTGCCCTCCGCCGTGTTTCCCACTGTAGATCTCCTTTGAGATCTGACAGTTCAGATTTGTTTTCTCCCCACTGTTGAATTTTTCGATGTCGCCCAGTCCTGCCACGTCACCTCCACGCATCTCACCATACTTCCGCCCCTCTCGTTTTATATTTTCCAATCTAAGGTCAAAGATTCAAAGGTTTTTCATTCATTTTTCCTTCCGTGCCACCTTCTAACTGTAATCTTCACCATTTTCACCTCACTATAGGTCTTCCATGATATTTTTGCCATCTAACCAGTCTGCATGGTCAGTCTAACCACCCCCCATTGCGTCCACCACCTCCATTGTTTTATTAACATGTTTTCATATTTTGCAGGGTTTCAAAGAGGCAGAAAACCGCCATGGTGTATATGTACTTCTTTAATGGCATGTTGCGCAGACAGAGAGTTGGATTTGGAAGCTAGTACTATAGGGAAATGTCAGGAAAGGTGGCGGAAGTATAAATTCCATCAAAGGACAGAGTTTGAAACTTCGCAAACCCTATCTGGCGCCATCAAAGCCCAGATCTTGCAGAATCAAGACATTTATGGAGCAGTGGAAAAAAAAAAATCTTATGATCAAGGATTTCAACGCTCAGTATTGAAGGTTTTGGGCCTTAATGCAGTAGTTTAGAGACAAAGTACCTGATCGAGAATCCCGAGGATCACACAGGAGGTATAGCACGCAGAAAAAATGAAATCAAGGTTCAAATCAACAGAGTTTTTCTTCCAGAACAAGGACACAATACACATTATTGTTTCAGTTTATATTGTGTCCAAGCAAAGTCCCCCCCCTACAGAAATCCTATGCTATCAGAGAATTTATTTCATGAGTATGGCATACTTCTTAATCATCCATTTATCTTTTGTTTACTCACCAATAGCACCACACAGTACTGGAGTCAAAGAACACCAGATATTAATGCACAAGATTTATTCAGAATGGGCTTTGGCCCTCTTCCTCTTCTGAGTGTTAATGCTGCATCTAGTTTTCTACCTACCTCCTCTGCTTCTCTTCAGCTATAAAACTCATGAGAAAAACATTGTAAAGGTTGTTGATCAATTATCATAGAACTACAAGTAGTTTCTTTTGAGACACAGTCTCTGTGTAAAATTGTAAGATAGGTTGAAGGAGATGTTTTTAGACTGAGTATTCATCTATTGGCAATGTTGTACCTGATTGGTATTGCTATTTAATATGACAAGCACATTTCTTTGGATCTTGATATGAACCAGCGGTGATGTTTTCCTATCTTTGTGTTTACATTCATTTCATGTCGTTTCTACTGGCTTGCATCAAAATGGTTGCATAGGATTTACCCTTGTTAGGTACCCTATGTTGTTTCTCTCCTTGCCATTTATGTTTCTCTTATGATGTATTATCTAAGAATCGATTTCAGTTAATTTAACCAGTGTAGTGGATGATATTGCCTGCTCTCTGATGTATGAATTAAATGTATCTGTTCTTAGATGTTTCTTGTTAAGGATTTAGTTGGAAGATTTGGGAACACTAGGGATTAGAGTTATCCCTATCCACTAGGATCCTTGTGTGACCAACTGGTCTTTAACTTTGTGCTCTGAAATTTGTGTTATCTCCTCCTCTCCTACCTTTCCATATCACACAATCATCTTTAAGATCCTATGTCTTAGATGACTAGCCCAATTGAAAGCCTACCTATTAGATAGCAAGAAAATCCTTTCCTGAATCCATTTCCCAATGGTTTTGAATGCTCCCTGGAATACTTCACCTCTTCCATTTTTATCTGTGCTCATCCTGGTCTTACATTGAATCCTTCTTTCTTGATAGCCAGAAACCAAACCAAAAATCGAACAAACAAACCCTGAGCCTTATAACTAGCCTAACATCTTAACATAGAGCTTCAAGGACATATACCTTTGACAATCATAGAGAGATTCCTCTCTGGACCCGGGAGGGCTAGATCCTGAGGTCTGAAAGTGGTTCTGATGTTGTCTTATATTTTGGTATTTTCAACCTTGCCAAAACATGGGAACCCCAACAGTGGTGAAATTCAAGGTTTGTCACCAATAATGAATTATAATGACAAATAATGACCGTCACCATTTCATATGAGAAATGTAACAGACCATAGCTTCAGTCACCAAAAACCTGAACGTCACCAAAGTTGGCATTGTTGAAAGTGTAGGTGTTATGGTGACATTCAAGGTCTATCACGAATATTGATTATAATGACGGATACTGACCATCACCATTTCGTATGAACAATAATGATTTATTGTGATGGACCTTTGATGGTCGTCACTATTGTTGCATATATATGGCGACAATTTTTTACTGTCACCATTTCATATTTGGTGAGGGTCAAAATTGTCATGATAAGCTCACTAGTTACTTCAAGGTCTGTCACGAATAATGACTATAATGACAAGCAGTTACCCTCACCATTTCATATCAACAAAAAAAAATTATGGTGATGGACCTGTCATGGTCATTACTATTAATGAGTATATATGGTGGCGTTTGTTGACCGTCACCATTTCAAATTTTAGTGAAGGTCGAATAATTTCACCACAATCTCATTGTTAGTGGTCAAAAGAGTCTCAGTTACTAAAAACTTATTGTCGCCATTCCATATGAATATCAGGTTATGATGGAATCGAACCACCAACCTCATTCTTGTAAAGCAAGTTCTCTTCCATTGAGCTAGCACACTTTAAAGAATTAGAGTTAAAACTATACCTTAAAAAATTATAAGTTGTAAATTCTACAATTTTAAATAGATTATAAAACTTTGTAAATTATTAACAAATCTTTTATAGCAGGCCAACATAAGAATCCATCTCTAAAGTACTAATGTGCAGGCCAAGAAGTAAACAATAGTGAGTATATATGATGCAATTATGAATAATAAGCTACATTTTTTAATTGTATTGGCTATGGGGTCTAGAAAATTATTAGGGTGTGCTTCTCGTTATTTGAAGATGTCAATATAGAACAATAAAAAAATGATCCTGAAACATAGCCACTGAGCAAAATTTAAAATTGTAAGCACAAAGTTTGGCTAATATCTGTTACATCAATAAAATATCCAAAGGGAATTTAAACACTTCCAAATCCACACCAAGTACGATTATTCAAATATTTAATTGAATGGATACAAGGAGAGCACTCTCTACCTCTCAATGATAACTATGTCCTCCCACGAGTACTTCAACTAGCAAAGCGGTGTGAAGACAAGAACCTCAAAGAAAAAAAAAATTACACAATACGAAAATGAACTTCATCCCCTCTCTACCTTTATAGAATAGATATAGGGGAATAAAAAAAAATCCATAGAGAATATGTTAGAGTGGGAAAAATAAATATCATAAGAAAATAAATAACTAGCAAAAAAAACCATTAATTTGAACATGTGTCCACATGTACTCAATATTAGAGGAAAAAAAATAACTCAACATGATTGATTATGCACTTGATAAAATAAAATTTACTTCTTTGTAAAAAGGAACTCAATCTCAACCTTTTTTCTACCTTCCTCTAGAATAAATCGTCTGTGTATGTCATTTTTTTTTCGTTACATTCTATGCTTACTCTCCAACATTAAAATAAGAGTTCTAAAATTTATTTCTAAATGTATGATTTATTTGAGTTTGGGGAAAACCTAGTTAAATCTTGTCAAGCTTAGCCAAGATGCAATGATCTTAAATTGTAACACACCTCCTTACCTTCCTAAACCAAAAGAGGTGGATAATAGGTAGACCCAACACCCGAGGTATTTTTAAGAGAATGGGGTATATGATTTCTTCTTCTTTCTCCTTTTTTTATTATAAATAGACAATGATTTCACTCCATCCAACTTTTTTTACCTCTAACATCCATTTTTCTAAAAACATTCTTTATGTTCCAATGTACACGATTTCACTATAATTTTTCATTGATATGGATGACCGAAAACCCATGTACTGAAACTAATTACAACACTATACCAGCATGTTTTTTTATAGAAAACCATGGAACCTGAAACATACATCAATGGTTTGAAAAAAATACAAAACCACCATGTCAAGCCCATTTCATTTCATCAAGTGGATGAGAAAATATTATACTATAGCCATGTTTAGAGAATGGTTTTCCATTGTCCTCCTCTTAATGAAATATTTAAAAAACTTGGAAGGATGTAAATCAAAATGAAGAAACTAAACGCCTTCAAAATTCATTCACCATGGAAAAGGAACAATAAGAATACTCTCCAAATAACATGGAACCTACAAAAATGCCTCGTATTTGAATTTTTTCTAACTTACAGATTCTTTGATTTCAATTATTGTTCAACCTGGAATTTTTCAACCCTCTAAAAAAATGGAGAATTATTGTGTGGTATAGCTCTTGAATGGTGAATAATGATCCAAAAACTCAATTCCAACATCTTGTTAGAATGCTTTTTCACTCCCACATGAGCTGATTGAATGCATTCCCAAGAAAGGATAAGAAACTTCTTAAGGAAGGGACAAATGACAAGAAAACCATTCCCCTCGTGTTTTCTCATTGCCCCATGTTGCTCATCGGATGTTTTATACACCAAGTGCACGTTAATTATTAATGTTATAATAGATCCAATTTAATTCAAGTGGTAATATGGTTACCATACTTACCAAGTGAATACCATACCTTCATTATTGGTTGTGTTTCATCCTGTGATGGCCTTAGTTCTTCCTTGTGCAATTCAAAAAATAATTTTAACATAATTTTCATGGGTCTATATTAGGGTAATACAATGACATGAACCCTATGCACTCATAAGGCATGCAAAGTAACCCAATGATAACAAATCAACCTTACATACAGAAATACTATTAAAGATAAATTGGAAAAGAATTGTTTGTACATATATCTACGAGACACACCCAACCCTCCTTCCTTTTTGGATCGTATACAAGATCTGAGATATTAATAGGGAGCTAGTTCGTAAACATATTGTATAGATATATACTTGTCCCAAGGAAAAACACCACTTTTGAATATGAACCATTTTGACCATCCCTACAATATGGTATAAGTATATTCTTAATTCCTAATTAATATATGCCATTTTTAATAATTTCTACAACATGGGGGTTTAGAAGCCACAGAATGCACAATTGGGAAGAAAATTTATTAATAATGATCCTTGTGAGTCAAATATCCTTACCTTGAAGGATCCTTCCATAGAACACAAGAATGTTCAAACACCCCTAATTATATAATTAATTGTATATACCAAGTACCATATTGTCTCATCTCAAAAGGAAGGAAACATATTGTCTCAATTATTTGTCACACATCCTTAGTTTGTTTCTGTCTACGAAGGAATATACTATTATTTGAGTGGAAATAATAAAATAATAACACTTGAACCTATTATCTCTATCTTTACTTTGGGATGAATAGGATATTTTATTTAGGGTTGTGCCAAATCTCTTGACAAGTGTTTAGTAAAATGGTAAGACATAATCATATTATAAGAGGCTACAAATATCATTCAAGAAGGATGAGTATTTTACGTGGCAGAGTCTATGTTGGAGAAACTTGTAGATCATTACAAGTATGCTAAAAAGAGCTTGCATTTGATATATCAAGAGATAAAGCTTCTAATGCATGGAACTTCTCCTAAAAAATTAGGATAGAAAATGAAAAATAATTTTTAGACAACAACACCAAATAAAAAGAAAGATAAGAGACGTTTGTGGAAATTGGGAAGTGGAGCAAAACATAACAAAGACAACATGCTGAAGCTAAGCAACACATGTAAGCCATTTTGGAAGATATGCTTCAAACCTTGTAACGACTCTTGTATACCTAATTTTTATTTAGAGAATACTCATCTTACAAGGATCTCACTTATAAGTCATAAGAAATGTTCTTTGGGCACCAAAAGTTTACCTTTCAAAAGATGATCAGGGCCTGTACTTATCAATAATATAAGAGACAAGTTGTAATATACGATAAATAATATCAATTGAACAACCATGTCCTCAAAATTAAGATGATATCACTTATAATTTCAAAGCATTAAAGGCCCAAGGGCCATATCTGAACAATATTAACTCTAAAAAAATAAACTCGCTCTACTTAGCATTATAACATGTGTCACCAAGCATGTGAAAAACTCATAACAAAGAAATAGTTCATTATAAGGGAAAAACCTCCACTGCCAAGAAATATTATCTACTATGATATGTATGGGCCACAAATTTCCAATAAATTTTGGGGATTTGTGGTGCTAGACATGAAAGTTCCAAAGGAAAAGCATAATTTCTGTTTCAAATCTGTATTGAGTGAAGGTACAAGCCAATGGGTAGAGTTTAAGTGCATATACTCCCTTAGAAATTATTGACAAGCCTAACTTGCTTTCCGTCTCTGTAACCTTAGCTAAATGCTCATGATTGAAAATAACACTGCAAGGATTATTGGGATTGACAAGAACGATTACTACTGTGTTCTTCTTAGCTACTATTTCAAGGTGTTTTAAAATTATATTTCCTAGCTTCAATGACATTGTATGCCAGAAATACTTCATAAAGTGGATACCTTGGTCTTGGAAATAAAATGTTTGCATCTTTACAACCCTATACTACAATAGTTACATCCATGGCTTCTCTACAACCACAGGTTAAGTGGAAATCATCTATAACTAGTTTGTAATGAAGGTTAAGAGAGATATACCTTGCTAATGCCACTTGTTTGTTGGACATTGGGTTCAATGTTCCCTGTGTGTTTTGCGACATGGACTATCCACCTCTTATGGATCTTAATTCTAGAAATTGTAGCGGAGACTCACACTTACGGGTTTTGGTCTAAAAACAATCTTTATTCCAACAAGTGGTATCAAGCGACAGGTCTCGAGTTTGAAACTCACCTGGCTCACGTTGGGGGGGGAGATTGTTGAACATTGGGTTCAATGCTCCCCGTGTGTTTCGCGACATGGACTAACCGCCTCTTGTGGATCCTAACTCTAGATATTGTAGTGGAGACTAATGCTTGGGGTTTTTTGTCTAATGGTAATCATGATTCCAACATTTTCCTCACTCTAGACCCATTTTGTAAAAGTATGTTATAGACAATATTTAAATTTCTTACACATATTTCATGGGGGTCCACTCTTTGTGGATGTTGCTAACTTTTTTTAGCAATTCTTCCCTAATAAGTGTGTGAGAGTTAGCGTAGAGTTTTTCTACACTAGAAATTGCACCGAGATGTGAAAAGGATTTTTGATAGGAGGAGTAGGGAAATGTGGAAGGAAATAATCAAGCTAAATATACGGACAATTAAAAATACAATCAAAATTTAACTTTTTATAGTAACAGGAGATTAAATTTAAGAAAAAAGTTAGATTAACATAAATGTCATAGAAAAATGGTATACTAATGATGGTATCCTTCCCCTTCCTCTCCCTACATATCCTACTCTTTACAATATGACATTCAAGAAAAATAGAAGGTATTTATGTTTTCCAAGACATGTTAAATATATAGAATTTCAGAAATGGAATTTTTGAGACTCAAAACAAAATAGTGGACCATGTGGCCAAAAAACATTTCAATTGTGTGCTAACACAAATTAAATATCAACTTCTGCAGACCTACATAATTATAAAGTAAGGAATCAATTTAATATCAATCCTTCTCACACTAAGAAGACATAAATCATTTAAGATATTCCTAATTATGTTGAAATGAACTTGAAAAAATTCTAGTAAATGTATTCCAATTTTCTTAGAATGGCACTAGCAAGGGGAAAATGGGAGAAGAAATTAAAACACAGTGCACTTATTTATAACACTCAACAATAGCAACTTCAAACAAAATCCCTTATTAGGTTATATATTTCCTGGTTCTTGTATGGCTCATTGAACACTCTCCAAATTTAAAATGAGTAACAACTGATCGATATGAATGAGAAATCATCACACCATCTGCTGCTCTATAACTGTTGATAGTTGTTTCTATGGTGGTTTCCCAATAAAAAACATCTATTCTAGTGACTTGAATCCATGTGTGATGGGAATCTTCCAAATATACAAGGAGGCCAGTTTTTTTATTGAAATACCCAAAATGTACATGTCTGGTAATTTATGCAACTCTGCCTCTTAATGTGTAACAATAGACAACACAAGTCTAAAATCCTAGTTTTTTAATACATATCTTGAATTCATATAAGGGCTTCCCAATCATATCTTTGAACAATTATTTCAATAGACATAATTTTTTATAGGTACAAAATTTAAATTTTTATCTATTTTGTGGAAGAAAAAGGCCTTTTATCTTACTGTACTTTTGTCTGGTGCATGTTCCCTGTACTTAGAATGGGATTCGTGTCTCAATATGAAACTCTCCATTATCACCTAACTGTGAGAGAGACTCTGGTGTATGTTGCTTTGTTGATGTTGCCTGAAGAGCTGAACAAGTAATGGAAAATCGAACGAGCTAACCAACTTATATGCAACCTCGGATTGGAAAGATGACTAAATCCAACAATAAATTTGCAGTTATGTCAAAATTGTCTATAAAATTCAAGAAAAATTAGTATATCTCCTCTGGGTTCAGGGTCTTACAATTAGCCCAATTGTTCTGCTTTACATTTTTAGAAAACTTTAGCACAAGAATTTTAGGCAGGTGTCTTGTTGCACCTAATGAAATTTCATCACATTGAGAAGGACTAGGAAAATCGAATGAAACTTCATTACAATAAGATGGATAAAAACAAAAACGAAGGAGAAATGATATATTTATTTTGGTTGTGGTGTAAAACATTAAATTTTCCAAGAAGAATTTGTTTATCCATGCAGATGGATTTTATATTCATATCAAAATGGATGACATATTTTTAAATTTATCTAGATTATGGATACTAGGAATATTTTGGAATGGGATGAACAGAAGTGAGGCCAAACAATTGAATTGACCCAGGACTCCTATATATTGAATTTCAAAAATATTATTAAAATTTGCAAGATAAATATGCCAATATAAGACATCAATTATAGCAAACCCTTTTATCCATGCTGATATTTAATATATTCAGGTAGGTTAAAATGGATCTAAGGGGATCTATTCTATGTGGATATAGAGTGAAATGTTCTCCTTTTTTTTAAATGAAATGAATTCAGGTGTAGAAATACTAGGATTAGAGGTAGACTCCTTCGATTTATCTCTATAGGTGAAATAAAAAGGGCATGCATAGGGCATGAGTTGTTAATTGATGGATATTTGATTCTCTTGGTTGAACCCACATTTCGACTTGATTCTACAAGAACATTCCACATAGTACAATTGTTAAAAAACATGGCTCTAGTTCATCTAGCCATCCTGTCTCTCTTCCAAAATATAACGCCCCATAAAGACTATTAAGAATTCACAACATTGGCCAAAAAATATAAATATGAATAGTAAATTTTCCCAATATTTTAGATGCCCAAGATTCTATCAAACATAAAGATAATGTTTTGATATGTGCCCATTAGAATCTATCCATTCACACCCTAAATTTGAATAGTATTATCGATATTTTAGGAGACGGGTATTGGATAATTGGCAATTTTCGTTCACAGGAAGGACAGAAAATTGTTACAACCATCCAGTAGTCATCAAGTAGGGTCTTTTGTAATTTTGATAAGATAATTCTTCTCTCAAAATTCCATCTTATTTACTAGGGAAAGGAAACCGTTTCTTTGAACCACTTCTCATGTCTAGGCTTCAATTCCCACATAGCCATGAATCCTGCATATTTCCTCCTAGACCTTTACAACAGGAATACAAAGGAGATATATCTACCTACATAATTTCAAGTAGATACAGTTAATACCAAAGACATTCATCATGTATATAGATCTATATAATTGTGTTTGTTTTTCCTTATTTTTCTTTTAATTTTTCTGGTTATTGATTTGTGTGTTGGAGATAGTAGTACATGATAAATGGCTATGAAAATATAAGGTGAAGCATGGTTGAGGTATCAAATCCTGAGCCCAATGAGTGCAAAAAAATTAAAGCAATATGAAGATAGGAGACAATGGGGTGAATCTTGTCAAGAAGAATTATTTTTCCTCCTAATCCAGAGATTGAAAGGGAGGCGCCATGAGTATGTAAGCTCGATAAGATATACGCAAGTGCTTACCATTTCTGTAATAGCAAGTTTACTATGGTGGCATACCAATATCAACACAAAAAGGGTAGAAATTATCTTACTGAAACTCAGCATGGTCATAGACACTAACAAATCCCTGCCAAAATTGTGTCATTCAAACCACCATAACCAAGAAAATCATCATTTACCAAAACCGACTTTTGTGTTAAATGTTCTCTCGATGCAAACATATAAAACCCATGAATTTCATTGAACCTTGACCAGGTGGTCAAGCCCATTACCAACCCACGAATTTTATTGAATTCTGAGCAGTAGGTGAAGCCGATTACGAACATAGTTGTACAAATGCTTTTAACTTCATTATGTTCTCAATCTGATCCTCATTCCAGGCCTAATATTCATGCATTAGCCTAAAAACCCTCACCAAAAAGGTGTCTTTCAAACAACCATACCATACCAACATAATCATCCTTCACTAAAATCAACGTTTATGTAACCTAATTTACATGTAAGCATTAAAAACTCAAGAATATATTGAATTTTGACCAGCTGCAGAAGAAAATAAAATGAAGCTATATTAACACATTTACTCACTAGACTCACAATTTTCTCTTCATCCTAGGCCTAGTATACATGCTTTCATACTAAAAAAATATGGCTTTCCCTGAATCATAAGATGATTTTTGAACACATTTTGCAACCGAAAGATCCTCATTCTTGTTCCATCGGAATAGACAAACCTGAAAAAATTGACGTAGAGGCCGAGGAGGACCTTTGGCAACATGTGAACCAAGCCAGGGTGTGTTCCACCAAAAAATATTCTTGTTTCTTCCACCATGTACTTTGATCCCACCCAAAACTAACTCCACTAACAATGTATCGGGCATAATTTACCAGAGTGCAAAACATCCAATTTACCTAGCCTTTAGTGAATAATTTCAACAAGATTTTGTACCCATTTTAGCTTTTGCGGATACCATTTTGTCCGTACCCACTATGTATTAGCTCTTTATAGAAATTTGAAACATGAGGTAGCTAGTGGAAACCATGTATTGTTGCATTATGGACTGTGTTGAGGATGTTTCCTACCCAAATCAAGAAGTCAAGAATTTCAATAACCATTCATCCTTGACCCAGACCATCACAGGTCTAAATAATTCATCCCTTTGCAAATTACTTAAAGGTTAACAACAATGTCCCCAAATCTACTAACACACAATTTTTTGCATGCAAATAAACATATACCTTACAACATTAAAAGGGATTTTTCACTCCTACTCAGGTTTTTATGTCCATCGGAAATAAATTATAAGAAAACATTTACCAACTATATCACAAATAACAATACTCTTTGCAAATTATTTAAAATTAAGAACAGTTCCCCAAATCTGTTAACAAACAAAAATATTGCATGCAAACATATACCTTGCAACTTTTAGAGGCTCTTTAAATTCTCCTAGGATTTTCTGCATACCAGAAATAAATTAAAGGAAAAAATGTACCAACTATGTTTCAAATAAAAAGACACTCTTCACCCCGGATACGGGTGATTAAATGTGCCAATTTGGAAGGCCACATGGCCCCTCCGTAGCTATGCATCTAGTCTCACCTCGAGGCTACACCTGGGTCGAGCGTGAGAGCCAAAGATTTCTCCAATGAGGTACTGGCCTCATTCAATCCCCAACAATTGAAGCATTCACTCCAACATAATATGCATTCAATCCTACCTCGGCTACACCATTTGATTCTATGGCCTTTTATGACCAATGGAGCCGAATCCTTCCTATATTTGATCTGGGCCTCCCTCCATTTTTCTCTCTTCCTTGCTCTGCAAGCTTCTGCACTCATCTTTGTCTACCCCAACATTTCCCTTCACGTTGTTGCTCCTCCACCTCCCATTTCACATTCATTTTCTAATCTACATCCCAAAAATCCAACGAAGCCATGCCTCGTCGCCACCGCATGTGTTGCCATTAGGTACGAGGCAGAGCTTCTCCCTCCCGCCCTCCAATTCCAACCATGGTAGAGAGAACAATCGCCTTCTCTATGGTGGTTCGTGCACCATAGGTATCTGACCCCCAGATTCTCTTAGCTCATCTCTCAATTCATCTTCTGGAGATTCAGCTCATCCATTCTGGCTCTGGCACTAGGAAGCAGCCTCGAAAATCCACTCTCTCTCGCTCCTCCTCCCTGCGGCCTAGGAAAATGGTGGTTATTATAGTCAAAATCATGGAGGACGCTTCAGAAAGTGGGGGTAGTAGTTCAGCTAAAAGAGTCCAGCAAATTGACAATGCAATGGACATAGGCACTCACTCCACCTCCACTCCATAGTTGGCTCCCAAGCTCTCCAAAAGGGAGGACGCCCTATCAGATTATAGGTGCTACATTGTAGAATAACCTCCTCACATGTAGCACCATGATGCAAATGGCCAACAACTATAGAGCCATGGCACTCCTTTCTTCCAGTATTTTCATTTCTCTCTATAGTTTCTATGTTTATTTTTCTATAGCACAACAAACTCATATTTTTGATACTCCATTAATAGCTGGTTTCCCCTTGAAGGGAAACTCTTTCTATGACTTGTTGAATTCTCTAAGGGTTGGTTTCCCCCCTAGGGGAAGCCCAATTTTTGAATTTTTTAATTGTATCCTTCCGAAAGGGATTGGCTAATTGAGCATCCCCTATCATGAAGCTTGATTGTACTCTTTTTTGTACCATATAATAGAAATTAGCCTTACGTAGAAAAAAAATACACTCTGAAAATTACTTATGATTAATAATTGTGTCACCAAATTTGTTAATAGACAATAAACTTGCATGCAAACATATACCATGCAACATTGAAAGGGCTCTTTCATTCCTTATGGAGCTTTATCTGCACCACAAATAAATAAAAGGAAAACATTTACCAAAATATGTTTCAAGTATACTCTCTGTAAAATTCAAAAGGTTTCAATGAACCATATGTTTTTCTAATCAAGCATAAGACAAAAAACAATAGAAAAGACAACATCTTGAATAAATTACGAAAGGGTTTCCAATTTCCACTATACTACCTTCTTATCAAAAACCAATTTTCACTACTACAATTTAAAGAATAAACATTGTAAAAATAAAATCTTGGTCAATTGTGGCTTCATGTTTTAGTGAAAGTGAGTAGCTATTATAGCCCATGAAGGTTCCAATCCTACCAAGGGGCTTGCTAGTGCTTATGCTTTCCCTTGTGGATACCCCACTCACACCTCCTCTACCAAAGAAGACCGAAATGAATGGTGGTAGTGACTTAGAGTCATACTAGATCTGCACCCATTGGTCTGGTCATAAAAAAAGGAAGCTTGTTTAGAAAAATAAAAAATCAAAGGAATTCATCCATCAAAACATATGAGAGAACAATCTCATAAATTATGCCTTTCATATCAAATTGATAGACCTTGGGAAATTCCAAATTGTTGTCAAAATAAAAACTAACCAATTTGAAGAAGGATAATGTACCATATTCCATTCGCTATCATGTCCAAAGGATAAAGTATCATATTCCATTCACTATCAAGTTTAAGAGAAACCAACTGTCTTCCAAGTTATGCCTTGCCTATCATTGATAGGCCATGGAAATTCAACATTGCTATCAAGGCCAAAATGACTCAATATTAGAAACAATAAAGTATCATATTACTTTCACTATTAATTCCCCTGAGAAACCAAAAATCCAGGCCTTGCCTATTAAATTGATAGGAATTGGAAAATTCCACATTGTTGTCAAAATCAAAATCATTTAATATTAAAATGATAAAATAACCTATGAATTTCACAATTAAGTCCCAAGAGAAACCAAAAGTATTTCAAGGTATGCCTTGCCTATTGAATTGATAGTATTTCTGCAATTATTATTCAATATCAAGGGGATCCAATGTTGATATCAAACATCTTTCCTCATACATAGGGGCATCTCTAACCCTAGTGGGGTTTGACCCTAAACTATGTGCGTCGCATTCCATGGAAGTATCCCATCCTAATAACTAATCCACGGCCCAAAACGATTCTCTCTATCACAAATCCAACCTTCATATCAAAACCCAAATTATAGAGAACGATATTGACATAAGAGATTATTCGACCTGAATGCAGAAAAGTAATGCTTCTTTCAAATTTTTTGGTTAAACTATTATTGTGCTTCACGTGAAATCTAGGGAAAATATTGTAAAAGTTGATTGAGAGACAATATATGTTACAATTTGAAACAAATTCCAATATTGCAGTAGAAATTACTAACAAAAGAATATTGGGCTTTGGTAGCTTACTAATAGAATAGAAAAGTTTAAACACAAATGGGAAAAGAATTTGTTTGAAAATTGTGGAAGCCACTACAAGACAATCTAGATGGTTTTAACTGCCTTGAAAAAAAAGAAATCTTAAATGAACTACCTCTTTTACATAATATTGAATGTCCAATTTAAATATTATCTATTGGAATGTTGGATACTTGATACCTATAAAATTTTCATAAATATATTAAAGCTTCTCTAGGTGGATAACAGTTTTTAGATGAAAGCGAATCAAAATAAAAAAGAGAAACCTCTTTAATTTCTTGGAAGGAAAACTTAACAGGTCTACAATAAAGAGTATAATACAAGTGTATCATTTGCAATTCTTGACATTTTACTGGAGGTAGATGGACCTTGGTAGGAGTTGTACTCTCACCGTAGGAAATAAGTGTCTTACTCCAGTACCCAACACAATGCCACTGGTTTCCAATAGTTACCTAATACAAACTCAAATATTAGTTTCATAAAATTTCATAATGTAAAGTTTGTCATGATACTCTCAGCAATGGTGCATGCAAATTACATCTTCATTGACATGGATTTCGTGGTCTCCATACAACTGCAATGCCTCCTGAACTGGGCTAATAGTCTATACAAGATATGCACATTATTATAAACCATGTTCAGGCTCCACTTGTGTGCCAAAATATCATAAAATGGGATCACACATCACACATCAAAATTTTAATGTAGAATTATGGACATAAATTACCAAGCACAAGACTCAATATTGAAAATATTCATATATTTAGAGTACTAAACCATATTATCTTCAGTTCTTGTCCCAGTAATTGAAGCCAATTAGACCAGATTCCCTAATAACCACATCATCACCACCAGAAATGGAAACCAAGTTTCCATAGTAAAGACCTCCTGCAACTCTCCCCCTCAAGGGGACTGACTTAATAAACTTAAACATTGGAGATTATTTGACCTCACTTAAAATATCATTCAATTTTTTTTCAAGTTGTTTGTATACACCTTTCTTGGCTTCTTTTCTCGAAGTGTTCTTCAACTTTGTCATAGTTTCAAATGGTATTTTCAATCCTCTGGTAAATGCCTCCAAATAATATTTTAGTTCTTCGAATACTCTTTGTAGGTCAAAAATTCCTTCAATTAACACTACAACATAATCTGATTTAGGGAAAATGGCCTTCCGTATCATCTATCTGCACATAATTACAACCATATCTGGATCATCCACTTCAAAAAAAAATTCATTGCCCTAACATAATTAGAATAGACAGGACAACATTCATTCCTAGTCATTTCATGGAAAATTCTTGAGACCCCTCCACCTCGCAGGTAGTGATAAGAGCTCCAAAAATAGCATTGTAAGTATTAGAATTAGGAAAGGTGCCATCAAAAACCATCTCATCCATGAGACAAGTTGACGAGAAAAAATGTCCGGCCAACAGCAGGGGATCTCCTCGGTAAAAAGCCCCAACTAGACTCTAAACCATTTGGAATAGGGATCTCGTCCGGGGTGTGGGTCTGGCTACTTCTTGATACTCCTTTTCTTTGGTCTCAATCAGACTTCGCAAACCTAAGGATGCACGCTTATTCAGATGACACAAAACACATGACTGATGAATTATAATGGTAAAACAACACTATGCATAGCAAGACGAGTTGTAAAGCATGGAGCCGAAGGAGATGTTGTTAGCAGCACATCATTAGGGTCATGCTTGTAAAAGTTGTTCTGACCACAAAACAAATAAGTCCTTATTGCAGAATACCCTTCACTTCCTTGAATGATCATGGAGATAATGTAAATGTTAACAAACAAGGTTATTAGCATTCATTAAAGCAGAAACATAGACTTAACACCATTAACACACTTCTAGAAACTATAATGCATAATGATGTAAACAGAGAGACAGTTTCATTAATCAAAAGATGTTAAAAACCGAAAATGTAATACTCATAGTGTTCATGCATTAATCAACATCAGATCCAAAATGGAGTTTCCAAGTGGTTGTATTCATATGCAACATTATGTGGTCCTTATAAATAGTACTCAATATCCTTTTCAGTCTAAAAGAAAAGTTCTTTACAATCTCCCAGAGGAGGTATTTATAACACGCGGCTTGCCCTTTGGGCTTCTGACTTTTCGCCTTCTGATTCATGGGGATGCCTTGTGACTTGGTGGGTTCTGTGACTTGTGACCTGGTCACTGTTGCGACCTGTGACCTCAAGAAAATCTGCGACCTGTGACCCTGAGGATATCTACGACTTGCGACTTGAGGAAATCTGCGACCTGCGACCTTGAACAATTTGTGACCTGCGGCCTTCTTTTAATCTCTGGATTTTATAGAAATATTCATTATCCCGCTTTCCTTGCTTTGAAAAATGGCTCTCTTGCTTGCTCGGGAAAACTTCGGCTCATCGTGCAAACCAACAGATTCCTCCTGTAGTCACATAGTTTAGGTTACATATCTTCATTGTTTGAATAATAATGTTAGGGGCATATGTAATTACTTGCACAAGTAAAAAAAATTATAACTTTAGACCCCTGTGTGGTCAAGTGTTGTGTCATTAAGTAATCAAAGAGAACGGCATGTGTAGGCTTCCCCTATGCCCCTTTGATCACTGTGCTTTATCCCCAACATTTTCCTCAGACTCTATCAAGCGGAAGCTATGCTTGGCGTGAGGAAGCCCCTCGCTCTCCTCATGCTTGGCTGCATCTAGTTTACTTATGTGTTAAAGCATACCAGTAGGTAATGAGGTGCAAACCATGAAAATTTAGCAATGGCCTTGAACGATACTCTTTTGAACAAAGGCGCATGCTCATCTTCAAGAACCTTGGATCTCTTTGATGGTGCAACAAAAACACAAAGACTCCTCTCCCGAGACTGATTACAAAGCAAATTCTCTATTTCCATGCAGGCAAAGTAGCACCATTTTCAACCATGGTCTTAAAACCATTGTAATGCTGCCATAAATATACTTTTCTACCGTATATTTAAACCCACCATTATAAAATGAAGCCCATCGCATTAACATATGTCGTTTGACTAACCATAGGCTCCACGTGAATTAATGAAGGTTTCATGTGAATGTGCAGCACCATTTAAACTGGTTTGGAAGACGGTGGATATCATTCTTCATTTTTGTAAACTAGCCTGTTTCCGCGACTTGGCGACTTGGTCGCATGGTCGGGAGGTCGCACCTCGGATGACTTTGCATGCTTTGTGACCTGGAAACTTGGTTGCGCAATTGCATGGTCGAAGGGTCACCTTTTGGATGACTTTGCATTCTTTGCGACCTAGCAACTTGGTTACACAGTCGCATGGTGAGAGGGTCACCCTTCGGATGAATTTTCAATTTCTGCGACATGGCGACCTGGTCGCATAGTCGCATGGTCGGGGGTTGCGTAATTGACATATTCTGTTGGGCACCACGTTTACGACCTTTGTGACTTGGTGATGGTCGCGTAGTCACAAATTATTTGGTCGCAGCCTTCTATGCATAGTAACAAGGCTCCATACCGTTGCAGAACCTCAACTTCACTCCTCTGCAAACGTTATTGCAACTATCCACACCCTCATGCATTTGTTTGGTTTTCCAGTGGATTATGCAATTTCTTCAAGGCAATGACAATCGCACAGTATATAGTGGGGTTACATCCCACGAATAAGAGGAAAATTACTACGTTGTCCTTCAAGAATTGGTTTTTGATTTTTTTTGTACTGCTGTTTGTTTTGAGGGCCCTGGGTGGTCGCTTTATTTTTAATAGTTATCTGTCTCTTCTTGATTTTGGTTCGATCTATGCTTAGTATAAACTTGATTTACTCACCTTTGAAGATCCGAACAGAGTTTGAGACCTTTTGAAGCTAGGTATGTCATCGATGTGCTTTGACTGATATCCATCCAGTTCACTGCTATTTATATCAGTGGATTGATCTGAAGAAGCGAGTTCAGCTGCGTTATCCCTCAAAAGCTTCCTATTTGAATTATCTGATGTAACTATTTTAACATTACACACGTCTTTGTTGGAAGATATGTCCATCAACTTGGCCAGTTTTTATGCTCCACTCTTAGATCAAGTTGTACACGGTCCTTGCCAGTGGATTGAATAATGAATCGTGCTCCTCGAATTCCAGAATCATTTCATGTCCTCAGCTGAACTATATAGCCAAGCTACTCGATAGATCTAAGCTAATCGAAGGCTATTTTCTTGGCACTGAGAAAAAAAAGATCGAGTTGAACATTCATATTGGAGTCATCTTGTTTGACTTGAATGTAATGAAGCAGCGTAGAATTCTCATTCTTTTCACTTAGACCTTCAGCAGGATAATAAGGGTTTGTATTAATGCTGCATATTCAACCACCAATGACCTTGGAACCTCTCTTATGCGTCAATATAAAACTTATTTCGGCCTTCAGTATTCTGATCTAAAATTGCACCGATGCACCGGAGTTGCATACGAAAATGCCTCAGGTTTTGGCAGCCCTTCCGACTAATTGTCCAATCAAAAAAACTTGCACCATTTTCTTAGAGAAAAATCGATAACTGAAATAGGTCTCAAATCCACGGGGTGTCGTGCATGGAGAGGGAAGTCGAGACATTAATATGGGTGGTTAACGAATATCATCAACACATTCCTGGGGTGTGATGTATGCAACGCTTGGCATTTGAAACTTTCTTCCCTAGGGTGGAAAACGATGGTGTTGTTTCATGCTGGGTCAAACATACCCTTTCACATGTGGTAGAGAGCCAAGATTCATGCCGTGGACTACTTCATGCCCGATGTGCTTGTGCTTTTCATGGTCTTAACTCATCATTGTAATAGTAAGTATAATGGAGGCAACAAAGGAGAGTGTCTGTGTGGGACTTTAAGAGTATAAGTGAGGCATCTATGCATTTCCACACATAGTTACTGTCCTTAATTATGTAGCAAGAAAACTTATTTCATCCTCCTACGAATGAAGATGAGACACAATAGATGGTGGAGTCATACTCAAACATGCATTTTACTAATTTTCCCATATGTTGTTTGAGCTTTTCAATCATAGCTCTGGTGATATTCATCATATATATCTTTAAACTTAATGGGGTCCCACCGAGTGATGAGAAAATGAGAGCCTAGAATGCCAAGGGTTGCTTCCAAAAACCCTATCACAGCTACTGTATTGCAAATGAATGCCTGTGGCTGCTTTGAACCACCACCTTCTTCATTGTCACCAGCTTCCAACACTATAAATACATACTTGAACAAAGGCACTGAATTTAATGTCCGGAAGGAAAAGGACAATGCTCCAAGTATCTCTTCACTTTTTTCAGAGTGTTGAATGTCTTTCGCACAAGTACTTCTGAAGACATAGAGCGGGGAGATACTTAAATTTCCATGGACAACACCAATACTCTGATATGCCAATGCCATAACACTCTTCCAGGATTCTTATATTTCACCACGAAATGAGTCTAGGTATTTGATGTGCATCAGTGAAGAATTTTGTTGCATCGATCAACCATGAACAATTCTTTCCTTGATCCTCTATCTAAAAAAAATGTTAACTTGCTCCTCCTTCTCACTTGTGGGCGTATCCTTGTCATCTGCCTTAACAATGGTCTTCAATGGTAGCCTTAAGTCTCATCCCCACCTGGGCAAGGGGCATGTGGATGAAAGTGTCCTGTTTCATAGCTGTGTCCTTGTTGTTTAGCTTCAGTGCATTCCCCTCGATGTGGTGATGACATTGATGAGTATATCATCAGTGGGATTGACCTGTATGAAACATTATAACATTAATTAGTTCACAGTTACCCTTTAGAGAATGATGCCCCCAAATAATTAGCATCAGATTATGAGCTTGGTGAAGTAACCAAACTGAGTGCCTAAACAATCCATGGTGAAATAGCTCTTAATGTAAATACACAAAGAAAGTTTCCATTCGAATGTATGCATGACAATCCCTTCACACATGGCGCAACTGCGGTAAGAGTATCTCGTCATGATGGTGAGAAGGCTCACGAGGGGCTTGGGATAGTTTACGAGGATGTCATTATCTACAGGCCAGATTAAAGCCTTAACGGCTAAGCGGGTAGAAGGGGGAGCTCGAAATTTTAAATATACCAAAATTTTTGGGTGTTGTTGTAGCAGCTACAACAAATGGCGAATCACTAGTAGAATCCAACATCTCCATCAATATCACAACAATAGTCTGAGTCCAAATAGTGATGCAAGGAAATATTGAACAAGTTTTGTGGGTACCCTTTTGTATTATTTTAGCCTTTACAGATATGCCCAGTCCTTGTGCCTCAACTAGGTCTCGCTAATCAGAACACATCAAAGCGAGAGCTAACTGACACCAGTAGCTTGTTGATGATGTGAAGAGTATGGTAGCGGGTTTATTATTTTCAAGATTTTTAAAGTAAGTTTCCTGTGTTGCTCTGCTGCTAGCAGGCCTGGACAGTACCCCGACGGAGTCACTTCAAGAAATCACAAGCGTTGCTCCGCTGCCAGCGAGCCTCGTCAATAACCTGGCAGAGTCATTGCATTACCTCTCTGTGCAGGAAGCCTTTCTCAATCCTTTACCCTTATTTGTTTCATGTGATTGTATCAATTATTTTCATGTGCCCGTGGCACTTATTTTCATGGGTGGATGAGGCATCCCGACTTATTTTATGAGCAAGAGAGGTTGTTTCTTATTTTATAGAAACTGAAAGATATCCTGATTTTGGTTTTCCCTTGTGCCAAATCTTCACATCCCATCTACCACAATAGGTGAAGCATGCAAAACAGATCATTAATATGTCCAAGACTATGCTGGGCACAAGGCTTAGGCTATGGGTATTGGCCATTCAAACTCATTAGGTCTCCCACAAACAATAGGCTCTGATCTCCCCGGCTAATAAATTTAGACTCATAGGCATATTGTTGAGAATGCGACTTCGATGACCTGTACTGCAAGGAAGCTGCCTCTTGAGATAGCCACTGCAACCTCACACAAACAATGGGGTTATTGTTTCAGCAATCGGGGAAAAAAAAGTCTGCAAGGTGGTGGGGTTCCAATGAGGGCTCATGTAGTGGTAGGCGATATGTCGAAAATTTCCAAAGCTATGTCAAGAACCTGCAGAAATGATGTGAGGAAGAGAGTATACGACGCAATGTAATAGACGTGGCTCAATATGCAATGCAACGCCATGTGCGAGAATGATCAACCAGTTGTAGGTGGAAAAGAGGCGCAATACAAGCAGTGATTATTTATGCAGCAAAAAGAAAACTGAAAAAGAAATGAGCACAAAACAATTGTAACATGATGATGCCTAAGATATTAATCGTAAGAAAAAAAAATAGCAGACACACTTTTAAAGTATAAGCCAAAAATTTCGCAAGTAAACCTAATTAAAAAAAACTTTGAACTAAATTTTTTTTTTAACAAGTCCTAGCTAGCCTACACCAAAATCCCTAGTTTAACCAATCAGGATGTCGGGTTATGTGAAATTAGCTTTCCAGTGTAGCCACCACATTATTTCCCATCCTGCAAGAACAACAATGCTCGGGATCAGAGCTAGCATCCAAAAATGTGCAACAACCACAAAAATTACCTGTAGATCATGTGCAATGGCAAGAAGATCATGGATACTTACCAGAGAACATGCCAGAATGGATGGTGCAAGCTGAATTCCACTCTCACCCTGATACACAGAAATATGTTCTTGAAACTTAAAACTATTTATGAATGACGCGCATCCATTCATGCACAACCCTAGGTCCGACGGGAGGGGGGTAAACCATTGCCTATTTGCAAGTATATTCACTAGGTAGGTTTTGTCAAATTGACCGGCAATCTCATCATGGTGTTGAGGGTGATTAACCTGATAGGATGGGAAAAATAAGCATCTGCTAGGAAAATTATAGATACTTGCGAATCCAAGAGCAGAAACCCTAATTCGAGAAACTCCAGTTGGAGTTGTTTGAGGAGTCTCGTCAGGATTAGAAGAGCTTGGGGTAACAACTGGCAGAGGTTGAATTGATTTGATTTCCTGGTGGGCTCTTGAATCTTCACAAAGCGGATCATCGAATTTGGGTGGCTTTATATGGTCGAAAGAAATATATGAATGACAATTCTTAGCGGCATGAGTGAATATGTTTTTAGATAAGCAGTGATTAATGGAGCCATTGAATTGATCAAGATGGGTGCCTGGCATGTTAGGATCCCCAGGAGTTACCAATTGGGATGGATCAATAAAAGGGACATCTTGAAGTTTCTCGATTAGGAATTTACTCCTTTGGTTGTTTAAATATTTTGGATGAAGAACGTCAGATCTAAAAGATTCATTAATTTTGTAATGTGATTACAAAGCACCACCTGGGTGCTTATGATTGTTGCCAGTACCAGTATAAGAAAATTTTGAATGACTTGAAGAAATCACTGGCATGATAGACTCATGAAATAAATCAGGGAATAATGAATGAAATGATTCAGCCGCGGGGGTATTAACCGTACAAATATTTTCATCATGCATATCCGTGTCATCCAGAGGGAACAATGATCTGGCAAACCTTGTGAGGAAGTCAAATTCATGTGGGATAAGAGTCAATTCATCATCAGTATGTGAATCAGCTTTAGGAGTGTGCCCAAGGAAACATCTAATGGACTCGAGATAGGTTTCATGATCTTGGGGAGACGTTGGGCTCATATGATTTTCAAGCATTGATTCGACAGGGTGCCTGACAGATTCAGAGGTGACACAACAGGTTTTATCTTCTGGCACGCATCTATCATTTCTCAGAACTTTAGGAGGATGGACCGAAATATCACAAATAGTAATACTCTCCTTGGAGGCTTGAATGTGGTCTGGCCTTGGGGAGAGGGACAAGGAAACATTAGGAACAGAGTCTGAACAGTCGGCAACTTGCGGGTTGTCATAGGAAACACTAGGATCAGGCTTGGTTTCTAATTGAAATTGTTCAAGGGAAATGAGAATCGCATACTTGAACTGTTCACTTAGAAATTTCCAATCAACATCCTTTTCAGGGATCTCAAGACAATAATGAACAAATCTGATAGAGAATTCATCTAGTGGTTCCTGAGGTTCCATTATGATGTCATTTAATTTTAATAATACATTTTTAAGATCATACCTGTGAAAATCTTGTTGTATTTCACCAGCGAGCTGCTCGAACGAATGGATGGAAGCTTCTGGCAATGTGCGGCACCATTTCTGAGTGCGACCTTTGAGAGTGAGGGAGAAAAGAAAACAAGTCAACCCTTCATTGTCAATTTCATAGCACTCACAAAAATCACAGAAATCTAAAAGGTGGTTGGTTATGGGAACTCTGTTTTCACCAGCGAATTTTAACTGGGACAAGTGATACATAAGTTCATCGAGGATTGAGCATCGAGGCCTATAGAAATCTGAAAAACATCTCGGGAGAATGGTTTGGGGATGAGCCATTACATATATGAGATTAACTGTAGGCCCTAAGGGCTTAGCTTGTCATCTAGCCCTCCTTATAGCGCCAATTCTATTGACAGGAAAAAATGTCCAGCCAATAGCAGGGGATCTCCCCAGTAAAAAGTCCCAACTAGACTCTAAACCGTTTAGAATAGGGATCCCATCTGGGGTGTGGGTCTAGCTACCGCTTGATACTCCTTTTCTTTGGTCTCAATCGGACTTCGCAAACCTAAGGACGCACGCTTATTCAGATGACAAAAAACACATGACTGATTAATTATAATGGTCAAACAACACTATGTGTAGTAAGACGAGTTGTAAAGCATGGAGCCGAAGGAGATGCTGTTAGCAGCACTTCATTAGGGTCATGCATGTAAAAGCTATTCTGACCATAAAATAAATAATTCCTTATGGCAGAATAACCTTCACTTCCTTGAATGATCACGGAGATAATGTAAATGTTAACAAACAAAGTTATTAGCATTCATTAAAGCAGAAACATAGACTTAACACCATTAACACACTTCTAGAAAAATATAATGCATAATGATGTAAACAGAGAGACAGTTTCATTAATCAAAATATGTTAGAAAATGAAAATGTAATACTCAAAGTGTTCATGCATTAATCATCATCAGATCCAACAATGGAGTTTCCAAGTGCTTGTATTCATATGCAACATTGTGTGGTCCTTCTATACAATACTCAATATCCTTTTCAGTCCAAAAGAAAATTGCTTTACAATCTCTTGGAGGAGGTATTTATAACACGTGGCTTGCCCTTTGGGCTTCTGAATTTTTTCCTTCTGGTCTGTTGGGATGTCTTGCGACTTGGTGGGTTCCACGACCTATGACATGCGACCTTAACCAAATCTGTGACCTGCAACCCGGAGGAAATCTGCGACTTGCGACTTGAGGAAATCTGCAACCTGTGAAATTGAACAATCTGCGACCTACGACCTTGAAAAATTTGTGACTTGCAGCCTTCTTTTGATCTCTGGATTTTATATCAATATTCATTATCCTGCTTTCCTTGTTTTGAAAAATGGCTCTCTTGCTTGCTGGGAAAAACTCCGGCTCATCGTGCAAACCAACAGCTTCCTCTTGCAGTCACATAGTTTAGGTTACATATCTTCATTGAGTGAATAAAAATGTTAGGGGCATATGTAATTACTTTCACAAGTAAAAAAAATGATAACTTTAGACCCTTGTGTGGTAAAGTGTTGTGTCATTAAGTTATCAAAGAGAACGTCCTGTGTAGGATTTTCCTATGCCCCTTTGATCACTGTGCTTTATCCCCAACATTTTCCTCAGACTCTATCAAGCTGAAGCTACGCTTGGCGTGAGGAAGCCCCTCTCTCTCCTCATGCTCGGCTGTGTCTAGTTAACCTATGTGTTAAAGCATAATAGTATATAATGAGGTGCAAACTATGAAAATTTAGCAATGGCCTTGAACAATACTCTTTTGAACAAAGGCACATGCTCGTCTTCAAGAACCTTGGATCTCTTTGATGGTGCAACAAAAACACAAAGACTCCTCTCCCAAGACTGATTACCAAGAAAATTCTATATTGCCATGTAGGCAAAGTAGCACCATTTTCAACCATGGTCTTAAAACCATTGTAATGCTGCCATAAATAAACTTTGCTACCGTATATTTAAACCCACCATTATAAAATGAAGCCCATCACATTAACATATGTCATTTGACTAACCATAGGCTCCACATTAATTAATGAAGGTTTCATGTGAATGTACAACACCATTTAAACTAGTTTGGAAGATGGTGGATATCATTCTTTATTTGTGTAAACTAGCCTGTTTCCGCGACCTGGCGACCTGGTCGCATGGTCAGGATGTCACACCTCGCATGACTTTGCATGCTTTGTGACCTAGCGACTTGGTCGCATAGTCGCATGGTCGGAGGGTCGCCTTTCGGATGACTTTTCATGCTTTGCAACCTGGTGACTTGGTCGCACAGTCTCATGGTCAGAGTGTCACCCTTCAGATGACTTTGTAATTTCTGCAACCTGGCGACCTAGTCGCACCGTCGCATGGTCGGGGGTCGCGTAAGTGGCATATTCTGTTGGGCACCGCGTTTGCCACCTTTGCGACTTGTTGATGGTCGCGTAGTCACAAATGATTTGGTCGCAGCCTTCGATGGATAGTAAAACGACTCCATACAGTTGCAGAACCTCAACATCACTCTGCAAATGTTATTGTGACTATCCGCACCCTCACACATTTGTTTGGTTTTCCAATGGATTATACAATTTCTGCAAGGCAATGACAATCGCACAGTCTGCAATGGAGGTACATGCCACGAATGTGAGGAAAATTAATACGTTGTCCTTTGGTAATTGGTTTTCGGTTTTTTTTGTACTGCTGTTTGTTTTGAGAGCCCTGGGTGGTTGCTTTCTTTTTAATAGTTATCTGTCTCTTCTTGATTCTGGTTCGATATTTTCTTAGTATAAACTTGATTTACTCCCCTTTGAAGAGCCGGACAGAGTTTGAGACCTTTTGAAGCTAGGTATTTCATCGATGTGCTTTGACTGATATCCATCCAGTTCAATGCTATTTATATTAGCAGATTGATTTGAAGAAGTGAGTTCAACTGCGTTATCCCTCAAAAGCTCCCTATCTGAATTATCTGATGTAAATGTTTTACCATTACACACGTCTTTTTTGGAAGATATGTCCATCGACTTGGCCAGTTTGTATGCTCCACTCTTAGATCAAGCTGTGCAGGGTCCTTGCCAGTGGATTGAATAATGAATCATGCTCCTTGAATTCCAGAATCATTCTGTGTCCTCAGCTGACCGATATAGCCAAGCTACCCAATAGATCTAAGTTGATCGAAGGCTGTTTTCTTGGCACTGAGAACAAAAAGCACTAGTTGAATATTCATCTGGGAGTCGTCTTGTTCGACTTGAATGTAATGAAGCAGCGCAGAATTCTCGTTCTTTTCACTTAGACCTTCAACATGATAATAATGGTTTGTGTTAATGCTACATATTCAACCACCAGCGACCTTCGAACCTCTCTTATGCGTCAATATAAAACTTATTTCGGCCTTCAGCAGTCCGATCTGAAATTGCGTCGATGCACCGGAGTTGCATACGAAAATGCCTCAGGTTTTGGTGGCCCTTCCGACTAATTTTCCAATCAGAAAAACCTATGCCATTTGCTTAGAGAAAAATTGATAACTGAAATAGGCCTCAAATCCACGTGGTGTCATGCATGGAGAGGGAATTTGAGACATTAATATGGGCGGTTAACAAATATCATCAACGCATTCCTGGGGTGTGTTGTACACAATTCTTGGCATTTGAAACTTTCTTCCCTGGGGTGGAAAATGATGGTGTTGTTTCATGTTGGGTCAAACATACCCTTTCACACGTGGCAGAGAGCCACAATTCATGCCATGGACTACTTCATGCCTAATGTGCTTGCGCTTTTCATGATCTTAACTCATCATTGTAATAGTAAGTATAATAGAGGAAACAAAGGGAGAGTGTTTGTGTGGGACTTTAAGAGTATAAGTGAGGCATCTATGCATTTCCACACGTAGTGACCATCCTCAAATATGCAGCAAGAAAACTTATTTCGTCCTCCTACGAATGAAGATGAGACAAAATAGATGGTGGAGTCATAGTCAAACATGTATTTTACTAATTTTCCCATATTTTGTCCAAGATTTTCAATCATAGCTCTGGTGATCTTCTTCATATATATCTTTAAACTTACTGGGGTCCCGCTGAGTGATGCGAAAATGAGAGCCTAGAATGCCAAGGGTTGCTTCCAAAAACCCTGTTGCAGCTATTGTATTGCGAATGAATGCCTATGGCTATTTTGAACCACAACCTTCATTATTTTCACCAACTTCCAACAATATAAATACATACTTGAATAAAGGCACCAAAGTTAATGTCCGGAAGGAAAAGGACAATGCTTCAAATATCTCTTCACTTTTTTTGGAGTGCTGAATGTCTTCAGCACAAGTACTTCTGAAGACATAGAGGGGGGAGATAGTTAAATTTCCATGGACAACACCAATACTCTGATATGCCAATGCCATAACACTCTTCCAGGATTCTTATATTTCACCACGAAATGAGTCTAGTTATCCGATGTGCATCAGTGAAGAATTTTGTTGCATCGGTCAACCATGTACAATTCTTTCCTTGATCCTCTATCTGAAAATAATGTTAACTTGCTCCTCCTTCTCACTTGTGGGAATATTCTTGTCATATTCCTTAACAATGGTCTTCAATGGTAGCCTTAAGTCTCATCCCCACCTGGGCAGAGGGAATATGGATGAAAGTGTCATGTTTCACAGCTGTGTCCTTGTTGTTTAGCTTTAGTGCATTCCCCTCAGCGTGGTGATGACATTGATGAGTATATCTTCTGTGGGATTGACCTGTATGAAACATTATAACATTAATTAGTTCACAGTTACCCTTTAGAGAATGATGCCCACAAATAATTAACATCAGATTATGAGCTTGGTGAAGTACCCAAACCGAGTTCCTAAAATATCCATGGTGAAAGAGCTTTTAATGTAAATACAAAAAGAAAGTTTCCATTCGAATGTATGCATGGTGATCCCTTCACACATGGTATGACTGCAGTAAGAGTATCTTGTCATGATGGTGAGAAGGCTCACGAGGGGCTTGGGACAGGTTACGAGGATGTCATTATCTACAGGCCAGGTTAAAGCCTTAACGACTAAGTAGGTAGAAGGGGGAACCCTAAATTTTAAATATACCAAAAATTTTGGGTGATGTTGTAGCGGCTACAACAAGATGGTAAGAAATTTTTACCATGCTCGATATTGCACAGAAACACACGCCAATCATTGTATTATAAGTGGGAAAATCAGGGGCCATACCACTTTGCTTCATCATCTCCCAAGGGGGAAATGCACACTTTGTGTCCTTGCGTTTGTAAAGGATTTGAAGCATATTAAAAAAGAAGATCAGATCCAGAAAACACTTCTTAGTCTTCATTACATGCATAAACTTCAATGCCTTTTTGACTTGAGAGAAATTGATGATATTGGTCAAGAAGGCATTATAAGTTGCTCTATTGCTCAACAACAATCTGATGTGGATGCTCATTTCCCCAAAGGTAGTTTTAGCCTTACTCACATTACCTTCATTATCCAATCTCTATAGCAGAAACACATGTGTGTCAACATCTAGGGTGATTTTATTCTCTGTCTTATCCATGAATTCCATGGCCAACTTCACATGATTTTACCTGCACAACTCACTGAGAAAATAATTTAGCGCGACGACATTATTCTGACATCCATACTCGACCAAAACCTCGAACATCATCCTCACCTCCTCAATCTTACCAACCTGTGCATAATTACAAAACATAGAGGAAATGGAATCCATGGACGTGATTCCCTTGGTATTCATTATCTTAATGATGTTCCAGATCATGCCAAACAAATTCTCTTTGCCTAGTAAATCCATGAGAAAATTCCATGCGAGGGAGCTTTGCTTCCTGCAAATCCTCAAACCATCCCAACGGAAAAACTTCAAGGCATCCATGCTAGCCCCATATGACATTTTGAGCACAACCTCTACAAACTAGGTTGAAAAACCAAGCCCCAATTGGTTCAATGCATTTTTAAAACATATCAAGGGCGGTTTCTTCAGAATGCTTCTCACAAACATTTCAATAGACATCGTTGGAGGATATAGTAAAGGGTCCAGACTAGGATCTTTGGGTTCTAGGGGTTATTTTATTTCCTCTTTGGGTTCTTTGGATTCTCTATATCTTTCCTTCTTCTTCTTGCTCATGGCGGGTGCTGTTGTTAATAGATAAACTTCAATGGAAACGAAATATTGGTGTTAGAAGGGTTTTCACACCTTCTTCAAATGAAATTCCGCATTGTGGTTTTCGAGCCCCAAATGCGTGTGCTCAAAGTTCTTCCTTCATGATGGGTGGCCAGTTCTTTGGCAATCCATATAGATGCCTCCCCCTACAAAAATTTGACCAAAATATGCATGTAGTGTTATCTATGAATTTCTCAGGGTTTGACGGACAAGGCTCGATCGGGAAGGGTACAACGACGGTAAGGCCATGTGATGAAGATAGCATTTGAGAGGAGTATGAGGAGAGAAAACCAAAAGAGGAAGGAAGTACCTGGCTAACGATGTTGTGTCACTAGAGAGTTGTAGAAACATCAGTAGGAAAAATTGGGTGGATAGCAATCAGAGATGGAAATTTTCCATTGGTTAGAGGTACAAAAACATGGTAAAAGTTTAATGGTTGGAAGGGAACAAATCAAGATCTTCCATTGGCTAGGGAAAGTAGTGTTTTCTGACCCCAATCTAGTGATGAAAATTCTTATCGGTGTAATTATAAAAGGGTTCATTCTGGGCACTTTTCTTAGTAGTAGAGGAAATCCTTGATGTGAAAGTGTCCATTCTAGGCACTTTTCTTAGCAACAGAGGACATCTTGGAAATGAAGCTATTTTTCAAGACATTCCCTTTGCTATATTCATGAGTATGGAACATAAAGAAGTATCAAGACCTTGAGTATGGAGAACCTACTTCTCTTTAAGAGCATTCATGATTTTCATGTTAGAAGAAATGATAATTGGTAGGACATTAGCAAAGGATCATAGAACCAATACTACTCTAAGGATGTGACTAGACCGTTAAGGAGAAAAAACACTTGAATTTTAACATGGTGTGATTCTTCTCTTTGGCTAAGAATCAACTTCATATGCTTTTGAAATCCACTGGAGAAAATTCAACTCTTATACTAGTCCAACTCATCTGTACCAAATAAGAAAAACTAAACACTAAAGGATAATATAATATGAGAGCAAAGGAAACTAACAATATAAATTTTGGAGAAATTTGGGCATTTGCATAGAAATATGTACTTGGCGGGCTGCCACATCTCCAATGGAAAATAAAAATCTACTCAAATAATTTCTTTTGGTAATTATCTCTATTGATGCCCATGTACATGGAGAACACAAATTCAGTAGATTAGGAAAGCTATAATAATTCAGAAAAGTTGGGCATGATTTTTGTAAGGATGAACCACATGTACTAGGCTTCTGAAGTCTGTGGAACTACAAGTAGAACCAAAATGTAGGCATATTAGTATTAAGTTATAAAACCATTCCCCTAAAAAGAAGGTTGTCCCTCAATATGGGGTTCTCTATGGCATTGGAGAATGTGCCAATGTGTCATTTGAGGCCATGGGTTCTCATCTCATCAAAACACCTAAAAAATTGACATGTTGACCATGCCGAAGGACTCCACACACTACATGTATTCATAGTGGAGCACTCTAAATAAGGCTAAAAAACTCCATCAAACTTGTAATAGATACACAACTCAAAGTGGGAGTATTTCTAAAAGATATTCGTGTTGATATGTGCAAGGTAGATAAATGGTTGTTAAGACAACTCCATTTTTTGGTAGGGAGTCCATGGGTTGTCTACAACCACAAGTTAAGTGGACATCATCTCCAACTAGCTAGTAAAGAAGGTCAAGAGAGAGATACCTTTCCAATGACACATGTCCTCACTCTAGACCCATTTTGTAATAGTATATTATAGACAATATTTAATTTTTTTGCACATATTTCATTGGGATCCACTCTTTATGAATGCTGCTAACTTTGTTTGAGAAAATATTTCCTAAGAAGTGTGTGACAGTTAGCATTGAGGTTTTCTACATTAGAAAAGGGTCTATTCTGGGCACTTTTCTTAGTAGTAGAGGACATCCTGGATGTGAAAGGGTTCATTCTGGGAACATTTCTTAGGAGCATAGGACATCATGGAAATGAGGCTAATTGTCAAGATATTCCCTTTGTTATATTCATGAGTATGGAACATAAATAAGTATCAAGACCTTGAGTATGGAGCACCTACTTCTCCTTAAGGGTATTCGTCATTTTTCATGTTAGAAGAAATGATAATTGGGAGCACTTTGGCAAAGGATCATAGAACCAATACTACTCTGAGAGTATTACTAGATTGTTAAGGAGGACAAGAATTTGAATTTCAATGCGGTGTGATTTGTGTCTTTGACTATGAATAAAATGCATATGCTTTTGAAAGCCACTAAGAAAATTAATCCCTTACACTAGTCCAACTCATTTTTATGGAATAAGAATAACTAAACACTTAAGGATAATATAATCTTAGAGCAATGGAAACAAAAAATATAAATTCTAGAGAAATTTGTGAATTTGCACACAATGATATACCTTCCAGGTTACCACATATCCAATGGAAAAGGTACTTCTACGCAAATCATTGATTTTGGTAATTATCTAGTGATGACCCTGTAGTATGTATATGGAGAGCCTAAATTCAGTAGATTAGGAATGTTATAATAATTAAGAGAAGATGGGCATGATTTTTGTAAGGATAAACCACAGATACCAGAATTTTTAAGTCTTGATAACTACAAGAAGAACAATATTGTAGGCATATTAGTATTAAGTTATAAAACCATTCTCCTAAAAATAGGGATGTCCCTCAATCTGGGGTTCGCTTTGGCATTGAATAATGTGTCAATGTGTCATTTGCTACCATGGGTTATCATCTTGTTAGAACTCCTAAAAAATGCACATGTTGACCATGCGAAATGGCTCCACACACTACTTGTCTTCATAGTGGAGCATTGTAAATAAGGCTAACAAACTCCATCAAACTTGTAATAGATACACAATTGAAATTGGGAGTACTGCTAAAAGATAATCATGTAGATATGTGCAAGGTAGGTCAAGGGTTGTTAAGACAACTCCATTTTTTGGTAGGGATTTCATGGCTTGTCTACAACCACAGGTTAAGTGGACATCATCTACAACTAGATGGTAAGGAAGGCTAGGAGAGAGATACCTTTCCAATGGAACTTTTCCTCACTCTAGACCCATTTTGTAATAGTCTATAATAAACAATATTTAAATTTATTTCACATATTTCAAGGGGATCCACTCTTTGTAGATGATGGTAAGTTTGTTTGAGAAACTCTTCCCTAAAAAGTGTGTGACATTTGGCATATAAGATTGCTACATTACAAAAGGGTCCATTATGGGCACTTTCCTTAGTATTAGAGGACATCCTGGACGTGAAAGGTCCATTCTGGGAACTTTTCCTGGTAGTAGAGGACATCTTGGAAATGAAGCTATTTTTCAAGGTATTCCTTTTCTTATATTCATGACTATGGAACATAAAGAAGTATCAAGACCTTGCATATACTTCTCTTTAAGGGTATTCATTAGTCTTCATGTTAGAAAAAATGATAATTGGGAGCATTTTAGCAAAGGATCATAGAACCAATACTAGTCTGAGATCATCACTGGACTATTAAGGAGAAAAAACACTTGAATTGCAACATGGTGTGATTCATGTCTTTGGCTAAGAATCAACTACATATGTTTTTTAAAGCCACTAGAGAAACTTCAACCCTTACACTAGTCCTACTCATTTGTATCAAATAAGAATAACTAAACATTGAAGGATAATATAGTCTGAGAGCAAAGGAAACCAGCAATATAAAATCTGGAGAGATATGGGCATTTGCACACAAATATATACCTGACAATATGCCACATATCCAATGGCAAAGGAGCTTCTACTCAAATCATTGTTTTGGGTAATTATCTCTAGTGATGCTCCTATACACGGAGAACCTAAATTCAGTAGATTAGGAATGCTATAACAATTCAGAGAATTTTCCCATGACTTTGTAAGGCTAAACAAAAAATACTAGGCTTATGAACTCTTGAGAACTACAAGTAGAACCACAATGTAGGCATATTAGTATTAAGTTATAAAACCATTCTCCTAAAAAGAAGGATGTCCCTCAATCTCGCACCATTAGAGAATGTCCCAATGTGTCATTTGTTACCATGGGTTCTCATATCCTTAGAACTCCTAAAAAATGCACATGTTGACCATGTTGAAGGGCTCCACACACTACTTTTCTTCATAGTGGAACACTATAAATAAGGCTAACAAACTCCATAAAACTTGTAATAGATACACAACTCAAAGTGGCAATATTGCTAAATGATACTCGTGTAGGTATGTGCAAGGTAGATCAAGGGTTGTTAAGACAACTCCATTTTTTGGTTGTAAGTTTCCTCAAAGTACAAGCTTATATTCCAAACTCATTAAACCACACAAATATTTTACATAACCTACCTTAATAACGCACTTGTTCACAATTTCAAATGTTATGCCAGTTGTTCAAAGTCAAACATATTTAAAATGATTCCTTATTTCTGAAAATCGACCTTAACAAACTCAATGGATTCCTTTAGTGCTAGGCACTCTTTTTCCACCTTAAAATATGTCATTTATTGTGTCATATTTCCTGAAATAACTTAGTAATAGAGTTTATCCTAGGGATTTGTGTGAAGGATGAGTTTAGGGATTCTTAGATCTCTTAATGTGGAATTTTTTCTTGAATTTTTTTATTTTTATCAAGGCTTAGTCTATAACTTATTCTTATAGATCTAAAAGCATATATTTCAACTAATGTTTTGATGATGAAGACAATCTATAGGATCTTCCCACAAATTGATCTGAAAATTGTAGCCACATAATCATATCCCTATACTCTACTGCATGATGAATTTTAATGTTGCCTTAGTAAATTGTTGTTGTCATATGTCTCCCAATCATGTTGCAGGTCTAATATTCATAGAAAATACATTTTTTTTTCTGCTGCAAAAGCTGGCCTATAAAGATATGAGTGTCACAAAGTAATACAATTACTATCGCTTCATTTTATGCTACTAAGAAATCACAATTACTAGAGTCCTCCCTAGTGGAAATAAGTATGCAATAGCTTGCACTATAGAAACATGAGATATGGATCTTATAAGGGCTAAATTTCTACCGCATGTGCCTATAGGAATGAGGGTTTACATATAGTTCCTCCTATCTAGATTCCATGTGATATAGGTGGATATTGGTGGTCACCCGCCTATTCCACTTGGGGCCCACCATTGTCTCTTTCATTTTTTCAGTTTCGGCACAACTTACCATTTTTAGTAGTTTTTCGGGTTCTGAACTTATAGAGCCATTTTGAGGCCCTAAACGAAATTTTTTGGGAAAAATGGGAGCAACATGGATTCATTGATCGATGTTGCTCACTCAAAATTTGTAGTCCTCGGATATATATTTCTAACGAGGTATGGTTCACGTCAAACAGAGATCGCATGCTAAAGTTATGTCCCAGTGAAGTTGAAACACCAATTTACGCAAACGGGGCCCATAGTTTTGGTGCTTCATCTCCTAGGGTTAGTGTTTTGGATGTTTAGGGTTTTCCATTGTTTCTAAATAATAAATAGACCCTCGAGCCTCATTGTAACTCAATTCGGAGGCCTGTAGCCACCATTGTAACTCAATTCTATTGCATTCCTGCATAAATCTGGATTAGTGGTATGAGAGCAGTCTGCTTTTTCTCGATCCTTCTTTGCATGTCCCCAACGATGTCAGGGAATAAGGAGTTAGGGCTCGATCTGGTAGAACCTTTGCAATATCAGCCTTGCAAACTCCGAAGGACGCCCATGGGGGACAAAAAGAAAGATGAGGGAGTAGGAGATCCTATAAAAATATTGCTCAAGGAGGCCCTCGAAAAACAAAGGAATGCGATGCTGGATAAATTTTCCCAGATCCTTCAATGGCTACCCACCGGTCGTGCATTTGCATGCAGGAGCCACTCTGGAGGTGAAAATCCTTTTAAGGTACAAGTAAATTTTGACATTCCCATATTTGAGGGTCAAATAGATGCAGAGGCCATAGATAGATGGTTGAATCTATTAGAAGGATATTTCTCAGTTCATGACTTTTCCGACGGGGAGAAAATTATTTTTGAACTCCTCAAAGCTACCCCCCATGTCAAGGACTGGTGAGAAACCTACTGTGAGAAAAAGGATGAGACAGAACCCTCTCTGTTCTCGGCCGTATCCACTTTGAATTATTTCCGAGATGCCATCAAGGAACAATACTATCACATGCAGAGCTATGAGGACAAGTACATACAATGGACCATGATGCGACAACAAAGGGATCAAGATGTGCATGAGTTGATGAATCTATTCCATACCCTGCACACAAAGTTGGGTATCAAAGATTCAAAGAAACATCTGGTGCTAAAGTATCATAGTTTTCTACATAGATACATTCAGGAGGAAATGGAGTTCCTCGACATCTCCTCGCTTGGTACGACATACCGATATGCTGCCAAGATTGAGCAGAAATTCAAACAAAAGAAGTGATACTTTGGATTTGCGAATCAAAAGCAAGGGAAAGGTGCTCCCAAACCGAAGAACAAAGGAAAAATTCAAGGCATGGTGGCTCAAGACAACCTGTCAAAGCCACAAGCAGAGAACAACACCGCAAAGCCAAATAAGGACATGGGAAAGTGGTGTGAGTTCCGTAAGAGCTCCACTCACAACAAAAATGAGTGTCGGGCCAAGCAGTCGCTAGTGGTCAAGATGAGGGCTTCTGAGTAAGATGCATGCTTCGACTCTAAATTAGAACCTAACAAGGGGAAAGAAAAATGGAAATAGATTATTGATGCAGACCTGAACGCCACTATTCCCACTATGAAGATCCAAAAGGAGGAGCCAAAAGATCCAGAGGAAGAGGAATGTCTCTTCCACTCCCAGATGTGGGTAAAGGGCTCCCCAGTACAGTTCATTGTCGAAAATGGGAACCAAAAGAACCTCATTTCAGCAGATGCCATGAAGCAGTCGGGCTTACCGACCATAGCTCACCCACATCCATACACCATCGGGTGGCTTCACCAAGGATGAGATCTTCGCGTCAGCCAGCAGTGTCACCTTCCCTATAGCATCAAGTCCTTCACGGATGAGGGATTATGTGACGTTGCTCCTATTGATGTTTCTAATGTATTATTAGGAAAACCATACTTGTGGAAGTGTCATGTTGTGTATGAGTCTCGGGCTCGCGCTGTTATTGTTACTTTGGGAAATAAGTTGTACAGGATACCAGAGGTACCACCTCCTACCACTATCTCTTTGGTTACTGTAAAACAATGTAGTAAGCTCATTTCCCAGACTAGGAAATTCATTTTCCTGATGATCCGCCTCCAGGGAAAGAAGAAGACTATGGCCACGACCTCCAGACAAGGCTCCTCTACAGGACAACAAAAAATGGACAAGTTTGTGGAGGAGTACGGGGACATCTTCACCTCACCCATAAGGGTTCCTCTACACTGTCAGGTCAAGCATCCGATTGAACTGACCCCAGGCGCGCCGCTACCCAATGGACTGATCTATCGGTGCTATGTTCTGGAGAACGATGAAATAAAGAGGCAGATTTAGGAGCTGCTGCAGAAAGGTCACATTCGACAAAGTTCATTACCTTGTGGGATCCTGATCGTGTTGGTACAGAAGAAGGATGGGACGTGGAGACTCTGTATTGACTATTGGGCGTTGAACAAGATCACTATCCGGAATAGGTACCCGATCCCACTGATTTATGACCTTCTGGACCAGCTCAAAGGGGCGAAATATTTCAGCAATATCGACTTGAAGTCTGGGTATCACCAAGTACCAATTGAACCCTCTGATGTGTGGAAGACTACCTTCAAAGCCAAGGAAGGCCTTTTCGAATGGTTGGTCATGCCTTTCGGGTTAACGAATGCTCCCGCAACCTTCATGTGTTTGATGGACGACATCTTGCAGCCATTCTCCAACTCATTTGTAGTGGTGTACTTGGATGACATTCTGATCTTCAGCTAGACTTGGGAACAACACCTCCACCACATCCGACAAGTCCTCCAAACATTGTGGTAACAAAATTTGTGTGCCAATTTGGAGAAGTGAACTTTTGGCATGACCCAAGTTTAATATTTGAGATACATTATTCATGAAAGGGGGGTGCATGTGGATCCAACCAAGATCCAAGTCATTCGGGATTGGCCAGCCCCAACCATTATAATAGAGCTTTGCAGCTTCCTAGGTCTTGCTAATTTCTACAGTAGGTTCATGTTGATATTCTCTCATATCACTTGGCCCTTGAGTCAAGTCACCAAGGGATGAGTGAGAGAAAAATCCTTTTGGTCGGAATCTCAACAGACGGCTTTCACAGAATTGAAAAATCACCTCTTTTCTGCCCCAGTTCTCATATTACCAGACTTGCAATAGCCATTTGATATTGAGACAAATGCCTTTGACTATGCTGTTGGGGAAGTTCTTACTCAACAGGGACATCCAGTGGCATATCACAGTGAGAAATTTTCTGACACTGTTCGCAAGTATCCCACTTATGACAAAGAAATGTATTCCATCATGCAAGCTTATCGACAATGGAAGCATTACATTTTTGGGAAGGAAAAAATCATCCACATAGATGACCAGCCCCTGTAGTTCATACAAACACAAGGGAAGTTGCAGAATGATCGCCATCAAAATTGGTCCACATATTTGCAACAGTTTCACTTGAACATCAAGTACAAGAAGGGTAGCACCAATAATGTTGCAGACTACCTCAACTGACCATTGATCGTGGTGCTCACCACAGTTCTCAACTCTTGTGTGCACGAGAATTTTGATTCACCGCTTCTCTACGAGAGAGACCCATAATTTGGCCACACATACAAGGCATTCTTTGGGGCTACGCAAGTTCCAAATTTTCACCTCCAAGATGCACTTTTATGTCACTCGGGACACCTTTGTGTTCCTTCAAGCGAGCATTCCCAGATGATATGGGAAGCACACTACAGTCGAGTCATTGGGAATTTTGGGTCGAGAAAATAGTAGCAGCACTGCAGAATTATTTCTATTGGCCAAAACTTCGAAAGGATGTTGGGAAGCACATCAGATCCTGCACTGCTTGTGCCATGTCCAAACCAACCATCGAGAAGCAAGGCCTGTATACTCCACTACCCACCCCTAGTCGACCTTGGGAATCCATCTCCATGAATTACATGTTGGGCCCGCCTTATACTAAGCATGGAAATGACCATGTTTTCGTGGTCGTCGATAGATTCTCGAAGATGGCCATTATGGCGGCCTGCAAGAAGAATATCACAATAGAAACCACTGCTAAAATATTCTTTGAACGAGTGTGGGTGCACTTTGGGATCCCAAAATCTATCATATTAGATTGGAATAGCATATTCCTTAGCACATGTTGGTCCAGGCTCTGGTCAATGCTGGACACCAAGCTCACCAAGTCCATAGATTTCCATCCCCAAATAGATGGCCAGACAGAGGTCATCAACAGAATGCTTGTACACATTCCGCACATGTACAATTCAAAGCATCCATGCAAATTGGACGAGAACCTCCCCTATGTACAACATAGTTATAACCAGGCTCTCCAAAACTCAATCGGCCACAACCCCTTTCAGGTGGGCTTGGGATTCTAGCAACTATGTCCGATTGACGTAGCCATGATATTTGAGGATACTCAAGCCAATTCGGCTCATGTCCAGTCTGAAGTTGACAAAGAAAATAGCTTCATCGAGCACATTCAACACATCCGCCAATAGGTTCATGAAATATTGGACAGAGCCAATTCTAAGTACAAGCAACGCCATGATCAACATCGGGTATGACACAACTTCCAGGTGGGCGACAAAGTGTGGCTACTTTTGTAGAAGGAGTGCCTCACTGGATCCCACTGCAAGCTTCACCAACTCCGATACGGGCCATACACCATCACCAAGGCTATATGGAACAATGCCTTTGAGCTCAATATTCCACCATTCCTTGGTCTACACCCAGTATTCAATTTGGATCACCTTCGTCCTTACTTCCCACCTCTACTGGACACCTTTGACATTGCAGAACAACTCACACCAACAGAGTTAAACCCAAGCTGCATGGAACAGGCCACCACAAATTGTATCATGGACATGCAAATCAAGAACACTTGCGAACAGAATATCCAATTGTATTGGGTTGTCAAAGCTGGCCAACTCCTGCACCAAGGAAAGTGGTTCACCAGGGATCAAGTTCAGTAGAAGCTTCCTCATCTCATGGAGGAAATTAACACAATGGGGACCATTGCTTCCTAAGGGGGGAGGAATGATCCAATTTGATACTCGTGGTCACCCGCCTATTCCACTTGGGGCCCCACCATTGTCTCTTTCAATTTTTCAGTTTTGACACAACTTACTATTTTTAGTAGTTTTTCAGGTCCTGAACTTCTGGAGCCGTATTGAGGCCCTAAACGACAGTTTATGGGAAAACCAGGAGCAATATGTGTCCATGGATTGATTTTTCTCACTCAAAATTTGTATTCCTCAGATAGATATTTCTAACAAGGTATGGTTCGCGTCAAACAGAGATCGTATGCCAAAGTTACTTCCCCGGGAAGTTGAAACACCAATTTACCCAAACGGGGCCCATAGTTTTGGCGCTTCATCTCCTAGGGTTAGGGTTTTGGATGTTTATGGTTTTCCATTATTTCTAAATAATAAATAGGCCCTCAAGCCTCATTGTAACTTAGTTCAAAGGCCTGTAGCTGCCACATCTATTCTCAGAGATAGCTACCAGCGCCCTAGCTACTTTATTTCCATTCTATCTGTAAGCAAATTTCAGTTCCTTTATATTAATGAAATGAAGTGTTATTTCTGATACATCTTTGTATTTATGGGTATATGTTTATTCTGTTACCTTCCTGCATAAATCTGGATCACCATGGAAAATATTTGACAATGGCATTACAAATTGAGTCATACAATAATGCTTCTGGAGCTAATTCCTATTGATTCTTTCTCATTTCTCTATAATAGGATAAGGATGAGAATATTAGCCGTATATCATTAGATTCCACTAATGTGAAGATGATGCAACCACCTTTTCAGTGTCTAGATCCATCACATAGATATTGCATTTTTAGATTGGTTTCCAGTAGTAGAGTATGATTCACACCTCTATTGCTATATTTTGGCATGAAGTCAATTACAGTACCAACCTACAGAAGTGTAAGTAAGGCATTAAAGGTTTATGAACATGATGCAATGGAGGGATGTACAAACACCAATTAGAAAATGTATATTCTTAGGGTTCAACCATAATTTTTATTTGTGCACCCATGTTGTAATGGGTATCCACAAAATCTGTTTATTTGTGCTACTTGATTGATTCTATATCCAAAACGTTTATCTGGGCCCATAAACACAAATAGTATTTTATTACTCTATGATAACATCATTGGAAAGATAGATATGCTCATGCACATTGTCTCAGTCCAGCCTAGGATCTTAGAACATCATTCTTTTTGAATGGATTAAAAACATAATTTGCATGTATATATTATTATATTTAGAAACATTTTGGAGAATGATTGCTTGTGATTGTCGATTTGGTCCTCCTAACTATTACAACAATCTCCTTTTTTCTTCCTTGATCAAATATTAGATTAACTCTATAGAAAACCTTGGATGGGCATATATCCAACATAAGAAAATTTTCAAATTCCTAGGCAAACACTTTTCTTTCGAAGCATCTCTTATGGATCTTTGGCAATTTGTTGAGAAATGAGTATACAAGTAGGTAAGTAGGTGGCTCTTAGCTAGTGGAAGGCCCGCCACAAGTACCTTTACACCAAGTATATCCCTGCTGAGCATCTATGTCTCAATGTTGGTGACACCTGAACACATTCACCAATTTTAGAGAGCTTTCATAGGCATACATCAATGTATATAGATCATATAGCTCATTGGGATTCACTATTTGTGAGAAAGAGTGAACATATCGCAGATTATTTGTTTATTTCAATCATTGCAGAATATCTGCAATTATTTTTAAGTAATTTCTACTTGTGAATCATACACTTTTTTGAAGTAAATTTTAATATTTTCCAAATTGAAGGGATTTCAACAATTTAAAAATAAAGAATGAATAAATTAAATAGGAGCTTACTAATGGTGACATCTATTTCAGGGCTCTCGAGCATATTTTATATTACCTTGAGGCTGAGTGAGATGCAAATATTCTCACAATAGCCCTATAAGTCACAATGTTGGCCTTTTGAGCATCTAAGCTTCTCATTCGGGTATTTTTCTCCTACTCCTTTATTATGAGAAATGGTCTCTTGGACTCATCAAATGCCAATTCCATCACTACAAACAGTAACAATATGAAACACAAAGATTAAATTCTAAATATACAAGCGTTGGATGCAAAAAACAGTGGAATTTGAACATGGAACATACCTTGGTGCCTTCGAAGATCTGGTGGTGGAGTTCTGTTAGTCATCAATATTTTTCACCTGTTGATGATGACTAGTTTTTAAAGCCAATTTTTCTAGCAGCTGATCTCCAATTTGTCAAAATTTTCAGCTAGAAAACACCCCTAAACATTTTTCCCTCCTACCTTTTCAATCATCCTATGATGAGAAAAAACCTAATTGTCAAGCCCTATCTAGTCTCAGTCATTCAAACTTGTCCATCATTTTTCATAAGCTAAATTCATCTGTTGTCATTCACCCTCATCCCCAGCTCATTCATTAACCAACTAATTGATAAGAATGTAAGCTACCCTACCTCTGGTCATATCTCATCTTGAGATTTGATCATACCAAAGAGAGTACTCCAAATCAATCAAAATATCCCCTAAGTTAGGTAGTGGCGCTTTAGGTAATCCTCCCTTGAAAAACAATCCTAAGCCAAAAGAACCTCTGTCTAATACCAACCAGTCATAGATGGCCTTCCTATTCTGCAAACAAAGTTTGATACACCCTTAGGTCATGCCACTAACAAGTCTTGGTATCTCAGCAGTGCATGTTTCAAAAGCCAAACTCATATTGTGTTGATCTATAGTGTTTCAGTATCCTTTTCAAAGCAGAAATGTACCAGTGTTCTAGAAGACATTATTAAAATAAACATAAGAAGACATTTGCTTCTCATGTTGTTTTGAGACTAGGATGAAAGAGTACTGGACAGATAGGACATTCAATGAACTTATGCAAACACAGTAAAAAAGGTTAGTGACTAATGACTAGCAAGTATTACTCTGCAGATACAAGTTAGGTTACTTCTGGTTTTTAAAGATGCATAAAGGTATTTTAACAATAGGATACACATCTCAGAGCATTCCCCTCATGGCATATTACCAATTTTTCACTTTTTATTACTTATTGTGATATACCAAGCAAAGATAGGCATCACAAGGAAAGATGACACAGTTTGAGAAGCAGATGGTTGGGTGACTTTGTAAAACCTTCTCCAAGCATGAGCAGATGGTTGGGTGACTGTGTAAAACTTCCTCCAAGCATCAGCAGATGGTTGGGTGACTATGTAAAACCTCCTCCAATCATGAGCAGATGGTTAGGTCATTGGTTGTAAACATCCTTCATTTTAAAAGAAGATGGTTTGGAAATATGATTAAGGCCTCCTTCATTTAACAAGCAGAGGGTCAGGAACATAGGTATAGCCTCATTCAAAGATTACAAGGCTAACAATGCTTCAAATGACCTTAAAAATTTTTTTTACACCTTTTCTCCAATGGAGGAAACCACTGATACAACAGTGATGCTTCAAGGGATGCTTACATAGTTTCACTGATTAAAAGACAGAATTCAAATGCAGTGGGAAACATTTGAATGATCATTAGTAGAAAATGGTGTTAAAAATATGACAAGAAGTGGTAGTATGATAATCAAAGAGGTTTTGTTTTTCTTCTATCAAAGGTCTCCTTCAAAGGATAATCTGAGGCTAGAAATGCCCAAACTTAGAACAACCTCATCAAAATGACAAGAAGATAGATTAAGCCTTGTTTCTGAAAGTGACTTTTGCAAATGAATATATAGAGACAGTATGTATGAGGAAAAGCTATGACACCATGATTCAAGTCCAAGACAATATTCAAAGAATCAAGCCATATCACTATCACAGACAAAGATCTCTTTATGTACATATGCACAAACCCTGCTGTTGTATGTATTTGCATTAAGAGTTTCCAAAGGATTTTATCCTTGATAAACAAATATAGGTAAAATCTGGGTGAGTGCAAATGAGGTTCTTCATCCATAGTTAAAGGAAAATGTCAAATGATGCATCTATAATAATTGATATGGCTTTGAGAAGATTTCCTTTTTAAGGATAGAAATGGAAAAAAGGTGACAGGGTTATTTTCTTAATGAAGAAACAGTGAAAAGATCTTGCTTTCTAAGGAGTTTGCTTTACTTCAGAAAAGTCATGACTATGGTGTCCTCAAAGAGAAGTTTTCCACAACACTTTGTAATTAACTTGATCAAATATGGGTCTTTGTAATGTTCTAGAAGTGATGAAATTGCAAAAATAGTGATTCATGTTTTGAAAAAACAAAAATGGGCCTTTTCAAACATATAAACCCTCCAAAGCATGATATGAGAACATTTGATTTTTCTTTCATATAAAAGGCGGAGGAGATCGTTGCAAAGTCTCATTTGAAAATTTCAAAACACAAACACTGCTCCCCTAGCTTTTCATTGGAGAAACTTAGTTTTCCGGCAAACTTTCCAAGATTTTTAGGGCTCCAGGGCTACGCGGCGCGCCTGTAGTTTTGCGCTGCGCACCTGTGAGCGAAAAAACACAGAGCTTCAACAGCTGCACGGCGTGCCTATAGCAGCACGTCGCGTGCCTGTGCACGCATTCATCCACTGCCCGAAGGCCAACCTGATAGTCTACACTGTGTGGCGCTCTTTTCTGTGAACGTGTCGCTCACCCAAAAGCCCTCAAAAAATGCCTTTGAAAGTTGAATCAAGGATCAATAAGGAACTTAAGCATTTTTCAAGGTATTTTTCTCACTCCATGATAAATTTTTAGTTTAAGAGGTGGTGTGATCTTGTTGTGTTTTCAAGAGAGAAACAGTGATTATAAGTTTGGGTTTTTTGTCGAAAATCAAAGGGTTTTTGTTGACTGTGGGTGTCAAGCATTCACACAGTGATAGGAAAAAGTGTTTAGTCAGTTTTAGAGAGCCCTAGCTACCTTCAAAAATAGTGATAGCCCCAGTTGCTCCAAGAAGAAGACTTTGTCAAAAAATCAGAGGATAAAACAGTGACTGAAAAAGGAGGTGTGTTAGACCAAATTTTAAAGCTCTTCTAGGGTTATTAAAAAGCCAAAACTAGCCCACAACTGCTAGATAGATAAACAAAGGTGCAGAGATCGCAAAACATTTTTAGGTGATCATCTATACAGTGGCAAAGGGATGAAGGCTTGGTAAATATAAAAACTTCCTTTTTATGTTATGAGATAGCAAACTCTATCCAGCCTCCATAGTTCAAAAAGAAAAATCTGTGTTGAAAGGTCTTTTAAGTCAGTTGAAGGCTGTTTTGTCTACCTTTGTGAAGAGCAGTGAACAACAAAAGAATAGTGTTTGGGGGTAAGGTGTTTTTGTTTTTGTCAAAACACAAGAGTTCTTTCTTCACCAAGAGACCACAAACACACCTTTTCAAGACCTTTTCCCAAGCACAGTGATAAGTTGATTTTGTTTTTCATTTGACAAATACTTGTTTGATTGGCATCCAAGAGGCACAGTGATTTATAAGGAGGAAAAAGTGTGGTGTTGGGAAACCATTTCAAAAAACCATTTGAGACAACTTGTTTTTGTTAGTCAGCAAAGAGTATCCAAAACAAAATGCCTCCCAGGCAAGACAGTAGAAGTGGCCTTCACAGGAGGTTTGAACCTGTTTCAACTGAAGAGGTAAATGATAATCCATCAGTCCTATTTAAATTTCATGAAGTTGGATGTCTAGAGTTTTGTCAAAGGGTGCAGAAGGTGAAAATCTATCTCCTCTTGACACATCTTTGTGCTTTGAGATTGCAAGGGAAACACTTTCAACTAGCAAGCTTGGATTTCAAGTTTTCTCCTAGATCCATTTCCAAAGCTAGCAAAATCCCTTATGTCCGAGAAAAGTGGTTTAAACAGAGCTACCTAGACTCAGAACAGTACAAACCCTTTTTGAAGCCAGAGCATTGGGATACATGTCCATCCATCTTTCCTTTCTCATATCTGTTGACTAGTTATGCTCCCCTCATGAAGATAATCATGAAATATTTCACATGCGAGGGAAGATTTTCGCAGGTCTATGCTTACCATGTCCATTTGCTCATGCATTTCACAAGAGCCCAATTTTTAAATCTACCCTTCTTCCTCCATAGAATTATTGGAAATATGGCCTCCACTATTCAGAAAAGACCTCCTTCTCAGCAGTAAACTTGCCTTTTCCATCATTCCCTCATCAAGATTGTCATTCTTCATCAGCTTGAGAAGAAGGGAATCTCTTGGGACACTTTCATTGCACATCCAGAATTCGCCACTGTTCCTTCATCCCGTGCATCTCCTTCACCTTCCACTCAGCATCTTTCGCCTTCTTCAAGTAAGCCCATTCCCAAGAAGCTCAATTTTCCCATGCATGATGAAGAAGAAGAGCAGCATGATGCGGAGGAGCAACATGATGAAGAGGAAGAGTAGCATGATGAGGAGGAGAAACATGATGAAGAAGAGCAGAAGCATGATGAAGGGTAGCAACATGAAGGGCAGCAACATGATGAGGAAGAGTAGCATGATGAAGAAGAGTAGCATAGTGAGGAAAGGCAACAAAGTGAAGAAAAACACAGTGATGATATGCAACACAGTGATGAAGAAAAGCGCCATGAAAAAGAGCAAAATAGTGAGGAGGGAAATGATGAGGAAATTGAACAGTTTGATGAGGATATTGGTAGCCCTCACAGCAGCAAAAAATATGAAGATGAAGCCCAAAACATTGAAGAGATAGAGCCTAAAAGTCCTAGAGACAGCAAAGACAAGAGTAAAGAGGGTAGCCCTTCAAAAGACATGCAAGATGACAGTCAAAGCATTCATGAAGAAACTCAAAACAGTGGCAAGGATGATGAGGGAAGTAGCAAGGGCAAAGAAAAAATAGAGCATGTGCTAGCTGCCTCTCCTAGGAAAGGGGCCATGCTTTCTTCTTCAAAAGTGGCGAAGCCCCAAACATCAAGGAAAAGAGTGCCTCAAACTGTAACTCCAAATGTTACTAGGGCCCTCTGAAGCAAGGGGAAGTTTCCCAAGCAACCCATTCTCAAATTACCCAATAGGAGGAAGACCAGGAAGGCCACCCAAAGAAAAAAAAAGGAGAAAGAAGAAAGCAACCATGAGAAGGAGAGGGACTTTGACATAATTCAGATCCAAAGTGATGATAGTGACAATGAAGCCCGAATCCTAGAGTCTCTCTTGATCAGTAGAGAAGAACAAATTGATGCTTTGAGGGCAGATCTAGCAAGGTCTAGAAACTTAATTCACTTTTTGCAAACACAAAACAAACAGATGAGTGTCCACATGGCGGTATATGAGACACGGGCCATCATATATAAAATAGAGGCCTCCAAGGTGCAGGTTAAGTTGGAAGAACTCATGGGTGAGTTCAATGATAGCGAAGTTGAGGATCAGCCAAGGAGAAAGAGGCCAAGGACCATGGGACTTAGAAGAGCCCTTGAGAAACAAAAGGAGGAAGAAGCTGCTCTTTTCCAATCTTTTCCTCTCACTACTTTGTTCACCCAAGAGATAGAGAACAATCGAGAAGCATGGCTTGAGAGGGTGAATGATCACTTGGAAACGAAGTTGGAAAAGGCCAATAGGGATTTGGACCTTCAAAGGAGGATGACCGGGCACTATAAGAAGCTTAATCAGTTCACCCAATGGAAACTGAAGGCCACACAGGAAAAACTCAAGGAAGCTTGAAAGAGGCGCCCGGCACAAAAAATGAAGAAAGACACCTCAAAGCTCCAAATTTTTTCCTCGGCTTCTCAGCATGTTTCTGAAAAACCTTGAGGGTCATGCTCGCCAAAATTTTGCGAAATTCAACAAGTTTTGGTTTTTTGTCATTTTTGGGTTTTTGGCTAAAAATCATGGTCATCGACATTTCTATTTGGGACATCCTCAAAGGATGAAAACGGTATCATTGGATGCCATAATTTTAGGGACATCTACTAAGAGATTTTTAGATTAATTGAAGATGATTTGGTCCCCCAAAATGGCGAAAAACACTCACTTTTTCCACACTTTGCCCCGTTTATCAGTAAAGTCTATTTTTTGGGTTTTTACACACAGGTCAGTTTTTGACAGACTTCCAGTGATCCGTTTGGAGAAAACTAAGAATTTTCAGAAAATAGACATTCAGAGCTTTCGAAGAGCCATCACAGGCCTTGTTTTGACATTGGGAAATCATCCAAAAGCTGCCTGCAAGACAGAGGACTTTCTGCTGATATATTTCTTAACTATTTTTGTGAAAAATACACTTTTCTGATGTGGCTTCTCCTAATGTGCGTTTAGCTATTTTTGGGCATGGTTAGTTATGAAAAGTCAATATATTTTCCTTTTTTAGCATTTTTGAGATATTTTATTAGATATTTTGTGCCTTGGGCTTTACAAAGCCTCAAGGACAAAATTAGATATTTTTGATGGGCCAATGAGATTGCAAGTTGCACTAGGAGGTTTTACCTCATCTTGGCCTATATATTCCAAGAGACTTCATTGTAAATAAGGTTGAACTTGATGATATAGAGCACTATAGAGCACTATATGGTTATACAAGCTTGGAATAAACACTTGTCTCATGCATTGGATAGTTTCTTGAATGTTTTTGGATGATGAAAGAGGACTGTTGTTGGATTCCTTAACTTGGTAAAATGGTATAGTGTCCCTCTCTGTTATGCTTCTTAGTTTTCATTCATATTCCCTTTTCTTGCTTGCTATAAGACAATAGAGAATAGATTTGGGACATGCCCTTGGAGGCACCTCAAATTTCCTGTTTCTTTATAGCTTCTATGTTCTCTTCCTTCTTAGTCATATCAAATAATCCTTGATTGCTCTTTGATAAATGAAGAAATTGTTTGCTTGTTTCATTTATGGTTTTATGAATGCTAAGTATGATCCATGGTATGCCCTACTTACTCATGGCTAGTCATAGCTCCATCTCTGAAACCTTTCTTTGATTTTTTGATTGTCATTTGTTGAACCATGGAGGTCTTGTACTGATCTTGCCCTTTGCCTAAAACTATGCAATATTTCTTCAAAGTTCCCAATAGCTTGAAATACTATTCTTAGGCGTTTCCTCATAGTGATTTGAGTTATTTGTTTTTCCTAATTGTCTTTCCCCAAAGTCTGATAGAAATTTCCTAAAGTTAGAGAGTCATATATCTCTATTTATTGCTTGAATGTTTATTTCTATGCATTAATCAGTTTATAGTTACATTTCTCATGATTAATGGTTAGCCCTACCATGTTTATGTTAGCTATTGAATTATTTATGTTTGAAATCCTTTGTTCTTCACAAATTTAGTGTCCATCTCACTCCTTTTTACCCAAATATCCATTTTACCTCAATCAAATCGGCCCTTCAACAACCTTGTATCACCATCTAAAAGATTTCTTGACCTTTTCAACCCCATAGCCTAGTTGATATAACATCTTTTTACCTATCTTAGTCTTTTATCAGTTCATCCCTCACAAACCTAAAAACAAAACGAAAAACCTACTTCATAACTAGCCTGAAATCAGAAACACTAGAAGCAAACACACAGATATCCCTTACACAAATAGAGAGAGCCCTCTCTGAGTCCAGGAAGGCTAGGTCCTTGGGCTCCAAAGATTGGTTTGATGTTACCCTATCACTTGGCTTGCCAATCAGCCAAATCATGGGACCCTAACATAATGGCGATCATGGTGGGACTAACTGAGTACATAACAGTCTAGCAAACTCTTGTAGATTCATTAGTCTTTCAAAATTTAAATAGGCAAGAAGTCCATAGAATGATTTAGGGTAAACTCTTTTTGTTTTCACCACCCTAGAAAAGTGATGAATTAGGTTTAGAACACTCTAATAAACCATAGGTTGCACATAAAAACTCAGAAAACCCCAAAACATCCCCAGATTGGCTTTTCCCTAGTTATTGGTGGTGGACCATAGCTACATCTCTACAAAAACAACCAAGTTCCACCTAGCAACTCCACTAGCCTCCAGTAGGCCTAAAAATTCCATAAAAACCCAAAAATTCATAAACCATACCTTTATGTTGACTCATCCTTCCCAAAACTTAAAACACATGGTGCAAACTCTGTGATCAGTGAAAAACTAAGTATAACTTAGCGATTCAGAAAAATTCACCTAAACATACAAGATAAATAGAAATAAACTTGCAGATAGAACCATCAGCTTGTCCAAATAGCCTAGCAAACTGTTGGAACCAAGTAATAAATCTTCCTTGCAAGTTTCCACCTCAAATTTTGCTAGAAAACTTTTTCCCGAAAGCATCTTTGATAGTTTTGGTGGTGGACCATAGTTCTCAAATAAATCCACCTGGCGACTCCACTAGCCCTCATTTTTGAGAGGCCATCCATCCGAAATAATCAAAAATATCATCCTCTCTAAAATTTGAATTTGAAATCTGGCTTCACAAAGAATCTATACCAGATCTCATCCGGACCCAAATCCCTCTATCATAGTAGATGACCCAGAGAAGATTCTGTGGAAAGCTTCCGAAACTAGCAACTTAGCTACGGATAGGTCCATCCGTAAATCAAGATCAGTACTTGAGCATCTCACATCCTTGCAGGATTCCCCATTTGACTTAAAATCAGCAAAAACCCTTTTTAGAAGCAAGTCACAAAGTAAAGTAAACTTTGACGATCTTGAGCCCCTAGATTTTCCACAGAGTCCTAGTAGAGAAGCCTCACCTACTACACCTCTCGATTTCCAGCTTCTCCATCACTTTGGCTCCTACCACCCCAGATCTGCTCAAAATCAGATCACTAGCCCAAGTACATCCACCACACCCATCCAAACCACTACTGTTCAAATCACCTCAGCTCATCCTACAATCCCTCATATTGTAAATCATCCATTAGCTCCCTCCATGACAGCCTAGTATGCACCCTTGGTGTTGCCACACCCTTTGGCTCCTTTAAAAAATGACTATCAATCCAAAATCCTGCACTTTACCAGATTTGAGGCTACTACTGCGCAACAACATGTGGATAGAATTAGCGATGCCTTTGAATACATGGAAATAGAAGATGAGACTATAAGAATGAGGATGTTCGCCCAAAGCCTGGGCGAAGAACCCAAAAAATGGTTTAAGAGCTTAACTCCAAACAACATACATGATCTCCCAGAACTCTACCAAACCTTCATAAATAAGTGGGAAATCAAAAAGAACCCCATTCAAATCCTGTCGGAGTATAACAATATAAAAAGGGAAATGGGGAAAGTGTCCAGGAATACTGCACTAGGTTCAATAGTGTTTATAACACCCTCCCACCTCACTTCAAACCTCCACTTAGCTCAACCTTGGCAAAGTTCCTCGAAGGTTTCGACCCAAACATGACTTATCAACTAAGAGACAAGGACCCCCAACCTTAGAGGAAATGCAAAAAGTGGCCATAAGTGTAGAAGCTAACTTAGCAGAAAAGAGATCTAGGACCAGATCAGAAAGGAAAGTCACATATCGGGATGAGGTCTCCCCTTCAGCCCCTTCCTTAGATCCTAGAATAGATGACTTGGTTAGATCCATGGCGAAAATGTGGGAAAATATAAGTGAAAAGACACCTCTTAGGGATAACCAGCCAAACCCTCCAAATAGAACCGGAACCAAAACTTTAGGAGAGAACAGCCTCAAAACAAACCAAGGGAAACTGACCAATAAGTTAGGCCACCCTTTAATGAAAATTATGTTGATGAGGATGAAAGGGATACAGAACCCATTGATGAAAATCATTTGAACCTTATAGGTTCTGGTAACAAGAGTGAGGTTTACCTCACAGAAGAAGAACAAGATTTCTTCTCTCCGAATCAAAATGAAACCAACTATGAAGATCCCAAAGATCCTGCTATATACTTTCAGAATTCCATAATAGAAGCTCATAGGCAATATGACCTTAGAAGCAGAAAAAACCAAGACAACTCCAAGAAGGGTAGCTTGGACACTGCTAAAACCTCTGACACCATCCTTAAAAGAGCAGTGGATAGCAACAAAATTGTGGTCAAGAAAACTGACCAAAGAAAAGATAAAGCTATTCAGACAAGCCTTGGCCCAAATTCTCCCAGTACCTCTTCCAAGATTCCTGAGATGGACATTTTGAACAAAATCCCGAAACAAAGTCAGCAAACTCAGAAGATAGAGAAATTCATGGCTGAAAAAACTGAAGCAAACCTATCTAAACTACAAGCACCCTTCAATTTTGAGGGAGAAATCGCCAAAATAAAGATTACGATGCCTCTCACTGAACTTATCGCCCAAATCTCCTATAAATCCCAAGTGTTAAAGGTCCTGAATATAGGAAATGGTGCAAACACCCTTAATCTAGCTGATGACACTCTTGAAGTGTTGTTTGGTCCAAAAATAGAAGGGAAATTCCAAGAAGCAACCACTCTTCCCTTTTATATCAGTCTAAATATCCATGACCAAATCTTACACAATGCCATGCTAGACTCCGGGGCCTCGCATAATCTCATGCCAACGGTTGTGATGGAAATATTAGGCCTAGAAATCACAAAAACTTATAAAGACTTATATTCATTTGATTCAAGTAGTGTCAATTGTCTAGGCTTAATCAAAAATCTTTGTTTCAGTTTGGCCCAAATACCTACAAAACACCTGATCATGGACATAGTGGTAGCAGACATTCCCCCCAAGTATGGAATGCTTTTATCCAGAACTTGGGGAGCTAAGCTTCAGGGAAATATTCAACTTGATATGTCCTACGCCACTATTCCTATGTTTAACCAAACTAGAATAGTCTCTCGGGAATGACACATGAAATATATGGTCAGCAGCCAAGAAGGCTAGATAACATCCTGATGTACTCCTTGCATTCTGATCTAAATTCTTTTATTTTACACACTGATGAAGACATTGAAGAACATTGAGTAGGATTTGAAACAAACTTAGACCCACCACATCAGCTGCCCCAAGTTCTCTATGATGAACTAGACACTCAAAATTATCATGACCATGAGTAGTTATATCTTGAGGAAAGATATTTTGTTCCTCTTGAAATAGAGATAGAGAAAGAAGCACAAAACATTATGTACCATCAAGAAAATTGCTCAAACAATAGGCAAACATCAGCAGTAACATCAGGAGACTTTTTTAGAACAGAGGCATTAGAAGACTTGCATATCACAAACATCTTTGGAAATCAGGGGCAGGGAAGCTTAATGTTCGTACCATACCTTAAGGATTTACCATCACATAACTCTACCCCTTCAAATGAAACCTTGATTGTAGCTATAACAGCTCAAAATCTAGGAAAAATGTCTAAAAAACTTCTTATGAAAGGATATGATGACCGCAATCCAAATATACCTGAGTTGTTTGAACTAGCTAGCATTTTGCCACTCCATTAAAGACTTAGAACTGCTGGAATTTTCAATATTGTTCAAAATACTACTTCATGTAGAGAAAACAGTGAGAAGCACTATGCCACAGCCATTACTCCAAGAAACAACTTCGATAAAATAAAATACAAAAATCTTGACCAAACGATAGTAGTCAAAGATAAAACAACTGGTCATAGGATCTGTTTTGATTTTAGAAATACTAATACACACCCTTGAGACAAAAAATTTATCCTGCCTGCCCAAGACCATGATATACCAATGATAAGTGCTTAAATCATGTGTCTTTGCAAGATGATGTTTCAGGGTATCGCCAAATAATTCCTTTGTAAATCAAATAGCTCAAAGAATTTTTCAAGTATGCTGGAAGTAGTTCCATCTTCAAACCCAGAATTGCAAAACCACCGGACACCAAAAACATGTTCCTAAAAGCCATGTTTCCAGTTCTAAATTTCTACATTCTAATGTACCTTGATGGTGTCATCATATACTTCAAAAATGACAAAGAATATCTGCATTATTTGAAAAATATGTACAACAAAAGAAGAAGTGGGAATCAAAGGTATAAAGAAGTACAACGGGAAGATACGGGGTTGTTTAGAGATTCATGCATGAATCATTATGTCATGCTTGAAAGAGAAAATTTTCCAAATTTTCTTTTCAAGAGTTGAGTGGACCAAGAGTGGTAGGAGATCCTTATGAAGATAAGATGCTTAAGTTTCATCATTTCCAATATTTCTGAGTTAAAACATTTTCAATCATTGTATATACCATTGTTTGAAAAAATAAATAAATAAAATAGAAAATTCAAAAACAATAGAAAAATAGAAAAGGAGGGCAGTTTGAAAAATATAAAGAAAGCCCCATGTTCAAAAAATAGTCATTCTGAAAGCACGCAAGTCTAAATGCCGCTACTAGTGCTCAAAATCTCTTGTTCAGTTATCTAGCCTAATCATAACTGAACATGTTTTAAATTTATTTGCTGATAAGTTAGTGAGAGGAAAGATAGTCAACATTGTGTAAGCTTGACTTGTCAAAGAAAATAGACTAGGAAAAGATACTGGTTCCACATGCTCAAAACAGAACCAAAGAGGAAAGCAGGGATGAAAAACAAACTGTGTATTCTAGCCCTGATTTTCTAGATTTCATTTTATACAAAATAATATTTGTGTGCATCTTGTCATTCATGCCACAAGTACATGAAAAATCAGACTGTCTAATCTTAATTTGGTCATTTTTCAATTTCATGTCTTAGATTAGAGAATAAAATCATGTCAAACAGCTTAACCTTGACAGTTGATCCAACATAGGTAGAGAAACAAAGGAGTTCATCAGCTTAATCTGAACTCCCGGCGTATATAAGTGTAGAATTAGATAGTGTCATTTTTCAAAAATATTATGTCAAAGGGTTGCTAGTCCAAATGCACTTGAAAGAAGAAAAAATGTTAGGAAATATAGTGGGGTAGGTAGAAATGTCTTTGATTCTAATCATGCTGTCAATTTTCAAAAATAGCATCAAGGAAGAAAGAAATTTGTGCCAATGGATAAAGGCACTGGTCTTCAAAGGACCGAGATCAGAAATTTTGGACACCTCCTGAAAAAGAGTTGCCTTCCCTAAATGGAGCCACTGTTAGTCATCAGTATTTTTCACCTATTGATGATGACTAGTTTTTAAAGCCAAGTTTTCTAGCAGCTGATCTCCAATTTGTCAGCTAGAAAACACCCCTAAACATTTTTCCCTCCTACCTTTTCAATCAGCCTAAAATGAGAAAAAACCTAATTATCAACCCTATCTATTCTCAGTCATACAAACTTGTCCATCAGCTGTCATAAGCTAAAGTCATCTTCTGTCATTCACCCTCATCCAGAGCTCATTCATTAACCAACTGATTGATAAGAATGTCAGCTACCCTACCTCTAGTCATATCTCATCTTGAGATGTGATCATACCAAAGAGAATGCTCCAAATCTGTCAAAATCTCCCCTAAGTTAGGTAGTGGCGCTTTAGGTAATCCTCCCTTGACAAACTATCCTAAGAGAAAAGAACCTTTGTCTAATACCAACCAATCATAGATGGCCTTCCTATTCTGCAAAAAAAGTTTGATACACCCTTAGGTCGCGCCACTAACAAGTCTTGGTATCTCATCAGTGCATGTTTCAAAAGCCAAACTCATATTGTGTTGATCTATAGTGTTTCAGTTTCCTTTTCAAAGTAGAAATGTACCAGTGTTCTAGAAGACATTATTAAACTAAACATGAGAAGACAGCTGCTTCTCATGTTGTTTTGAGCCTGGGATGAAAGAGTACTGGATAGATAGGAAATTCAATGAACTTCTGCAAACACAGTAAAAAAGGTTAGTGACTAATGACTAGCAAATATTACTCTACAGATACAAGTCAGGTTGCTTCTGGTTTCTAAATATGCATAAAGGTATTTTAACAACAGGATACACATCTCATAGCATGCCCCTCATGGCATATTGTCAAATTTTCACTTTTTATTACTTATTGTGATATACCAATCAGAGATAGGCATCACAAGGAAAGATGACACAGTTTGAGAAGCAGATGGTTGGGTGACTATGTAAAACCTCCTTCAGGCATGAGCAGATGGTTGGGTGACTGTGTAAAACCTCCTCCAAGCATGAGTAGATGGTTGGGTGACTGTGTAAAACCTCCTCCAATCATGAGCAGATGGTTAGGTCATTGATTTTAAACATCCTTCATTTTAAAAGCAGATGGTTTGGAAATATGATTAAGGCCTCCTTCATTTAACAAGTAGAGGGTCAGGAATAGAGGTATAGCCTTATTCAAATAGTACAAGGCTAGAAATGCTGCAAATGGCCTTAAAAAACTTGTTTACACCTTTTCTCCAATGGAGGAAACCACTGATACAGTAGTGATGCTTCAAGGGATGCTTACATAATTTCATTGATTAAAAGACAAAATTCAAATGCAGTGGGAAACAATTGAATGATCATTAGTAGAAAATGGTGTTAAAAAGATGACAAGCAGTGGTACTATGATAATCAAAGAGGTTTTCTTTTTCTTCTATCAAAGGTCTCCTTCAAAGGATATTCTGAGGCTAGAAATGCCCAAACTTAGAACAACCTCATCAAAATGACAAGAAGATAGATTAAGCCTTGTTTCTGAAAGGAAATTTTGCAAATGAATATACAGAGAAAGTATGTATGAGGAAAATCTATGACACCATGATTCAAGTCCATGACACCATGATTCAAGTCCAAGAAAATATTCAAAGAATCAAGCCATATCACTATCAGAGACAAATACCTCTTTATGTACATATGAACAAACCTTATTGTTGTATGTATTTGCATTAAGAGTTTCCAAAGGATTTTATCCTTGATCAACAGATATAGGTAAAATTTGGGTGAGTGCAAATGAGGTTCTTCATCCACAGTCAAAGGAAAATGTCAAAGGATGCATCTACAATCAGTGATATGGCTTTGAGCAGTTTTCGTTTTTAAGGACAGAAATGGAAAAAATGTGACAAGGTTATTTTCTTAATGAAGAAACAGTGAAAAGATCTTGCTTTACTTCAGAAAATTCATGACTATGGTGTCCTCAAAGAGAAGTTGTCCACAACACTTTGTCATTAACTTGATCAAAGATGGGTCTTTGTAATGTTTTAAAAGTGATGAAATTACAAAAACAGTGATTCATGTTTTGACAAAACAAAAAGGGGCCTTTTCAAACATATAAACCCTCCAAAGCATGATATGAGAACATTTGATTTTTATTTCATATAAAAGGTGGAGGAGACCGTTGCAAAGTCTCATTTGAAAATTTCAAAACACAAACAACGCTCCCCTAGCTATTCATTGGAGAAACTTAGTTTTCAGGCAAACTTTCCAAGATTTTCAGGGCTCCAGGCCTCAATGGCGTGTTGTAGTTTTGCATGGCATGCCTGTGAGCACAAACACACAAAGCTTCAACGGCTGCGCAGCGCACCTGTGCGCGCATTCACCCACTGCCCGAAGGTCGACCCGACATTCTACACTGCACAACGCTCTTTTCTGTGAACGTGCCACTCACCCAAAAGCCCTAAAAAAACACCTTTGAAAGCTCAATCAAGGATCGATCAGGCCCTTAAGCGTTTTTCAAGGTATTTTTCTCACTCCATGATAAATCTTGAGGTTAAGAGGTGGTGTGATCTTTTTGTGTTTTCAAGAGAGAAACAATGATTATAAGTTTGGGTTTTTGGTCGAAAATAAAAGGGTTTTTGTTGACTATGGGTGTCAAGCATTCACATAGTGATAGGAAAAAGTGTTTAATCAGTTTTAGAGAGCCCTAGCTGCCTTCAAAAATAGTGATAGCCCCAGTTGCTACAAGAAGAACACTTTGTCAAAAAATCAGAGGATAAAACAGTGACAGAAAAAGGAGGTGTGTTAGACCAAATTTTAAAGCTCTTCTAGGGTTATTAAAAATCCAAAACTAGCCCACAGTTGCTAGACATATAAACAAAGGTGCAAAGATGACAAAACGTTTTTAGGTGATAATCTATACAGTGGAAAAGGGATGAAGGCTTGGTAAATATTAAAACTTCCTTTTTATGTCATGAGATAGCAAACTCTGTGCAGCCTCCATAGTTCAAAAAGCAACATCTGTGTTGAAAGGTCTTTTAAGTCAGTTGAAGGTTGTTTTGTCTACCTTTGTGAAGAGCAGTGAACAACAAAAGAATAGTGCTTGGGAGAAAGGTGTTTTTATTTTTTGTCAAAACACAAGATTTCTTCCTTCACCAAGAGACCACAAACACACCTTTTCAATACCTTTTCCCAAGCACAGTGATAAGTTGATTTTGTTTTTCATTTGAAAAATACTTGTTTGATTGGCATCCAAGAGGCACAGTGATTTATAAGGAGGACAAAGTGTGGTGTTGGGAAACGATTTCAAAAAACCATTTGAGACATCTTGTTTTTGTCAGTCAGCAAAGAGTATCCAAAACAAAATGCCTCCCAGGCAAGACAGTAGAAGTGGCCTTCACAGGAGATTTGAACCTGTTTCAACTGAAGACGTAAATGCTCATCCATTAGTCATGTTTAACTTTCATGAAGTTGGATGTCTAGAGTTTTGTCAAAGGGTGTAGTAGGTGAAAAGCCATCTCCCCTTGACACATCTTTGTGCTTTGAGATTTCAAGGGAAACACTTTCAATTGGCAAGCTTGGATTTCAATTTTTCTCCTAGATCTATTTCCAAAGCTACCAAAATCCCTTATGTCGGGGAAAAGTGGTTTAAACAGAGCTACCTAGACTCAGACAATACAAACTCTTTTTGAAGCTAGAGAATTGGGATACATGCCCATCCATATTTCCTTTCTCATATCTATTGACTAGTTATGCTCCCCTCATGAAGATAATCATGAAATATTTCACATGCGAGGGAAGATTTTCCTGGGTCTATGCTTACCATGTCCGGTTGCTCATGCATTTCACAAGAGCCCAATTGTTAAATCTCCCCTTCTTCCTCCATAGAAGTATTGAAAATATGGCCTCCACTGTTCAGAAAATACCTCCTTCTCAGCAGTCAGCGTGCCTTTTCCATCATTCCCTCATCAATATTGTCATTCTTCATCAGCTTGAGAAGAAGGGAATCTCTTGGGACACTTTCATTGCACATCCAGATTTCACCACTGTTCCTTCATCCCATGCATATTCTTTGTTAGGTCCCTATATTACTAGTATAGTCCCTTATTGTTGTTAGTGTAATCCCCTTATTGTTATTATTGTACCCTTGTAACCCCCATTTTGTTATTATTGTGCCCTTAAATTATTATTTTTAGGTCGGCTAGGATTACATTGTGGCCCACTGGGATTACATTATGGCCCCATGGACTCCTATATATAGAAAGGAGGATTTGTAAATTGTATCATCCAAGAATTGTTCATTTATGTAATGTATTGGAGGTTTCCCCCTCAAAGTGGCTTATTTATAAGGCGTTGATATCTCTTTTCTTCTATTTTTGGAGTTGGTTACACAACATTTGGTATCAGAGCTTTGGGATTCTAGGGTTTCGCTGCTCCAAACAGGTCATCGTGGAATTTTCGCTATAACTTTTTTCCTACGAAGTTTCAGAACCTAAAATTTTTAGGGTGCGAAGCAGAAATCCTGAGGAATATTTTCTAAAAATTTCAGAGCTTGGTTCGCAATATTTGTGGAGATATGATCTGTGGAAGTTAGGTATTGTTTAAGGCTCCTAAACAGGTCATCGTGGAATTTGCGCGATAAATTTTTTTCTACGAAGGTTCAGAAGCTTAAATTCATATGGTACGAAGCTAAAATCCTGAGGAAATTAGTCAAAAAATTTCAGAACTTGGTTCGCAAAATTTTTGGAGATATGATCTGTGGAAGGTAGTGCTTTGTCAGGCTCCTGAATTTCATCTCAAACAGGTGATCGTGGGAAAAGTTCAATAACTCTCTCTCTGGGAATTGTATTTGAGTGCCGTAAAAAGTGGTCGCAAGTACACGGACTTTCGTTTCTTGGCTATCAATTTTAGAGACAAAGGACGAAACAGCGACACGTGGCAAGTCCTACAAGTTCGCTCTACTGAACCAGCCTAGAATTAGGTCATTGTGGGAGATTGGACACAACTTTGTCTTCGAGAATCCAAATCAGGTCATACCTGTGGAATTCAAAAGATAATTCAGAGGGCTACTGCAGTGCTTAATTTCAAATATTTAAGGGCTCCAATCACAGAGATAATCCAATTTCAATATCGAGCTCCTTAAAAGCAAGAAAAAGGTGTGTATATTTTTCTTTCCAAATTGCATAAGTCTTCTTTGAAGAATCAATTTGAATTGATTCCAAGGGCATATTGTAGAATATATAGCAGTATTGGGTTCTAAAAGGTGCCCCGTAAAAATAATTCAACACCCATTAAGCCTTCAGAAGGCTCTACTATGACTCATGAAGATGAAGAATTGCAACATGATCTATCAAAATTACAAGAGCAAGTGCAACAAATTTCACTCTCGCAAAGAGCAACAAAAAGTGAAATGGAAGTTTTGAAGAAGGCGATGATGAAGATGGATGGTTTGAAGAAAGGCATGGAAGCTAAGATGGATGAGCGTGGAAGCTAGAATGGATGGCATAGGTAGGCTTGGAAGCTAAGATGGTTGATCCCAAGCCTACATGGAAGGCTTGATGACAAGCTTAAAACAAGAAACGATTCCTAATGGCGGAAATATAGTAGAAGAACCTCATGATGAGAACAAAATAAATGTTAATCGTGATTTCATAATCTCTAATGTTGGCGGGAAGAACCACCATATTCCAAAAATGGATATGAGGAAGTTTGATGGAAAGGATCTTGTAACATGGATACTAGAGATGGAGCAATATTTTGATCTCCATAATGTGAAAAACACACAAAAGGTACGCATTGCAACTTTACATTTAGAACAAAATACATTTGTATGGTATCGATGGCTTTTCTCCCGTAAAAAAATTGTCACTTGGTCAATTTTTACGGAGGAAATGATAGCACATTATGAGATACAAAGAGCAACACCTTCTTTAGCCAATTGATAAATCTCAAACAAAAGGGTTTAGTGGGGCAGCACATTGAGGACTTCCAAAAATTGAATATAAGGGTAACTAATATTCCAGAGGAACACGGGATTGATCTCTTCTTAGGTACTCTAAAGGATAACATCCAACATGAAGTTCATGTTTTGGAACCTGATTCATTGGAGAAGGCATTCAGGTTGGCAAGAAAAGTTGAATGTAAAATTATGGCGACAAGGAAGCCTACCACTCAATTCTATAAAGAAGGAAGTGTTGCTACGCCTAGATTTCCACAACCTACAAAGTTGACACCACAAAAATTGGAAGAAAAAAGAGCAAAAGGGATTTGCTACAGTTGTGATAGCAAATACACTAAAGGTCATAAGTGTGCTGAGAAGAAATTATTTACATAGATTGTGAAGAGGAAGAAGAAAATGAACAAGAAGAGTATATACACCAGGAACCAGCCCTAGAAGAGGAAGAAATGAATCCGACCATATCGTGTAATGCACTGGCAGGGATTACCACTCCTCAAACTCTCAAGATAGCAAGACAAATCAAGAAGAAAAAGGTAATAGTGTTGATTGATTCAGGTAGCACCCATAATTTTATTAATTGTAAGGTAGTCAAGGAATTAAATTGTTTCCTATACCCAGCACCAGAATGTCAAGTGATGGTCGCAAATGGAGGAACTATAAATTTCTCTGGAAAATGCCATAATATCAAGCTAACCATGGGGGAATATGTATTGACTAGTCCAATGCTTTCCATTCCTATGGGAGGTGCCGATGTTGACTAGGAGTACAATGGTTACAATCTTTGGGGACGGTAGCTTTTAATTTTCAAGAACTTTTCTTGAATTTTTTTTCAGAAGGAAAGGAAGTCGAATTACGTGGTATTGAAGGGAAGCCGGGAAGGATAATAAGCTCTAATGTCATGACAAAGCTTCTAAAGAAATAACAACGAGGCATCATTGCACAATTATGCTCACTAGAAGTTCCGACATCAAAATCATCTATTTCTGCAGATCTCCAACAAGTCTTGGACAATCATTCCAAGGTGTTTGAAACTCCAAAAGGACTCCCACCTATTCGTGATCATGATCATGCTATTCATTTGATTCCGGGAAGTGTTCCTCCAAACATCAGGCCTTATAGATATCCTTACTTCCAAAAGAGCGAAATTGAACGTATGATTGCAGAAATGTTAGAGGCGGGTATAGTTCAACCTAGTCAAAGTTCTTTCTCTGCTCCTGTAGTATTGGTACACAAGAAGGATGGATCATGGCGAATGTGTCCGGATTATAGGGAGTTCAATAAGCTCACCATTAAAGATAAATTTCCCATTCCTGTGATTGATGAATTATTGGATGAATTACATGGAGCAATTTATTTTACCAAGTTGGATCTTCGTTCAGGATATCATCAAATTAGAATGAAGACTGAAGATATTCCAAAAACAAGATTTCGAACTCATGAGGGTCATTATGAATTTTTGGTCATGCCTTTTGGCCTTACCAATGCACCTTCTACATTTCAAGGGTTGATGAATTCCATTTTCAAACCCTTCCTTAGAAAATTTGTGCTAGTATTTTTTGATGATATACTAATCTACAAAAGGTCTTGGAAGGATCATGTTGAACATGTTGACAGGGTGCTCAAACTATTGCAGGAGAAACAATTATATGCAAAAACATCCAAATGTTTCTTTGGAGTACAAGAGGTGGAATATCTGGGTCATATTATATCTCACGAGGGTGTTAAAGTAGACCCTAACAAAATTAAAGCCATTAAGGAATGGAAAGTCCCACGACCATAAAGCAGTTGCGAGGATTTCTTGGGTTAACAGGGTATTATCGCAAGTTTGTTAAGAATTATGGGAGAATAGCAGCACCTCTAACAACATTATTGAAGAAAGATGCATTTTCATGGACTCCTGAAGCAACTAAGGCCTTTGAACATCTTAAAGAGACAATGTGCCTAGCACCGGTCTTAGCTACGTCAGACTTCACAAAAAATTTTATTGTGGAATGTGATGCCTCAGGAAATGGAATTGGTGTAGTTTTAATGCAGGAAGGAAGACCCATTTCTTTTGAAAGTCGTCCAATCAAAGGAAAGTATTTACAAAAACCTATTTATGAGAAGGAAATGTTAGCAATACTCCATGCACTAAAGAAATGGCGAACGTACCTAATGGGAAGACACTTCAAGGTAAAAAATGATCATGATAGTCTTAAACACTTTTTGGAACAAAGACTATCTTCAGAAGAGCAAAAAAAATGGGTCACAAAGATTTTGGGTTATGACTTTGAAATAATCTACAAAAAAGGAAAGCGTAATGTTGTTGCAGATGCACTCTCAAGAAAGAATGAAGACTCGGTGGAAGCATTTCTTTGTGCCATTTCTATTATCCAACCAGATTGGATAACCGAAGCAAGAGATGAATGGAAGAAGGACAAAGATGTATGGACACTCATTCAAAAGTTGCAGCAAGATCTTAGTACATCTGATACATTTAGTTGGAAAAATGATTCCTTATGGTACAAAGATCGCTTATATCTTTGTAAGAATTCCCAACTAAAACAAAATATTCTTCTCGAATTGCACACTTCTCCTTTAGGAGGACACTCAGGATTTTTAAAAACTTACCACAGGGTGAAGAAAGAATTTTTTTGGGATGGCCTTAAATCTGATATTCAAAAGTTTGTGGCGGAATGTTTGGTTTGCCAGCAGAATAAAGTGGAGACAATTAAGACCCTAGGACTTCTACAACCTTTATCCATTCCAAGTCAACGTTGGGAGGAGATTTCAATGGATTTTATCACAGGTTTACCTAAGTTCGAAGGAAATAATGTCATCATGGTGGTAGTTGATAGACTTACCAAGTATGCACACTTTTGTGCATTATCTCATCCATTTAAAGCAAGTACAGTTGCTACTACATTTGTGGACAAAATTCAAAAGCTACATGGAAGCCCAAGGGTTATTGTGAGCGACAGAGATCCCATTTTTACCGGAAATTTTTGGACGGAGTTATTTTCTTGTTTGGGTACTCAATTAGCTCATAGCTCATCTTATCATCCTCAATCTGATGGTCAAACTGAGATAGTAAATAAATGTTTGGAAGGATATCTTCGTTGTTTTGTATCCGATAAACAAACACAATGGGTCAAGTGGTTACCTCTTGCTGAATGGTGGTATAACACTTCCTTCCATACTGCAGCAAAAATGACCCCATTTATGGCACTTTATGGATATCATCCACCATCGATCACATCATATTTAAGGGAAAATTCGAAGGTTCAAGCAGTGGAAGATCACATCGAGCATCAGCAAGAAGTTATCCAACTCTTAAAGGATATCTTGAATTTGGCGCAAAATCTAATGAAACAACAAGCAGATCAACATCGCAGCGAGAAAAGTTTTGATGTAGGAGATTGGGTATTTTTACGGCTACAACCATACAAACAAATGTCCCTCAAGCAAGCTAAGAAGGATAATAAATTATCGCCAAAGTACTATGGTCCTTACAAGGTGTTGCAAAAGATTGGTACTATGGCATACAAATTGGAGCTTCCTGCTTCTTCGCGAGTACATCCGGTTTTCCATGTTTCATGCTTAAAGAAGGTTATAGGTGAAAATATTCCAGTTCAAACAATATTGCCAGAACTTGATGAGGAAGGAAAAATCATATTGGAACCTGAAGCGGTCACGGAAACAAGAACTCGACAACTAAGAAATCGATCAATTTCAGAGTATCTCATCAAGTGGAAGAACTTACCCACTGAAGATTCTACATGGGAGGATGAGAATTTTATACGGAAGCACCCAAAGCTACTCAAGTGTTGAGGACAACACTTTTTTGAAGGAGAGGGGCATGTTAGGTCCCTATATTACTAGTATAGTCCCTTATTGTTGTTAGTGTAATCCCCTTATTGTTATTATTGTACCCTTGTAACCCCCATTTTGTTATTATTGTGCCCTTAAATTATTATTGTTAGGTCGGCTAGGATTACATTGTGGCCCACTCGGATTACATTATGGCCCCATGGACTCCTATAAATAGAAAGGAGGATTTGTAAATTGTATCATCCAAGAATTGTTCATTTATGTAATGTATTGGAGGTTGCCCCCTCGAAGTGGCTTATTTCTAAGGCGTTGATATCTCTTTTATTCTATTTTTGGAGTTGGTTACACAACATTCTTCACCTTCCACTTAACATCTTTCTCCTTCGTCAAGTAAGCCCATTCCCAAGAAGCTCAATTTTCCCATGCATGATGAAGAAGAAGAGAAACATGATGAGGAGGAGCAGCATGATGAAGAGGAAGAGCAGCATGATGAGGAGGAGAAGCATGATGAAGAAGAGGAGTAGCATGATGAAGGGCAACAACATGAAGGGCAGCAACATGATGAGGAAGAGTAGCATGATGAAGAAGAGAAGCACAGTAAGGAAAGGCAGCAAAGTGAAGAAAAACACAGTGATGATATCCAGCCCAGTGATGAAGAAAAGTGCCATGAAAAAGAGAAAAAAAGTGAGGAGAGAAATGATGAGGAAATCGAACAGTTTGATGATGATATTGGTAGCCCTCACAACAGCAAAAAAGATGAAGATGAAGCCCAAAACATTGAAGAGACAGAGCCTCAAATTCCTAGAGACAGCAAAGACAAGAGTAAAGAGGGTAGCCCTAAAAAAGACATGCACGATGACAGTCAAAGCATTCATGAAGAAACTCAAAACAGTGGCAAGGATCATGAGTGAAGTAGAAAGGGCAAAGAAAAAATAGAGCAGGTGCTAGCTGCCTCTCCTAGGGAAGGGGCCATGCTTTCTTCTTCAAAAGTGGCAAAGCCATGGACATCAAGGAAAAGAGTGCCTCAAACTATAACTTCAAATGTTACTAGGTCCCTCCGAAGCAAGGGGAGCTTGCCCAAGCAACCCATTGTCGAATTTCCCAAGAGGAGGAAGACCAAGAAGGCCACCCAAAGCAAGGGAAAGGAGAAAGAAGAAAGAATCCATGAGAAGGAGAGAGACTTTGACATAATTCAGATCCAAAGTGATGATAGCGACAATGAAGCCCGAATCCTAGAGTATCTCTTGATCAATAGAGAAGAACAAATTGATGCTTTAAGGGCAGATCTAGCAAGGTCTAGAAACTTCATTCACTTTTTGCAAAAAAAAAACAAATAGATGAGCGTCCACATGGCGGTATATGAGACATGGGCCATCAAATATAAAAAAGAGGCCTCCAAGGCACAAGTTGAGTTGGAAGAACTTATGGGCGAGTTCAATGATAGCGAAGATGAGGATAAGCCAAGGAGAAAGAGGCCAAGGAAAATGGGACTCAGAAGAGCCCTTGAGAAACAAAAGGAGGAAGAAGTTGCTCTTTTCCAATATTTTCCTCTCACTACTTTGTTCACCTAAGAGATAGAGAAAAATTGAGAGGCATGGCTTGAGAGGGTGAATGATCACTTGGAAAATAATTTGGAAAAGGCCAATAAAGATTTGGACCTTCAAAGCAGGATTACTGGGCACTATAAGAAGCTTAATCAGTTCGCCCGACGGAAATTGAAGGCCACATAGGAAGAACTCAAGGAAGCTCAAAAGAGGCGCCCGACACAAAAAATGAAGAAAGACACCTCAAAGCTCAAAATTTTGGTCTCAGCGTCTCAGCATGTTTCTGAAAACCCTTGAGGGTCATGCTCACCAAAATTGGACGAAATTCAACGAGTTTTGGTTTTCTGTCATTTTTGGGTTTTTAGCTAAAAATCATGGGCATCGCCATTTCTGTTTGGGACATCCTCAAAGGATGAAAATGGTATCATTGGATGAAATAATTTCAAGGCCATCTACTCAGTGATTTTCAGATCAATTGAATATGATTTTGTCCCCCAAAATGGCGAAAAACACTCACTTTTTCCACACTCTGCCCCGTTTATCAGCAAAGTCTATTTTTGGGTTTTTACACACAGGTTAGTTTTTGGTAGAATTACAATGATAATTTTGGAGAAAAATATGAATTTTCATAAAATAGAAATTCATAGCTTTCCAACGAGCCATCACGGGCCTCGTTTCGACATCGAGAAGCCATCCAAAAGCTACCCGCAAGACAGAGGACTTTCTGCTGATATATTTCTTAAGTATTTTTGTGAAAAATACACTTTTCTGAAGTGGCTTTTCCTAATGTGAGTTTAGCTATTTTTGGGCATGGTTAGTTATGAAAAGTCAATATATTTTCCTTTTTTAGCATTTTTGAGATATTTTATTAGATATTTTGTGCGTTGGGCTTTGCAAAGCCTCAAGGACAAAATCAGATATTTTTGATGGGCCAATGAGATTGCAAGTTGCACTAGGAGGTTTTCCCTCATCTTGGTCTATATATTCCAAGAGAATTAATTGTAAATAAGGCTGAACTTGATAATATAGAGCAATATATGGTTATACAAACTTGGAATAAACACTTGTCTCATGCATTGGATAGTTTCTTGAATGTTTTTGGATGATGAAAGAGGACTGTTGTTGGATTCCTTGACTTGGTAAAATGGTATAGTGTCCCTCTCTGTTATGCTTCTTATTTTTCATTCATATTCCATGTTATTTATTGCTATAAGACAGTAGAGAATATATTTTAGACATGCCCTTGGAGGCACCTCAAATTTCCTGTTTCTTTATAGCTTCTATGTTTTCTTCCTTCTTAGTCATATCAAAAAATCCTTGATTGCTCTTTGATAACTGAAGAAATTGTTTGCTTGTTTCATTTATGGTTGTATGCATGCTAAGTATGATTCACGGTATGCTCTTCTTACTCATGGCTAGTCATAGCTCCACCTCTGAAACCTTTCTTTGATTGTTTGATTGTCATTTGTTGAACCAAGGAGGTCTTGTACTGATCTTGCCCTTTGCCTAAAATTATGCAATCTTGCTTCAAAGTGCCCAATAGCTTGAAATACTATGCTTAGGCATTTCCTCGTAGTGATTTGAGTTATTTTTTTTCTTAATTGTCTTTCCCCAAAGTCTGATAGAAATTTCCTAAAGTTAGAGAGTCATATATCTCTATGTATTGCTTGAATGTTTATTTCTATGCATTGATCAGTTTATAGTTACATTTCTCATGATTAATGGTTAGCCCTACCATGTTTATGTCAGTTATTGAACTATTTATGTTTGAAATCCATTGTTCTTCACAAATTTAGTGTCCATCTCACTCCTTTTTACCCAAAGATCCATTTTACCTCGATCAAATTGGCCCTTCAACAACCTTGTATCACCATCTGAAAGCTTTCTTGACCTTTTCGACCCCATAGCCCAGTTGATTTGACATCTTTTTACCTATCTTAGTCTTTGATCAGTTCATCCCTCACAAACCTAAAAAAAAAACTAAAAACCTACTTCATAACTAGCCTAAAATCAAAAACACAAGAAGCAAACACACATATATCCCTTACACAAATAGAGAGAGCCCTCTCTGAGTCCATAAAGGCTAGGTCCTTAGGCTCAAAATATTGGTTTGATGTTACCCTGTCACTTGGCTTGCCAATCAACCAAATCACGGGACACTAATAGGTTCGATATCGGGTCAGCTACTGGTAAAAACCTAAGTCGTAACTCTCTTCAATCTCATTTTCACTCCTGCCTTACGAAAAGCCAACATATACTATTGTTCTAGAATGTAAAAAAATATTGGAGTTCGAAGGGATTTTGTAAATCATAATTAACACAACTTGTTCAAAAATTCTTAAATTTCCCTTCTTGAAAAACAATAATTACAATATTTTTTATTTTCACTTACATTGTAAGATATTTGTTGTATTTGAGGAACTAAAAAAATATTTCATGTTTTTGGTTGGAAAGAGTAGGCTTACTTACTATAATAATAGTGATTTAATTTTAAAATTATTAATTTTATGCAATCATTTTGTTGTTAAAGTTTATGGAGGTAAACATGTTGCAGTTTTGAAATTTGAATGTGAGAGTGTTTTTAACTTCGTTACATTGAAAAAATTTAATTGTTCTTTCATATTAGGTGGGTGTACACAAAAAAAGAGTCTATAGTCAGTGGATTAGATAGTTAAAAAACAAGTATTAGTTTCTTGAAATTCATATGGAAATTTTGAAAAGACTAGCGTATGTACCATTTTCTATGTTAAATATACTCAAGTTGTTGTGTGAATGGGGTTGTAGGATCCTATGTTTTCATTTTTAGAAAATGAAGTCTTCTCCATGTCACTTGCATATTTTAGGTTGTCATAAGAAAAGTAGGTGTTTTTCCTTAAGATTTGAATATTTCATTTTAAGCAATGTGATAATGTGGTTTTAGCAAGGCATTAAAAGATGGAACGTGGATGAAAATTTTGGATGTTAGTGTTATGTTTTGTTTGGTTCATGTGTGAATGTCTAAGAATACTATAACAAGGGTTGGAGAGGTTGAACAATTAGAGAGGTTGGGGGGTTGTAGTCTCACTTACAGGTATAAATAATCAAGTTAAGCATCGTGAGAATTTATGCAGAAAACTTAAGATATTTTATGAGTGGCATGAAGGAAACTTGGTGATGGTATTAAGTGAACATTCCTTGATCAAAGTTGATACCCTCTCCTTAGCACTAAAAATTTTAAAGATGAAGAATAAATTTGAAATATATGTGCGGCCCATTAAAGAAGTTGGAAAGGTTGTTGCAAAATATACAGGTGGTTTAGTCGTGTTGCAAAAGAATGTGTTGGAACTTCGAAGGTGACCATTGGAGTATATTTTTCATGGAGTGTCAATGAGGTGCAAGGATTTGAGAAGGATTGAATTACAAAAATCTAAAAAATAGGCCATATTGGGTTAGAATATTAATGTTTTCAGACATCCAAAGTTTAAGGTGCATTTTATGGTGGTGTAGTCTAAGTGCTTCGGTGCAGGTAAAATCTATGGGTATCTTGGACTTTTCGTGTGCGTTAGTGGTGTTAGTGCATTGTTTTTTATGAGAACTATCTAGAATGTATTTCATAAAGGGGAAAGTCACAAAATTTTAAGATGGCTTAACAATTTTGCATTGTCATGTGTGTTATTCCCTAACTTTGAGGAGACAATTAAAACCATATTAGAGTGTGAAGGATTGTACCATGGACTTAGGTCCACTTGCATGGGTTGAGGTGTAAAGGTACCCGATGAGAATTGAGAAGGAAGATAAGAAAGGAGAGGCATTGAGGTTTGTTGTAAATCAATCAAAAGGAAGGATAAATGACTCATATTAGCAAGATATTTCAAGTTTCCTCTTCAATATGACTAAATTTTAGTTGGAGCTAGGGATTTAGGCTCAAAATCATTGATTGGGTACTCTAGAAATCTAACACCTGGCATATCCAAGCTAGTACATTGCATAGATTGGTATTGGGCACAGGTTACAAAGACTAAGGTGAAAATATCCATTTTCTAATGTGGGTTTCAAACATTCCACTTGAGAATGGTAAAAACAAGGTCATGACCTTGAAAGGAGTTCATTTATTTTACCAAACTCAATACCAATGCTTAAGCCATGGTGTGGTTCTTTCTATTTGGGTTTGGCCTTGAACATTGAAATCTATCTTTAGGTCTAGTTATAAATATTTCATTTCAATTATGCATCAAGAATGTCTTAAGGGATATAGGGGATAATATGGTTATTTTCCAATATATGTCCCTTGAAACATTATAAAGAGATGGTGTGCCTCATTTTTTTGTCGTAATATTTCAACAATGAGTTCCTCTTATGATGATGCCCTTGAAGGGATGGAATCTAAAGAAAGTGGAAGAAAAACAAAAATTCATCTTCAGTCGAAGGAGGGGTATATATTTCAAGTGTCTCTAGAGGTCCTAAAAAAGGTGAAGGGGAATGGAGTCTACCTCCTATTACAATGCCTTATATTTCACCATTCAAGGTGCTAAAGGGCACTGACTTTAAGGGTCATAGGAGAAAGTTATCGAAGATCTTAAAATGAGAATGTAGGTGTGATTTATCATAGGTTTGATTATTCAATGACTGACTTTTTGGGTGATTTTTTTCAGTAAATGGAAAAAATAGATTAAGTAGAGTATGAGAAAATGTTTCTTAATATTCAAAGAGCCTCCCCATATTTTTTCCATGAGATCTATGTCAATTATGTTCAAGTGTCAATAACTCATGTTAGGATATGATATTTAATTCAAGGCACATATACTCCTTCAGCAAGTGGTGTAGAGTAATGAGTAGACAAGGTTATTCATTTACAAGGTTGGCATCAATCAAGTATGCTCCCTCTTTTCCTAACTATAAGATGAGGATTGTGTATAATGGACTTATTATTGTAAACAATTACAAATATTGGGTTATCTTGAAGTTTGAGGGCTTGAATTGGTTACCTCAACCTACAAACCTTAAAGGAAATATGGGTTTCTCAATTAGACCCTTGTGGTCAAGGACCTGGAAAAGAGGAAGAAATTATGATTAATTTTAAGGATTTGGCTTGGGCTCACCTATGTACTAACTTATTTTGTCAAATGAAAAATGCAACATTCGTTACTGTTTCAAGAAACTAAATTGATATCTTATCACTTATTTATCATTTGTATGTTATTGCACCTATAAAATTAGATCATGTGATAAGCAACCTCTAATTGAAGGGTTTGGAGAAATTGTTCAATATTGTAAAATTTTACAAGGTTTATCTTTTAATAAATTTCTCACAAATAGGGCCTTTCAAGGTGTTCTAAACAATTACATGGAAAAATCATGGCCAATATTATGTGCTCCTTCTTTATTGAAATCCATGGAGGAATGTTATTGTTGATAACAAAAAAAATCCACACTAGGTAAGTATATTTGAGCTCTCCAAATGTATTGACATTGCCAGCTACCAATGAAAGCCTAATATTGTAGAGAAACCAATGACCCCTAAAACATTACTGAAGCTATGGGATAACACCAAATTTAGTCAAGGAATTTATCTAAGGGTGGTAGTCCACTTAGAGTTTCAAGTTGGTAGTTTAAGATTCCATTTTCCTAATGACCATAACATATAGAGAGCAATACATAACCCATTTTTACAAGAATGGGATTCTTGTTCTCTAAGGATTTATGGAGACAAAATCATCTTTAATGAAGTGGATATCATCTCCAACAACTTCGTCCATGCAACAGGTAAGTACAATAATCATTTCCTTGGTTAATGTTTCAAAGTATTTATGTACTCCTACCTATATGACTGTTAAGTATGTTCTTTTAACCCATTCCCTAACATGCCCTTTGGGTTGCATCTAGAATGTATCTTGCAATCAATGTATTTTTCCAAAATAGTTAGAATTTGAAACATATTCACTACTATCCAAGGATTTGTAATCACTTTATTGCTCCACTCTATAACTTATCTTTGAGAAGTAGTGCCCCAAGTTCACCCCATTAATGGTGGTTTCCTTGGACTTGAATGGTAATAGATATATAAATAAGAATTGAAGCTACATAAATGCATATGGAGCTACTAAGCATCACTATTATGTTCCAAATCATACTTTGGATAGGATCTCTCTAAAACAAAAAAACTTACCCAACTAATCTATATGGCCTGAACATTACTATGAAGGTTAGGGTGAGTAAATAATTACCTCGTTATCCTATTTTTTAGGTGCACACATCTTCCATGATTTTGGTCATATCATAATTTTCGTTGGAAAGAAAAAATATTATCATCTAGACATGGAACCATCCACAATGCATGAAATTTTCTTGTATCTATTTATTTTTATTTTTTAAGTTAATGATGTTTCTTACATGAATTTGTTGAAATGTTTACATTGATAGAAACACATTGAATTCATACAAAATGATTCAGTGTCCCCTGCATATGCAACAAAGGAAGATGTATAATTGCAATAGTTTTGGGGCCTGAGAGGAAGATGCCATTGTGATTATTTAGCATATCAATGCACTTAACACTTATATATGTTGGATGAGTAGTGGCATTGAATTAATCAATGATTGAGAGCAATGACTTGGGAAATTACTATCCCAACCAATGATTATGATATTAGAAACTCTTCTTCAAAAGGAACAAGGGATGACAAGTTCTAGTTGAGTTTTAGTATTCTTATTAACTATGGATTGAGTTCATTTGTAACTTTGATCAAAGTGATGGAGTTCATTTCTAACTATAAAATTGTATGTGTATGCAACATTGAGATTTTGAAAATAATTTCAAGTGTTTAAATTTGTCCTTTGTCAAAAATTACAAGATTAAGTAGATTATTTACCTTGTCATTTTTCCCTTAATTTACTTCATTTTTTCTTATGCCATTTGTCTAACCTTATAAAACTTCTTGAGGACTGTAAATCACATTAATTTTTTTTTTATTAGGTTTCACTTGTATCGAACCCCACCTTAATCACCTATACCAGTAACTAGGACAGTTACTGTGTTAACCTGGTTCTAAGGGTTCAATTATGAGAATGGTGGAAATTTCTTGTTTTTTTTCCGCAAATTTCTTGCATTCCAAAACGAGGAAGGAAATCATACATGCAACTCGATACCTACAAAGAACCTTGTTGTAGCCGCTTGATCCTGCTCTTCCTTGCTTGATATTTTGATTCCTCTTTGCCTTATTTACCTCTCTTTATCCAATGTTTAAGTGCTCCAAGAAAACAAAAGTGTCCAAGAGTGTGTGAGAGAGATCCAAAACTGAATTGACAAAAAGCTACAAACTGATCCTTGTAATATTTTTTATTAATCAGGCCTCCATTTGATTAAATTTTCCATTATTTTCCTTCATTTTCCACCTCACATGAAACATGTGACCTTTCACCTTCATTTTCTCCTATTTTCCAGCATTTTCATAAATAAATGCCAATAGATGCCACTTTTCCTTTCGAAAGCCTTTGCATACCTTCTCCAATTTCTGTAGCCATAATAAATCAAATGAACACCCACATTAGGATTTTTTTCCCAACATGCAGCTTGGAATAAGTTTCCTATAACCATCATTATTATTTTTCTTTAATTAAATTTTATTACATGGAATTCTCATGAGTTTTGTTACAGATTGGTAGATGTCTGATAAATGTTGGGGAACTTTTTTAGATACAAAAAATATTTACAAGTCGAATTTATAATATGATTGAGCTACCATAGTACAACATCATATTTTCTACCCATATGTTCCAGTTGGAATTAGGGGGTAAGGGTAAGAGCTAAGAGGATAAAGGGTTAAGGCTTAGGAGTTTCATGGATTTTACATTAGGAGTTAGTGGCTTAAGGTTTAATGGGTCAAGAGGTTAATGGGTTATAAGCTATGAGTGTACATGTTAAGAGATTATGGCTACAGGTTTAAGGGAATAAGGAATTTAGTGGTTATGGGTTAAGGGCTTATGGGTTGTGATAATGGGACCCTAATCCCCTTGTCACCACTATTTGGGGCTCCCCTATCAATTTATCTTGTTTCCTTCCCTCTAGGACCCCTAGCCCATATAACATTAGATCCTAAGCTACCTTCTCGTTCTCTAATTATAGTATTATATATATTACTAAACCATGAATGGACCTCACATTTCCCCATTTAAGACACAACAATATATCCCTCCCACTTTTTTTTGCATACCATTCAACTTAGCCTAATGTTATCAACCCCCATATTTGGTCCCAATGTCCCTAGGACTACACCATTGGCCCCCCTTGGCTAAGGGATTAAATGCATCATGGTTTATGGGTTGTGATAAGGGATCCCCTAACCCCCTTATCAACACTATTGTGGGTTTCCCAATCAACTTCAATTACATGAAAAAAACAGAAATTGAGAGAAAAATACGATGAACATGGAAAATTGAAGTCAGATATTGAAGGATTAATGGAATCAAAAGCTACAATGGACGTGGGGAAATAAAATGGTGGAGTTAATCCAAAACCATTCAATGATGTAAGAATTACATGAGTAGACTATTTAATTTTTTTTATATGTTTGACAATAAGATTGAGTTAGATGTATGTTTTCTCCTCTTAATGTATCTTCTATCCCCACATATGTTGACAGTACTAGTGTAAATATGTTTAGAAACAAGTCATCCTAAAGAACAAGTCATTATTCTCACCAGATGAAAAAAGGAGATCCAATTGTAAGATGACCTTGGTCAACTTAGTATTGAAGAAAAAAAAAAGGGGGCAAAAAGGGGATAAACCTATATATAGATAGCTTGAATATTACACCATTCATGTAGTTGAGTATTTCTTGTGTCAGTTTCAAAAATACTTGGAGCAAACTAAGGGAATTTGAATTTTTCTTTGAGCATGTTGTGAAAAGAACCTATAAGAAATATTGTAGACTTGTATGGGACTATTAACCATATATTTGGTAAGGGAATGGACCAATGTTAAAGGATGATGACAACTAAAGGGACATCCTTATAGCCTCTTTTTTCTTTTTAGTGGACATGAATTATGATTAGGCCGTGCATGGAGATGAGAATTACATTATTCCTATAAACTTGGATACATTTGTCAACATTAGAAGACCATATCTTTTCCCTTTCAAAGAAAATATGTGGAGTATAATTGGGGGAAATGTGAATTTCCATAAAATGTATATCAAATTTGGGGACCTTCTCGCTCTTTTCCTTAGACCCTAGTAGTGTTTGGAGGTTGTATTTGGATTCATTAGTGAACAAAAGCCTAATACGACCAATAGTATTAATGTTGGAGCACCTATGGTTTGGGAGAAAGGATGATGGGTTCTAGGAGTCAGGAGTTAAGGGAAAGGGGTAAGGGGTTAGGGCTTAGGTGGTTCAAGGGCTATGGGGTTTAGGGCTAGGGATTTGAGGTATAAGGGGTTTAGGGGTTTGAGTTTAATGACTTAGTGGTTTTTTTGGGGTGGGAGGGGGGGTGGGGGGATTTCAAAAAGTACCTCAAAAAGTTAAATTCTAATGAATTTTAGTGGGGTTGTCAAACATTTTCCATGTAAAAAGTATTTTGGGGAGTCATTTAACCCCCCCCCACCCGCCGCCCGCCCGCCCCCCCCCCACAACACACACACACCACAAAAGTCATGAGAAAAAACTTTTACAGGTGGTTGTTAGAAACTTCTCACCAAAAATTTTAATTTTCATGACTTTCAGGGGGGATGGGTTTAAAAACAATGATGGAAAATATATTTAGGGGAATTCATCTAACCCCCCCACCCCCCACTGAAACAAAAAGTTTCATTTGCATGAATTTCTCAATGGGTTTCAAAAAACGACCATGACAAATATATTTAGGGGAAATAATTTTAAAAACCCTTCAAAACTCTAGAAAAATTTTTTTAGAGGTCATTGCTAGAAAACCCCTCATAAAAGTTCAAATTTTCATGACTTTCGCGAGGGGGGTTCAAAGCTACCTTTAAATACCTAAAAAATATTTTTTAGGTTTCTTTTGCAAGACCGCCACAATCTAACCACCCCTAAAGGCCTTCTTTGTATTAGTGTAGGTGCCAATATGTGCCAAGTCCCAAGTGTTAGTGCATTCTAAGTGCCATTTTTTCCTTTGTTACTTATCTCCTAATTTCTAATAATTGAACTCAAATAACTTTAATCTTAAACCATTCCAATACAAGCCAAAGCATACCAAGGAATCTGAGCACATGTAAGGCACACTAAGACTTTCCATGTTCCAACACGTGCCAAGTGCCAATATGTGTTAGGGAGTGTTACACGTGATATGGAGTGTAAGGGAATGTCGAAGAGTTCTAATGTGTGCCAGAGAATGTCAATGCATATAAATGATTTTTACGGAGTAATAGGGAAACACAAGGGAGAACCATGTGAAAATGCATGGAAATTTATGAATAAGAGTGTGTGACAAGGAGTGTCAATGAGTTCCGGGTGTGCTAAGGAGGCAGTGACATGGTATGATAGGCATCGCTAAGTCATGCCAGTGTGAAAAAGTGACATGCAACCAAGATATGTTAGTGTCAGGGTGTGCCAACACATCTAGGAATTATTAGGGAGTCCTAGGGACACACAAATGATGACAAGGTGAAAAAATGCATGCAAATGAATGATTGAGAGATTGTGAGAGGAATTATCAGTGAGTTCCAGGTCTGTTAAGGAGGGAGTGAAAAGGTATGTTAGGCAATGCTAATGCATGCTAGAGGCGAGGGAAACATTCCAATATGTGTCAAGTGCTAGGGTGTGCCAATGCATGTCAGGGAGTGTTATGTAGTGCCAGGGAAAAATAAGGGAGCACTAGTTTCAAATGCATGGAAATGAATGAATAAGAGTGTGTGACAGGGATTTTTAGTGAGTTATAGGTGTGATAAGGATGGATTTACAATGTATATTAGGTAGTTCCAAGAAATGTTAGAGTTCCATGGCGACATGCCAAGATCTTCCAAGTGCCATGGTGTGCCAATGTGTGCCCGAGAGTGTTAGGGAGTGCCACAGGAACACAAGGGAGAACTAGTTCAAAATGCATGGAAACGAATGGAAAAGAGTATGTGATAGGGAGTGTCATCGAGTTCCAAGTGTGATGAGGGAGTGACAAAGTTATATGCTAGGAAATTCCAAGGCATGATGGAGCTCCAGTGCATGTCAGGGAATGGTAGGGTGAGTTAGGGAGTTACAAATCATTCCAAGTAATGCAGGAGATACAAACATATGGCACATATTTCCAAGGGATTTTTAGATGTTCTAGGTGTTATGTCATGTCAAGATGTAAACTATGTTGCGTAGTTTTTTTATGACCGTGGTTTGACGTGAGCCTTGACTTGGTATATTTTTAAGTGGGATGAGTTAATATTGGACATGAGTAGCCCAATATGAGTTATAATTCATTCTTAGGTGAACAAGGCATAGTCTAGTTGTAGTAAATGAAACATGGTCAAGTTTTTGTAGTCGAGGCAGGACTTGGTTGGGTTCTGAAGTCTAAAAAGAAATAAGGGTAGTTATGAGGACATGATAGTTAAGGAGTGTGAGGGTGTGCCAATAAATAAAAAGGTGTTCTAACACATGCCAAATAGTTTCAATTCATGATAAGGAGTGTTGGGGAGTGCTAGAACATTAGAAGGGAGAACTAGTTCAAAGTGCATGGAAACGAATGACTAAGAGTGTCTTCCAAGGAGTGTCAGTGAATTCTAGGTGTCCCATGGATGAAGTGTGTTAGAAAAATTTCATAATAGGACTTGCAAGAGGAAAGGATATGATTTTGATAAGGGGATAAAAAAATTAGATTTATACAAAGCGATACTTTGGGCTAGACACAACACTATTTTTTCAATGACTTGGTTGGGTTCCCAAGTCGCAGAAAAAGTAAGTCTATCTATGAGGGCATGCCAACTAGTGAGTGTTAAGGTGTGCAAGGAATCCCAGGATGTGTTAACACATGCTATAAAGTTCCAAGGCATGGTAGGCATTCCAAGATGTGCTAAGTTCTATGGTGTGACACCAACGTATGTTAGGGAGTGTCAGGGAAACAGAAGGGAGGATTAGTTTCAATTGCATGGAAATGAATGAATAATAGTGTGTGATAGGGAGTGTTAGAAAGTTCTAGGTGTGCTAAGGAAGAAGTGACAAGGCATGTTATGAATTCCAAGGAATGATAGAGTGATAGGAAATCATGCCAAGATGTTCCAAGTTCTAGGGTGTTCCAAATGTGTGCCAATAAGTGTTAGGGAGTTCTAGAGAAACGGGAGAAATATGTCATAATGAATGGAAATGAATGAATAAGAGTGTATTACAGGGAGTGTCAATGAGTTCCAAGTGTGCTAAGAAGGAGTGACAAGGAATTCTTGGAAGTGATAAGGAATTCTAGAGTGCTAGGGTGGCATGTGGCCAATATGTGGCAACTCGTGCAAGGAAGTGTTAACTAGGAGTGCCAAAGGGAGAAATACTTCAAAATGAATGGAAATGAAGAATTAAGAGTTTGTGATTGGAAGTGTCAATGAGTTCTAGGTGTGATAAGGAGGGAGTGACAAGGTATGCTAGGTAGTGTTAACGCATGCTAGAGGCCAAGGTGGCATGAAAAGATGTCCTAGGTGTTAAGGTGTACTAGCACATGCCAAGGAGTGTTAAGGAATTCTATGGAAACAAAAGGGAACATTAGATAAAAATTATTGGAAATGGATGAATAAGAGTTTATGAAGGGGAGTGTTAATGAGTTGTAGGTGTGCTAAGGAGAGAGTGATAAGGTATGCTAGGTAGTGCCAAGGAATGCTAGAGTGTTAGGGTGACATGCCAAGACATGCTAGGTGTTAGGGTGTCCCAATGCATGCTAGGGAGTGTTATGGATTGTTAAGGAAACACAAGGAATCACTAGATGAAAATGCATGTAACTGAATGTATGAGATTTTGTGAAAGGGAGTGTTAATTAATTTTAGGTGTATTCAGGAGGGAGTGACAAGGTTATATGCTAGGCAGTGCCAAGGTATTCTAAACTACCAAGGAATGTCTAGAAGTGCTAGGGTGTGTTAGGGAGTGTAAAATAATGCCAAGGAATGTAGGGGATTGTAACACATGGCACATAGTGACAAGGCATTTAAGACATGCCAAGTGTTATGGCATGTCAAGATGTAAACTATGTTACTTAGTTTTTTTATGACCACAGTTGGATGTGATGAACCTTGTCTTGGTAACTTGTTAAGTGGGATGAGTTGATATTGGACATGAGTAGCCTAAGATGATTTATAGGTAGTTCTTAGTTGAACAAGGCATATGTTGAATTTACACGACACATGAAAATTTCGGTTTGGTCTTAGAATTTTTCATGAAAACACACTCAAGTTCCATAATGCATCTACTTTGCACAACGAAATATACACACATCAAGGAATCAACTAGTGCACATTACAATTTTTAACTTTTTCAATTTTTTCTTCATTAAATTACAAACTATAATAGAATAGGATAGATCTCTCATACCAGGGATCATGGCCCTTTACAATCACACTAATACAAGGAATACAACTAGGGCTTGGTGTTATTCCTTTGACAACCAATCTACCTTAAACAAGACAACACTTGACCCAATTTTTGATGGTGGCCAGACATAGTCCTTTCGTTCCACATTTCCTGAACACATCTCATAGGTCCTCTTTCCTCCCATTATGCAACTTCTCAATCTGCCTCTAGCAATGAAATCAATTCATTTATGTTACTGAGCTCAACTCAAACTTTTTTTCCCTCTATCTACCTCTTTTTTCCTTTAAGGTCTGCAACACTTATGGTTTTCAATCAGTTGTTCACAACTCCATTTGTGAACAGCTCTTTGGTATGCCCACTTTTTCCATACTCTTGCTCCAATATGACAAGTCTAGGGCTATGGAGGTTTCCCTTCTTCTCACTCACTCAAACCTAGACAATACAATGTGCTAGGGCTAGTTTAATATCCCACTTGAATACTACTTTAGTCCTTCAAAGTATGCACACCCTTAGGGCCAATACTCGAATTAGGGAATTAGGGATCTTCTTTGAAAGTCACCTAACAACCCTCCAATTGTACTTCTATTTCCATCAATTTTCCCAACCACAGTCAATTATTTTACTGATCTAGTACCCACAACACTACCCTCATCTAGGGCTCTTCATATCTACCACCTAATAGTGATTTGAGTTCTCTAAAAATCACTATTCTTGTGTACCAATTTTTTTTTTCCAATCTATGAAAAAAATCTGAACTACTGCTATTATCATCCTTCTAACAATTTGTAGATGACTGAGATAGGGTCACAAATATTCCACTAATAGTCCACTAACTAATTTTTTACAGGATACTTGAGATATCTGTCCAAAACTCTATCGACAGTCCACAAAAATCAACTCCTATTCATGTAAATCCATTCCTCATTTGACACATTTCCTCTACTCAAAATTCTACTCAGGTTCAACCTTCCTTTGGATTTTATATCTCCACACATACTTCTGCAAACCATCCTCCAAATTTGTGGTATATATTGTAGATATAAACCTCTCTCTAAGGGTCATGACCCCTCTTCTTCTATGCATATTTTTCACAGTCTTAAGGGCATACCTTATGGAATAAACATGAGGAAACCTCCTAACTAGGGCATTATGCTTATATTCTAATTTCTTTAGAGAAAACCCTACCCACCCATAGTAAAAAAAAAAAAATCTTGCCACCATAAGAGACTCAGCCAAGCTCATATGGATCCATATATTTTAAGAATTTCTTTGACTGAATCTTGACCTAAACTTTAGATGTCTATGACCCTCAAAATATGGTTACCTCATTCAATATTACAACTGCAACTTCTTTTGTTATAGCCCTCAATTATATTGCATGCCCTACTCCATTTGTGTTGGTCTTTATCACAGACCTTGCAACCTACTAACCACCACAATATAGAATCTCAACCCTATCTACTGCTTCAAAATTTGATGCGACCTTCACATAGAAACATCGCTGAAATCACATGCCCAAATTCTCATGAGATGCCTCTCTTGAGCTCAATCTGCCATAAGAGAATCATTAGTATGCCATCCTATGTCCTATCGTGAACCCATTAAGGTATGTGACATCCTTGTGAACCCTCACATGATGATTTTGCTCTTGGTGGATGGTCATGGCCTTCGTTTAGCAACCCTTACTCAACCCTATAACTCGACTTAATTTAGGACTACATCTCTCCTAGCCTCCTTGATCAAATGAGCACATTATCACTTGATGTTATTTCCTTAATAATACGGCCTCCTTAAATAGCTTTTCCTAGCTAGGAATCTTAATAACCCTCTAGAAATTATGGGATTTATCTACTTAGACCTTAGGAAATATTATTTTTCCTTTTTAGTTTTTTTTTTTTTTTTTAAACCCCATCTTGGGTCCAAAACCTCTTTTCTTGGGTTTTTTTCCGAAAAATTATTTTGTGACCAGACTCACACAAACCCATATCACTAGGCTTGTGGAGTACCTTGCAAGATACACAATTCAACAACATAGTCTAGTTGTAGTAATCATAACTTGGTCAAGCTCTTGTAGTCAAGCAGGGAGTTGGTTGGGTTCCAAAGTTGCAAATTAAGTAAGGTTAGTTGTGAGTTCATGATACCTACGAAGGGTTAAGGCATGCCAAGGAATGAAAAGGCATGCTAACACATGCCAAAAAATTTCAATCCCTACGGAGGAGTGTTAAGGAGTGTCGTGGCATCACAAGGGAGAACTAGGTAAAAATGGATGGAAATGAACAAATAAGAGTGTGTGGCGTGAAGTGTCAGTGAATTCTAGTGTGCAAAAGATGAAGTGTGTTATAACAAGTTCATAATAATATTCGATGGAGGAAAGCATACAATTGTGATAAAGGGCTCAACAAAGCAGTTTTATAAAAAGGGAGACTTTGTATTGGCACCATATTATTTTTACTTATCTATTAATTTTATGTGACATGTGGAACAATTTGGTGTAATGCTCATGTTTTAAACTATTTTAGATAATTCCATATTGTACATTTTTTTGTATAAGTTTTGGGGCACCCAACTTGTTCCAACTTATACCTTGTGTGCCTTGTCTATCTTATGGTTCTTGCAATATCTCAGTCAATGCTCTATTGATGATATGAATTTCACATACATGTGAAATATTTACTATGTAATTTCTTAGTTGTTTTATGGCCATGGATAGATGTGATCCTTGTCTTGGTAAGTTCTTAAGTGGGACAAGTTCAGCTTGTACATGAGTGGCCTAAGATGAGGTATAGGTAGTTCTTAGGTGAACAAGGCACAATCTACTTGTAGTAGGTACAATTGGTCAAGATGTTGTAGTTGAAGAAGGCCAATGTCACATAAAATTTAGTATCCAAGGACTTGATTCAGTTCATAAGTCATGAAAAAATGTAAGGATAGTTGTGAGGGAATGAGTGCCAATGCATGCTAGGGAATACTAACAAGTGCCAGATAGTTATAAGGCATGTCAAATATGATAAGATGTGTCAAGTGCTAAGGAATTAAAATATGTGCAAGGGTGCATGTGACAATCCATGTGAGGGATTATGAAGGAAACAAAAAGGAGAAATGAGTTAAACTACAAGGAAATGAATAAATAAGAGAGTTAATAAGTCATCAATTTACCTTTTCCAAGAGGGGCATGCTAGGCACACCAACACTAGGTTTCAATAGGTTCCAAGTACTAAATCTTAGTGCATTCTAAGTGCAAAATCATCCTATGTTACTTCTCATCTACTTTCCAATAATTGATCTTAAATAAATTTAATATTAAGGTGTGAAAAAGTGTGCTAATGGATGTTGAGGAGTGTTATGGAATACTAGGTAAAAAAAGGGAAAAATAGGTCAAAATTCATGGAAGTGAATGAATATGAGGGTGTGCACAGGAGTGTTAATGAGTGCTAGCTAGCATGCCAATGAGGGAGTGGCAAGGTATTTTAAGCACTAGTAAGGCATGTCAATAAGTTCTAGAGTGAGTTAGGGAGTTCCATTGTTTTTTAACATGTGACAAATAGTGCCAAGACATGCAAGATTCTAAGGCATGCTAGGATGTTTAGGTTCCAGGGTATGCCAATATGTGTTAAGGATTATCAAGGAAACAAAAAGAATAACCAAGATAAAATGCAAGGAAATGAACATATATGAGAGTTAATATGTCATGACTTTATCTTTCAAAAGGGGCATGATAGGCACACTAATAATAGGTTCCAATACATGCCAAGTTCCAATGTGTTTCAAGTTCTCATGTTTGTTAATGCATGCCAAAGTGTTTCAAGGAATGCTAGGGACTACAAGGCATGTGAACACATGGTAGGGGAGTTTTATGCTATGCTAGGGCCTGCCAATATGTGCTTGGGTGTCATAGTCAATGGAATATGTTCTAGGTACAACAATGTTCTAAGATATGCGAGTTCCCAAGGAATTTTAGTATGTTCCAAAGCATGGTAAGATGTGCAAAGAGTGTTGAGGAGTGTTACATCTCTCTCATTAGTAGAATTGACAAAGGTTGATTATGTAATACATAATATAGTTTTTACACACATTAGTGGAACTTTATCTAAAGGAAATTTGTTAGATAATAAACCTAACAGAGATGAATGATGTATTGACTCATAGGAAAAACATATTATAATTACTTGAGGGAATTGATACACTAATTACTTCTCAATAAATGGACTTACTCTAACAACTCTATGGCATTGGAGACATAATTAAAAAGGCTCCACAACCATGGTCTTAAATTGTTATCTTTTGATAAACAATATAGTAGCATGCACATAGCGTCATAAAAAAACTTATTGGAATGATCAATGATGACTGAATTTTTTTTACCGTCACCAAAAGTAAACAAAAAGAGCATTGGTGAGGGTCAACAAAATATTGTCACTAGAAGTGTCACCAAAGAGAGAATTAGTGACGGGCCTTTAACAGCCCTCACCAAAATTTTCATTGAAAATGGCTTTGGTGACAAACCTTAAAGGAACATCACTATATGCACTTATAACAACACGTTTTTAAGGACCATCACCATATGTGACATTGATGATGAACCTTAAAGGTCCATGACAAGCATGACCCTCACTAATGTCCTTTTTTCTCGTCGTGAGATAAAACAATTTTTACTTCATGGGAAATTATAAGGTATGTCAGAGTATGACTAAGGAGTAGAGAAATTACACATTATTCATTTATGAACATTGTTATTGAAAATAATTGAATGCACCCCTCACACTATGTACAACTGAGGTTTTCCTATGGTGAAAATTAATTCCTACTACACAGGTGTTAGTTTTGTAGTGATTATTTAATCGCTCCACGATTATTTTCCAATCTACAGTACACATACCTTCACTGATAATTATATCAATTAATTTTTTTAAATCTAGGCTATATTGTTCTTGAGGTGAGTTATGAGGGTGAATGATATCATGCAAACCCTTCTCCCAAAATTGGGCATCGGGATTCATCCATACAATCCATGTGTTCATATCATCATCCAAGGAAATGCAACTGGTTTTTTTGGTAACTAGCAAGTTGATCCCACTCTACGTCTGATGTTCATTCTGTTGTTGGTTGCTAGGCTTTAGGGCTCTGCTCTCTGCCCTTCCAAATCTGGGGTTTTTACGTTATCCTCACAGGCTCTTCCATGTAAGGTTTTTAGTGATTCGTTCATACTAACCATACTTATAATGAAAATTTTCTCACCCATGATTTTCACATTGATTTCATTGAAATCTGTCTATTCACAGTTATCCACTAAACTAGGTTTCCCATCGGTTCCCAAGGATAAGAACAAGGTTATGTTGGCCCTCAAAAAGGTTTTTACTTTTTGTTTTTAGTTTACTATGCCAAAAATATTTTTCTTTGCAGTTCTCTGAAATCTCAGATAGCATATTTTTCACTGTAGGTCCTCTCAACATTTTTCGAATGGGTTATTTCTAAAACAATTATTATTTATTTTTACTATCGTTGGACTCTAACTCAATTTTATTCTGAAATGTTCTCATTACTACAGTAAAAATGACTAAATTCTCCATCCCTTGGCTATATCTGAGTTCTTTGGTTCCAGTTACTATATTGGAAAACTTAGGCTTAGATCATCCATCAAATTTCAGCTTCTCAATGGGGTTTCTTCATTTTGGATTTAATGTTTTTTCCCTCGAAACACTTCCTCCAGTTTTGGTTCCCTCAAAAATATTGTTCTGCTTCCTAATTTTTTCGAGCTAGTTTAAGGAAAAGGATTGCTTCGGTCTGGTCATGGCGATAGATCTTACCAAGCCCTAACAGTACAGGGTTTAATAAGGAATTCTTTTTTTCTGGTAGATATTGTCCTAATTATTAGGCATAGTCATAGGGTTGACTATAGCTTCTTTGAAACTAGTTTAAGAGAAATGTAACCAGACATTTGTTTAATTTATATTAAGCTCTTATCAACTCTCTTTTTAATTTAATGTGTGAAAATGAAAATAAAAAAAAATCGACCCTTTATCGTCGACGTGATTCATGCAAGTGTTGGGTGGTATAAATGAAAGATTTACACGAACATTTAAATTATCAATCTGGGTTGGTAAGCTTAGATTTGTGGCACAATATATGCCAGAAGAATAGCTCGGGGATCTGTGGAATAAAAATCAAGCTCTTTAAAACCAATTAAAAAAGGTATCATTTAGGAAAAGGAACAACACATTTTAAAATAAAGAAATCACACTTTATGTCTACTTCTGGCTCCGCTTCTCAGTTGAATGACTCATGCAGAAAGTCTTCCTTAGTTATCCAAGGGACAAGGAAATGTATATTCGACTCAAACTGAAAAATCATTCAGGAAATAAATAATACAAAGCTCTTAGATGATTATTTCTATGTTGCAACGGAAAGCATGAAATAAATTAGGAAGCATAAAGCAACTTCATTCCAACTAATCTAAAGAAATCATTGAATTATTTAAAAGGAATCTAAACTATATATACACTTCTTCTCTAGAAATAGTTCAGTGCTCAACTGTAATGAAAGTGTGCAATAGAAAGAAAAAAAAAACATTTCCTACTACTTCCAAGCTCACCCTGATCTTATAGAATCATTAAATACTTTCTCTTGAAAGTAAACCTCATTATGTAGAAAATGAGATCAGGGTATGGATCACACTTAAATTGTAATATAAATGAGAGATATAGTAAGAAAACATTCATTATCTATACTTTTTCTTCCTTATTTGAGTCTTCAGAAACAATATATTCCAAGAAAACAACGATATCATTAATCAAACTCCACTAATCAGAGAAATGAGAAATAACTTTGCAATGAAATTACGAATATCAAATGATCAAAGCATAAAGAAGAGTTATGGAATGAAGTTTTAAATCTATATGAAATCACAGTTACACACAATGTATTTATAAAAATATAATGTAGAAGAATCCTAAGATGTATGGGGCAACAGACTGGCTCGTGGGCCCAAACCACCCAACTCGTTGCCCTTGAAATGGTTAAATCACAATCCCAGAAGGTTTAAAATAATAATAGACATAAGTTTAATTCCATCTCAAATTAATACTAAAGTCTTGTTTACGTAGACATCAAACAATGCAGAGGTTGGCTCCAATCGTACCCTCTAGGGATCATCCCATTGATCACACAACCTCCTCCCTTTCTTACACAATGAAATAAATCTTTGTATTTTAGAATGTGATCTACAAAATACAATGATTTTCTGTATACCTCTACATTATGAAGCCTTCATATTTATAATAGAGTTTCCTCCTAGCTACTCTAATCAATGGTAATCAGCGTATACAAGTTTGGAGACTGTAAATTGGTTTTTGTGCCAAAAATTAGAGGTTCAATTATTAACTGGATTCCCATTGATCTGAGGTTCCACATAGATACAAAAATTGGTATTGAACCATTTAATCCTTGCCATCATCTCAATTGGGAATATCATGTTGTTAACAAACTTTATAACTTTATACAAGACAGTTTGACCAAGTACTTTGACCTTAGCCCTACGCATCACTTTGAAGACCTAGGTGTGATTGAGGGAATACATTAGCATATTTAACACCTGCTCTTCAAAACCCATATGATTCTTTTCCATCATGACAACTCGATGTATGAAAATTGTGGAGGTGAGAACAGAATTTGCACTGTTGGAGCAAGAATTGAACTTCTGGAACAAGAACTGTACACTCGCCACAAGAAAATCCTACTATTAGTGATATTTTTACACCAAATCCTTTCAAATAATCAAAAAAAATATAATTCATGAATCAATAACATATTTCCCCTTGAATGCCTCCATAATAGCCCAATAATGCATAAAAATGACTATAAACACCTTGTGCAGGCATAAGAGTTATTCAACAAAAAGTATGAAAACCTAGACAAAATGGAGGTTCAACACTCCCCCCACATTGATCTTCTTGCATGTCCTCGTGCAAGCCAAATAATAAGATGGACTTTGAAATTTCAAAAATGAAAGGTTGTGGCCTAGATCCCTACTATATTAATCGAAATTTTTGGGTTCTTTCCCTTCATGCTTCTGACCAATTTAATTTCCATTTTTAAGATCCTGTTATGGGGAGGATAATAATTTTCTTGCTTGATCCAATCCTTGGCCAACTTCTACGACTTATCATTATTAACACTTAGCCTGATGTTTTTATCATGCATCTTAATACAAAATTTCTCCAAATATTTGTTCTCCCCTTTCACATTTTCTTCACGAACAATAAGTTCATGTATCTTCTTCTTCAATACCTTTATCGTCCTATTTTTATTCCTAAATGTATACCCATCAATGGACCATTCTGATCTCTATTGATTGGTGGAGTGAACGTCAACGATTTCTGCTAGAGGAGGATCAAATCAGAATTAAAACCCCAAGTTTACTTCTATCATAGGATTTTTGAATTGAAATTCTTTTTTTATAGGGTTTTCTACTTGATCTATCCCTATAATTGGTTCATTGACTTGATCAATTACCGAATTTTTAATTTGGGACATAAATTTTGCATTAAATTTTTCAAATATCTGAATTTTTTATATGTCTCCATCAGTGGCACCTGTAATTTCTTTTACTATTTCTTCTTCCTCTTGATCCAAATCTATGGCTTCAGGCTCCAATTTTCTGGAAGGAGGTCGAATGGTTTTCATAGTGCTACGTGTAACCCTTCATCCAACAATGAGGGTTTGATGTTAAAATTATAACGTTGTAGGGGTTATAGCGGTGTCTATATTTTTTTTCCTCAATATGCAACGAGAGGATATTTTCCATTTGATTTTTCTCTAGAGTATTTTTTTCCTCGCAATTTAAAAAGAAATTCGGTGTTGGTTTTTCAATGCCTGTTATAAACCCATTACGTTGAAGAAATTCATCCCATCTATCATTTCTTATACCTAACTCATCCACAATCAATATTTTGATAAGCTTGTAATGATAAAGTCTTGTCCTAGGGGTTTTAACAACTCTACAGACTCCTTGTGACATGATTTGTAGGCCTTTTAACAATAAATAAGGGATTTTATCTTCTTCTCTCTAGTGAAATGTACCACCAAACCAATATGATATAAAAACATTGTTGCATACCTGCCTTCGCAAGTGAAATATTTTTGGAGGATGAGGATAGGAGCTCACCACTCATCTCTGATCTGGGAACATGATATCCCCTTTGCCTAATTGAATTCCTAGTGTCATGCTTTGAGAAATTGCATACTTCATTGTTTTTTTACCCATTTATTCTTGAGCCATTTAATTCTTTCTAGCGGTAATCCAGTTGCTCGGGCAATGGTCTTCTCAGTCACATTCATAGTCAAATCGCTAATTCAAGTTACCTTCCCATCGAATCCTTGTGACAATTGAAATGTAAATTCATCTTCAGACCCCTGAACCTTAGCCATGAATTCATGTCATCCTCCTTTTATCAACTTCAGTTTGCATACATTCTATTCAGGATTTTTCTCTAGATCCTCCATGGATGTGGGCTCATGGCGGCCATATTTAATTTTCTTCATGGATTTAATAGACTGCAGATGTGATATGCACTCTAGGAATGGACAAGATGATTAGCAATAAGAAGTGAACTCATTATGCTTTGGTGAAATACTTAAATCATATAGGATCGAACGATCTTAAACATATTGGGTAGGTCAGTTCATTTTTCCTGAGTGGCATAACTGCTCATGATTCATATCATATGAATTTTTTTTTATGTATAAATGTCGAAGTACATATTATTTATCAAAAGGATGATGGAGGTTTGGTATCAAAAATTTATTCAATCATGAAAATGATTAAAGACAAGCCTCGTCCTCCTTTCTTAACATGACTACCTTAGTCAAATAAGTGTTGGATCGAATGTACATTGGTAGTATTATAAGCATTCGACAGACATTCCCATGATGTAAAAAAAAAATCATTACTATGAGGTTAGAGCTTTCTATACGTGGACACTTTTCATTAGTATTCAAACACATTAAAATATCTTCACATATATTAAATATACCATAATATTTATTGAAATTCTAGAGCATGGAGTACCTAATGCAAACTCATGGAAGATATTAGGGGGGAAATACTTAAATATTAATGATCAACAAATGATCGATACCTCATTTTAAAGTTTCCTGCAACATCATAATTATAGTGCCAACAACCCTTGTTGAAGCATCGAGTGCAAGAATTACCAAGGGGAAGAAATATTTGATGTGAAAGGAAGGTCATCATATAGCAAGATCAGGTGCAGGAAAGAATTACTTGTACAAAACATTAAAAAGTATTGCACCATTATGATAGATAATACATATCTAATATCTTGTCCCAAATAAACCCCTGATTTTCATAGGTTTCTTTTCAAAATTAGATTTTTAGAGCATTAACACTAATCATAAAAAATATTTTCTAGAAGAGGTGCAATTTCAAGAATACTGCCATAAGGTTCATGTACCAGCTATAGCAATCGTGCAACTACTATAGAAATCCTACAACTACTCTAGAAATCCTACACGTAGACCTGTAGTGGTTATTCAGAGGCACCCACAATCAACACACATTTTTTTCCATCAACACCTTGTGAGTAAATATAACTGATTAATTCATCACTCTAAATATCATGTAAGAAAAATCGATGTGAGTTATGATACTAGAAGAGGGAAACAAAAATGACACCTTCTTGTATCAATCAACAAATTATTCATTGACCACTCTAAATTTTGTTGTAATCCAGGTGCAGAATTGAATTTCTTCTCATTCCAGTACAAAGAATTACCTTTACCAAGGGTACCATAGTCGTTAAATATTCCTAATTTTTGAAAAATATAAATCAAAGCATCCCGATCAAATTGTCTTCAAATCATTGTCCAAAAAATAAAATTATAATTTTTATGGAAAGAGAAAGATAATTGAGTAAATCATAGTATTCAATTAACTTTTATACCATATACATAGCCATTGTTTCTCGCAGGTGTCTATAGCATCTGCAAATATGTCATTTAACCCAATGAAATGTTTGTGTCCCACTTACTAGATATAAATTCAGAGTTACCTTTTTTTTATTTTTAAAATTAGATGAAGGCTACTGTCCTAGCCTGGAAAAAAGCTGATGGAAGTTCCACTCAAAAGAAGTAACATTGATGAATAGGCCAACTCGTGATGAGACCTCTTGTATTCTATATTTTCAATTGAAAGCCATTACTTTAACTTGGTGGCTAGTAGTAGTAATGTCATGCATGTTAGGTCTCATGATCGTGGTAGGTCGACTCATCAAGAGACCTCCTATCCTCCCATAAATATTTTTTAAAATATGATTATAATTAACTTTGAAGGTTAATTTATAATGGGGAGGAAGATATACTCCTTAAGAGTATGGAATGGCGTGAAAAGCTTTTAATGACTAACCATTATTGGCTAGTTCCTCTATCCTAAAGATTCATTTAATTAATATGTATCAAATAATGATTGAAAGATTATTTGAATTGATAATGCTAGTTTTCTCATGAATGGATCATTATGATGTTTACAAGAGTGGTCCACCATAGAAGGTTTTCCATTGATACCTTCTAAGGGAAACTAAAAATATATATCTTAGATGAAAACTCATTAGAATTATTAATCATGGTCACTTTTTCAAAATCATGAGGTATTAGAGTGAATCATAGTCAAAAACACTTACCACATATGTGTGTGTTAACTACCAATGTGGGTCACAAGTAGTTTCAGTGGTTATGCTTTTGGAAGTCGGAGCCCTAATAACATTGTTGTAACATCTTTATTCATAGAATTGATTTATTCTTATATCCTTCTCTACCATAAGAAGAAGAAGACTTCCATTTTAAGTATATAAGTACTTCCAATGCAACCATGTGTGCAACAAGAGGATAAATCTATTCATGTTAAAATTTGAAAAGTATATTCGAGAAAATACCACAACATGAGGAACTAACTACATTATCTCATGTGATACTACAAATTGTAGAATGATAAAGGAGGAGCGGATACTAATAGTCATCTGAAACCAAGATTCTATGGGATGCATATAATCTTGGTCATTTGATTCATGGGAACATCCAGTGCATCATGAAAATCCTCCAAATTTCCATGTTCATCCCCTAAAGTGTAGGCTAGATCAGATGGAGGTTCTTTAATCTCAGTTTCTGGTGTTGTCTCCTCTTCAAGCATGATCCATGGCTTCTCGGTTTCCCTAGGAGAATATTATGGACCTTAATGATTCTTTTCCTCCAGAGGAATATACCTATTTCTAATTGATGCCAAAATGTGTTCTTTTTGTGAAGCAGAGACCCTGTCTTCTGCTAATATTTGAGATCATTCTTGGAATAACATCACACATCCTAGCATATTCTTTCTAGCACATGATTTAGAGTGGGGGGTTCTTTTAGTATGAGAAAAATAGGAACACACTAACTTGAAACTTTAATTGTGGCTAAAAGAAACAATCTAGGATTGTAAAATTAACAAGGAAAACACACTTTGAAAACTAAATAATATTCAATTGAAGTTAAGAAAACACCCCATCATCACACTTTGCAGTAAATAAAATCACTCTTTTAAAAACTCAATTGTAGTAAATCAAGCATCACACTTTGCAGTAAAGGAAAAAATCACTTGCAGTAAGGAAAAATTTCCATGTGAGCTCTCTGGAAATACTATCCAGTATGCTTCAACAAGCAAGTAGAATCTAACGAATCTAAAAAATCAATTGCAAAGGGTAGGGAAAATCATGACAAATCGTTGAGTCCTTATCCTACAACACCTCCCCAGCAACAAGGCCATTGAATGTTGGGTGGTATAAATGCAAGATTTATAGCATCATTTAAATCATCAATCCAGTTTCGTAAGATTAGAGGTGTAGCATAATATATGCCAGAATAAGGCCTCATGGATCTGTGGAATAAAAATAAAGGTCTTGAAAAAAAATTAAAAAAGGCATCATTTAGGAAAAGGAACTAGACATTTAAAAATAAAGAAATCACACTGTAAATATAGTTCTAGCTCCTCTTTTGGGTTGAGTGACTCCTATAGAAAGTATGCCTCAGTTATCCATGGGACAAGGAAATGTAGATTCTAGTAAAATTGACATATGTTTAGGAAATAAAGAATGTAAAGCCTCTCAAAGGACTAATGCTATATTGCAATAGAAAACATGAAATAAACTAGGAAGCATAAAGCAACTTCATGCCAACTAGTCTAATGAAATCATTGAATGATTTAAAAAGGAATCTCAACTATATATACACTACTTCTATATATATAATTCAATGCTCAAATATAAGGAATTTGTGCAATAGAAATGAATAAGATAAATAAATTTCCTACTACCTCCAAGGTCCCCCTGATCTTATAGAATCATTAAATACTTTCTCCTAAAAGTAAACCTCCTTATGCAGCAAATGAAATCATAGTAAGTATCACACTTACCTGTAATATAAGTGAGACATGCAGTAAGAAAAAATTCATTATCTATACTTTGTCTTCCTTATCTCAGTCTTGAAAAAAAATATATTCCAAGAAAACAATCATATCATTAATCAAACTCCAATGATCACAAAAATGAAAAGGAACTATGGAATGAAATTCCAAATATCAAATTATCAGAGCATAAATAAGAATTATGGAATGAATTTGAAAAGCTATATGAAATCAAACTTACACACTATGCCTTTACAAAAATAGAATGCAAAAGAATCCTAAGAGGTATGGGGCGACATACTGGCTGGTGGGCCCAAACCACCCAGTTTGCTGCCCTTGCAATATTTAAATCACAATCCGAGAAGATTCAAAAGAATAATAGAAACACGTTGAATTCCAACTTGTATTAATACTAAAGGCTTGTTTACATAGATGCCAAACAATTTAGAGCTTGGCTCTAGTGGTCCCCTTTAGGGATCATCCCACTGGGCACACAACCTCCTCCCTTCCTTATACAATGAAATCAACCTCTATCTTTCAGAATGCGATCTACAAAATACAATGATTTTCTATATCCCTCTACAGTATGCAGCCTTCATATTTATAACAACGCTCCCTCTTAGCTACTCCAATCAAAGGTAATAAGCAGATACAAGTTTAGATACTGTAAACTCGTTTCTGTACCAAAAATAAGAGGTTCAATCATTGACTAGATTCACATCGATCTTTGGTACCACAAAAATATAAAAATCAGTATCAAACCTTGAAATCATTGCAATCATGTCCATTTGGCATATAAAGCTGTTAAGAAACTTTGTAACTTTATACAAGATAGTTTGACCAAGTACTTCGACCTTAGCCCTATGCATTGCTTTGAAGACCTAGGTGTGATTGAGGGAGCAAATCAGCATATTGAACACCTGCTCTTCAAAACCCATATGATCGTTTTCCATTATAACAACTCGGTGTATGAAAATTTTGGAGGTTAGAATAGGATTTTCACTGCGGGAACAAGAACTGAACTACTGGAACATGGATGGAACTGCTGGAATAGGAACTGTACACCTGCCACAAGGAGAGCATGCTATCGGTGATATTTTGACACCAAATCATTTCATATTATCAAAACAAGTAGAAATCATGAATCAATAACATATTACCTCTTGAATGCCTTTATAATATCCCAATAATGCATAAAAATGACTATAAACACCTGGTGCATGCATAAGAGTTATTCAACAAAAATTATGAAAACCTAGACAAAATAGATGCTCAATAACATGTTGTTTATTTTCATTATTCCATGTCTTGAATATAAGTCATTATATAGTAATATTTTGGCCCATAATCAATACTCGTGGGCTTACTATGATTATGTCCTAGTTTATGCTTTATCAATGTTAGTTTTCATTATTATATTTGTCTCCACATGCATGGTGCATGAAAACGTTTTAATTTGTTTTTTGTATACAAGTGTATGCATATTATTTTTCATTCATTTTTATATAATCATTAGTACATCCACATCTATGTTTTTTCCCTTCTATCTATAAATGAATATGGCACCGCATTTTTATTATTACATGCACTTATATTTTTCTTTTTCCTTACCTCGGTGGCTAATAGTTGTTTATGGCCGACTAATAATAGGTTCTGGGTAATTCTGGGACTAGTCCCTTGAAAACTGCTACATAGAATGTAATTTAAGAATATTATTTAACCGAAAGTAACACTATTGCAAAAAGATTACTATTTATATATATAGAGATTGTAAGAGACTTATCTGTGTGTGTCTTGAATAAATTGTTAGCGCCTAAGAAGATGAAGCCATCCAACCACGAGACTGGATATGACGTCTAGACTCTCCCTCAATATTCCTTGCTCCAGAGAGGTAAAATATTCAATTAAGTCAATCCATTAGTAACCTCAAGACTTACTAGTTCAACTCAAAATTTTCTTTTCTCAAGATTTTTTGTTTGAGGGTTCCACTGGCTTGGTGTGTTGCTCAAAATACCTCAAACCTGGTAGAACTCTACCGCTTACAAAAACTTCTATAAGGATTCTATTCCTCAAATTTTCACTTCTCTTCTCTCAATCCTCCCACTAGCTCTAGCCATCCTCAAATATTTTTCCTTTCTCTAGGAAGACAGAAAGTGATATTTTTTTCTAACTGTTTTCCAAATTGAATGGAGGTTTGGAGTTCTTTACTCTTCTTATATATTATAATTTTTTCAAACATACCTTTTTTATTTCTAATCAACAAAATTTATTAAAATTCCCACTATGATCTTTCACCGAGCCACAAATTCCAACCAACATACCCAAATAAAAACTACTTATATAATTAAAATCAAAGTAACCATACTAACGTATGCATCCCACGGTGTTACATCCCCCCCCTTGTGCGCCACACTGTCCTCGGTGTCTAATACAACCCTTTGGAACAAGTCAGGATATTCTTTTAGAATAAAGTCCTCGTCTTCCAAGGTGGCCTCCTCTCGGCTAAGGTGATTCCATTTCTCCTTAACATGGGTGATAGATCACCTCCATAATATTATTTCTCTCTGATCCATAAAATGCAGAGGCTCTACCAGAAACTTATTGTTTGGTTCAGACTGTACCACATTCAAAAATTAACCTTATTCTATACCAATCATACTCTATATATATAATTTTACAATTGAACATACAATTTTATTCTCATTTCATCTGCACATCCTAATCTTTAATCACATGTCTAGGGTCACACACATATTTTCTTAGTACCGAAACATGGAACAAATTACTAGGCAATTCCAATTGATACGCAACTGACACAATTCTTTCTAGAACCTGGAAATGTCCATAAAATGTCCATAATTACTAGGTGCTAATTTTTAAAAACTTCCCCACTGCAAGTTACTTGTTTTAGGCTTATCTCTGATGTAAACATTATCCCATAGTTGGAACTCTCTATAAACTCTCTTTCTATCCACATATGATTTTTGCCTATCTTGGGAAGCCAGTAAATTCTGGAGGAATTTCCTCACTTCTTGTTCCATTTCAACTAACATGTTAGGTCCTAACATTAATTTATCATCAAATTTATTCCAATTGGTGGGTATCAAATATATTATCCCATATAGCACTTCAAAAGGACTCATTCCCAAGGATTCATGGTAGTTTTCACTGTAAGAAAACTCAACTATGTGGAGATATTCCTGCCACTTAGTTGGGTTCTTCATTACATACACACACAACATATCTTCCAGCACCTGATTCAAATGCTCAGTATCCCCATCATTCTGAGGGTGATATGATGCACTAAACTGAATTTGGGTACCCAAACTCGTAAAGAGGAATTTCCAAAAAGCTGATGTAAATTTGGCATCCCTATCTGAAATCACCACCTAAGGTATATTATGCAATCAAAATACCTCTTTCATGAATATGTCTTGAATTTCAACATTCTTGAATGTAGATTTAACCAATATAAAATGGGCTATCTTGCTCAATTTTTCCACCACAACTAAGATGGAATCTTTTTTCCTTTCTATTTTAAGCAATCCTGTAACACTCCTGCAACTCCACTCCTTTCGATAAAAGGGGTCTTCTTTTTAGAATTAGTATAGCCCACTTGCACAACATATATTTGTCAACCCCTCCAGATACATTTTCCTCACTAATTACCTGTAATAGGTCACAACTTAAAATCTCTTTTCACCCCTTAAATCTCATGTCTGAAGTCCTATTCATTAAGGAAACTAACAATTTTCTCTTTACAATTAACTAGGGACCAATTCCTCTCTAACAAATCCATTCCAATTAATACATCATATGAGCCTAGGGGTAATATATTTAAATCCGCTTGAATTTTTTTCTCTCCTATTTTAATATAACCTTTTTCATTCTTAGAATTCATTCCCTGCTTAGATCACGTAGCTAATTGCACCAACCAGGGATTTTTAAATTTAATCATCTATAAATGACATTTTTCTACTACTTTTGGATTGATTTAAATCATACTTGCACCTTCGTCTACTAAAATAGAAATAGAGTGGATATATTTATTACCTTCCATTTTTATCATTGTGGGTTGATATTCTGCTTGATTATCATCTAGGGTTACATTTTTTCTAGGTATACTTCTAGCCACCTCTCCCACTATAGAGGCTTCTTACACATTAGCAACCTTCTCCATTTGGGCATGACGAGAACAATTTTTATAATCATGGGCTCTCCACATCCCCAAAATTGCAAATGAGGTTTCTCTTGCTAATTTTTTTCTTATTTTCCTACCAATTTTGTCTGCCCACTGTCAGTTTGTAATACATATTTTTGCGGATTCCTTCTAGAAAAATTGTTTTGGTTTTTTCAGTGCACATTATTTCCACTAATATTTTTTACATTTTTACTATTCGGAAACTTTTTCTCCCTTTTTGAAGGGACCACTACTACTTATTTCTCATTTTTTCTTCATTTGTTGACAGCAGATTCGAGCTTTCTGAATCACTTCATCCATTGTTTTTGGATTTTAAAACTCCAAATTTTCCTTCATGAAGGCAAGAAGGATGTTGTTCAAACAATACACCTTAGCCTTCTCCTCCTGAATATATAACACATATCTCAACTAGGATGTGAACCTTGTTACAAACTCATCTATTTTCAACTCACCCAATCTCAATTCATGAAACTCCTTCACATGTTCATGATGAGCTATTCTATTAGATATTTATTTTTTAAATTCTTTTGGATTCCTCAATTTTCTGATTTTTTTTTTTATTTCTTCCCACAATAAGCTGGATTTACCCTATAGTTCGTAAATTTCCAATCTAGCTTTAATGTTTTCGCCAGACTCATAGATCTAGAAGTATTTTTTCATATTATTTAACGAGGCTTCAACTGCTTCTTCAACCTCACCATCAAAGTTCGGGGGTTTTATCTTCTTGAACTCCCCTTGAAGTTCAATTTTATCCCTCTTGGTTTGTTGAGATTCAACAAGGTGATGAGCTTAGTGAAAATTAAGCACCTTCACTAAGTGGGGCCCGCAGGCAATTTTTAAGTGTATGTCTATTTTTAGACATGGTGAGCATATTCTATAAGTTTCAAGATGTTATTTGTAGATGGTTGATAAAATCATAAAAGTAGATGAAATTATATTTTTATAATGTTGGGTGAAGTCTATTTATAGATCATCAATCTAAAAATAGGTGCATGTCAATTATTATTAGCCGTTAATAATAATCCGACAATAAATACCAACTTATTCTCTTGGAGCACTTTATTTCAGTGAAAATTTTCAGAAAATCAGGGGGCAGAAGGAATTACGCAATTCCTAGGGTGGTTGGTTACTCATGCATGGAGGACTCAGTTAGAACTGAAGTGGCAGAGTTGTGATAGAGTTGGAAGAGTAGTTATGGGAGTTGTTATTTAGTTTAACTCAGTTAATTGAGTTAAACTCAGTTGAGCTAGTTGTATCTAGTCTAACTGAAAGATACACTAGTGAGAGTTTAGTGAATTAATTATTTAATTAATTCATAACTAGAGAATCACTTGCAACTGAACAAATATAGTAGTTAAGTACTTGCATGTCAGTTCTAGTGGAGACCTAGTGGAGAGATAGGTGAAAGGATGAGATGGACTATCTGTTGTGACTATAGTGATGCATTCAATGCATCTCACACACATTGGAGATTCCAATGAGGATTGCGCAGTCAAGGCAAGGCAAAATAGAATTCATTCAGGGGTCTTGTTCAGTAGGAATTGTGCAGTGGAGGCGGGTTGTCAGGAGGCAAGAAATTGGTGCATAGAGATGCAAATTTCTGCATGACAGTGTGTAATGATTGTTGATTTTACTGAGAGCTTGATGTACTAATATTTGTATGAGATTATTACATTATTAAATTGATATACATAATATATTATAGTTGGATTTTTTAGCTTTAATCTTTCCCATTAAAAAATTGTGTTTATGTGCGATTGATTTTATTCATGATTTTTGCAATTGGAAATTTAATTTCTGCAAAGAATTAAGTGGAAGGATTTTGTATTTAACGTAAGATTAATTTGTTATATCAGGAGGATTTGGTAATACTATTAGTATTAATACATTTCTACATGGTATCGGAGTAGTGTTAATCAATGGAGATTGCAATAGTGAAGAGGTGTTGAGTTTTTTGTTGGTGGACAATTCGAATTTGCTGCAGAAATTTCTTGGTGCGACAGTTGAGTATTCATCGAAATTTCTTTGAATGGGCTGCGATTGGAGTATGCCCTTGAGGGTAGCTCGAATTAAATAGCCTAGAAGGACAGGATGGAGGTAGTGCTTGAAGATAATGGACTGAAGGATTTCATCGATACCGATGTCCCTAAGCCTACTTCTAGTGATGGTGCATTACTTGACACATGGAAAAAGAAGGTAGCAAAGACAAGAAGAATTGTGTTGGAAGGTGTGAAAGACAATATTGTGTCAAGCCTTCATAGGAAAGCCACTCCATGCACAATGTGGAAGGCTTTGATAGATCCTTTCCAAAGAAGGAGTGACCATTGGAAGTTGCCGCTGAAATATAAGCTCAGAAACATCAAAATGGATAAGGGCGACATTATTCCAAAATATCTCACGAAGTTTGTCCAATGTAGGGATGAGATGGGGAGTGCGGGAATTATAGTTGCAAATGATGACTTGGTGAGCTTGGCTCTCCTTCGGCTTCTAAAAAATTGGCATAGCTATGAAGACTCTGTCAATGGATGGGAGAAACTGCCAGATTGGGAGCAACTTTGGTCGAATCTTCTGGAGGAGGAGATAAGACAGAATACCAGGGATGGTCTTCATCGAATAATAATTATGAAGAGAATTTCTCGTTGGCTGCGAAAGCAAGGAGAGGGAAGGGGAATAAATGCCATCCAAAATCTGAGGCTAAAGGTAAGAAGCTAGATTTGTCTAAAGTAAAGCGTTTTCACTGTCACGAACATGGGAATATCGCCATTAACTGCCCACAGAAAAAGAAGAAGAAGAAGGTTGCTGGAGCTGCAGCAGGTGAGGCCTTAGCCTCACAATTTGAACATGATTGCCCTTTGATCGCATGCTTGGTTTCAAGCGCAATGGGATCGATGTGGTATCATGATAGTGGGAGACAAGGAGTTGTTTAGTGAATTGGAGGAGAAGGATATCCAAATGCATATAGAGATGGGCGATGATGGTAGATATAGTGCGACCATCATTGCAACCATTACCTTTGAGAGGGAGTCAGATAAACCATTTCTGTTGAAAGATGTTATGTATGTTCCAGGTCTGAAGAAGAACTTGGTCTCGGTCGCTATGTTGAAGGACAGAGGTTATGACGTTGTTTTCAGTGAGGGAAAATATTTCCTGTGACATAAAACAATGGGTCAAACCAAGAGGATAGTGATTTTAGTTAAGAATATCTACAAGCTGGAGGTATATGGTTGCACTACAATGATGGGAAAATCAGAAGAAGTGGTGAGCTGGGATGAGGGAAAATTATGCCACATGAGATTGGGCCATCTTCACCATGGCGCCTTGAAGATTTTGCAGCAGATTTCTACTGGACTATTTTTTACTAGTGTTGGGCCATCTTCACCATGGCGCCTTGAAGATTTTGCAGCAGATTTCTACTGGACTTCCCAAGGGTACTCTTGTGGAGTTAGATGAGTGCGAGGGATGTACTATGGGTAAGCTTGTGAAGACCACCTTTCATGAGAAGCAGAACTGTGTTTCGGTGATCCTAGAGAGAATTCACACAGAAATGTGTGGACCTTTCCCGGTTGCTTCAACAAAAAAACACAGGTATTATGTTATTTTTGTTGATGAATATTCTCGTAGATGCTGGATATTCTTCATGTAGAAGAAGGGTGAAAATTTTTCAAAGTTCTATGATTTTAAATCATTGGTGGAGAAGGAGTCGGGGAAGCAAGTGAAGGCTCTGCAGAGTTATAATAGTGATGAATATATCTCTAATTAATTAAAATACTTATGTAGAAAAGAAGGAATTCAAAGAGAACTCATAGCGCCTCATAACCCATAGCAGAATGGGGTCATGGAGAGTAAGAACAGAACGATCGTGGGTGCTTCACGAGCTATGATGCATGACCACGAACTACCAATGCTCTTGTGGGTGGAAGCATGAAACACTGTGGTTTATGTGCAAAACCGTTGTCCTCATAGAGTACTTAGCATGAGTACACATGAAGAAGCTTTTACTGGTAAGAAGCCTCATATTTCTCATTTGAAGATTTTTTGCTCATTTTTTTACATTCATGTGACAAAGGACGCCAAGAATAAGCTAGAGCCGATTGTAGAAGTTGGGATATTTTTGGCGTACACAGAAACACCCCATAACTATCGTGTGTATTTTCCAAACAATCGAATGAATATGGTGCAATGGGATATGAAATTCGATGAGGTGAAAGCCATGAAGTTGTTGCTTGAGAGGAAGCTACACTTGCATGTAAAGGAGGAGCTACTTGTTCCCAAAGATGAGCCTCTAGATGTGGATCAGCCACCGGAGGAGATTCATGCAGTGGAGGAGTCCACTCATGAAAAACCATGCATCAGAATAGGAAGAAATCGTACCACAGAAGCTGAGAGACTAAAGCTTGATGCAGCACAGAATGTAGGAGTCCCTACACCACAACACAGATAGAGACAGTCACGTGACTGATTTACTAGATACATGGATCTTATGAGAAAATGTATTGTGACAAATCCATCTTCTTTTGAAGAAGCAGCACAGGAGTCCACATGGGTAGATGCCATGGTGGAGGAGTGTGATCCATTGTCAGAAACAATGCTTGGGAGATTGTTCCAAGGCCAGTGGGTAAATCAATGGTAGGTTCAATATGGATCTACAGTGTAAATCAAGCTGCTAATGGGAGCATTGACAAGTATAAGGCAAGATTTTTTTCTCGAGGCTTCTCAAAGATCGAGAGGATTGATTATGAAGAAACCTTTGCACCTATTGCACAATATTCTTCCATAAGGACCATCCTTTCTCTCTCAGTGTAGATGGGTTAGCACATTCATCAGATGCATGTGAAGACTTCATTCCTTAATGGGATCATTGAGGAAGAAGTGTACATTGAGCAGCCTGAAGGATTTGAGATATTCGCAATGAGTCGCATGTGTGCAGACTCAAAATAGCATTGTATGGGCTGAAGAAAGCACCACATGCTTGGTACACTCAGATCGACAACTATTTCACTAGACGTGGCTTCAGTAAGAGTGAGGCGGATGAAAACCTGTACCAAATTATGGTGGAGGGTAACCTTTTAATTATTTTTCTTTATGTTGATGATTTAATACTAACGAGTGATGAGCAGTTGATACACTCATGTAAGGAAGATCTTGTAAAGGAGTTGGAGATGAAGGATTTGGGCCTCCATTATTTCCTTGGATTGGAAATATGACAGCAAGAAGGTGAAATATTTGTGTCTCAAGGCAAGTATGCTCAGGAGATACTTGGTAAGTTTCACATGGAGGACTGCAAGCCCATGGATACTCCTCTTCCAGGAAATTGGAGGAAAGAGGATGCTACATCGGTAGAGGTAGTGGATGCCATTGTTTGTCAACAGGTGGTGGGTTCGATCATGTATTTAGTTAATACAAGACCGGACATATGCTATGCGGTGAACCAGCTTAGTCAAGTGATGGTTAAGCCTACCAAGCTCTTTTGTAAGGCAGTCAAGTATCTCCTCAGGTATCTCAGGGGCACATCTGAGTATGGCTTATGGTGTAGACAGAAGGATGAGGTGAAGTTGCATGGCTTCATGGATGCAGATTGGGCAAGAAGCCCAATGGATAGAAAGAGCACATCAGGAGGGGTTTTAGTATTATATCTACAACAGTTTCTTGGTACAGTAGGAAACAAATATTCATGGCACTCATTTTAGCGAAAGCATAATACATGGCAGCAATTCAAGCTGCATGTCAGGCTATCTGGATGAGGAAGATCCTGGTGAGTTTGTTCAGTTCTCAATTAGATCCTACAATGATACATTGTGATAATCAGAGTTGCATTAAAATCTCAATTAATCTTGTGTTTCATGATAGATCTAAACATTTTGATAGCCGGTATCATCATATCAGAGATTGTGTGTAGTGGAAAGATCACGTTGCTTCAGTACATTCCTATGGAAGATCAATATGTAGATATTCTGACAAAGGCGCTTAGCGGGGGAAAATTAGAATACCATAGAGGCAAGATTGGGGTGAAGGATAATCCCTATCTTGTTGAGAGGGAGTGTTGAGATTCAACAAGATGATGAGCTTAATGAAAATTAAGCACCTTCACTAAGTGGGGCCCACAGGCTATTTTTAGGTGTATATCTATTTATAGACATGGTGAGTATATTATATAAGTTACAGGATGCTATTTATAGATGGTTGATCAAATGTGAAAAATAGATGAAATTCTATTTTTAGAATATTGGGTGAAGTCTATTTATAGATTGTCAATCTAAAAATAGGTGCATGTCGATTATTATTAGCCCTTAATAATAATCCGACAATAAATACAAACTTATTCTCTTGGATCACTTTATTTCAGTGAACAGATTTGGAAAATCAGTGGGCTGAAGGAATTATGCAATTCCTAGGGTGGTTTGTGACTCATGCATAGAAAACTCAGTTACAACTGAACTGGCAAAGTTGTAACAGAGCTGAAAGAGTAGTTATGGGAGTTGTTATTTAGTTTAACTCAGTTAAGTGAGTTAAACTCAGTTGAGCTAGTTGTATCTAATCTAACTGAAAGATACACTAGTGAGAGTTTAGTGAATTAATTATTTAATTAATTCATAACTAGAGACTCACTTGTAACTGAAAAAATACAACATTTAACTACTTGCATGTCAGTTCTAGTGGAGACCCAGTGGAGAGATAGGTGAAAGGGTGAGATAGACTATCTGTTGTGACCATAGTGATGCATTCAATGCATCTGACACACATTGGAGATGCCAATGAGGATTGCACAGTCAAGGGAAGGCCAATTCAAATTCATTTAGGGGTCTTCTTCAGTAGGGATTGCACAGTGGAGGCAGGCTGTCAGGAGGCAAGAAATTGGTGCATAGAGATGCAAATTTCTGCATGGCAGTGTGTAATGATTGTTGATTGTACTGAGAGCTTGATGTACTAAGATTTGTATGAGATTATTACATGATTCCAATAATATACATAATATATGATAGCTGGGGTTTTTAGCTTTAAGCTTTCGCATTAAACAATTGTGTTTATGTGCAATTGATTTTCTTCATGAGTTTTTTATTTGGCGATTTAACTTCCGCAAAGAATTAAGTGGAAGGAATTTTTATTTAACATAAGATTAATTTGTTAGATCAGGAGGATCCAATAATACTATCAGTATTAATAAATTTATACATGGTTTCCCTATCCCCATAATCATTATCAGATCTGATCCAGGTGGATATCGGTGACAAACCACCTATTCCATTTGGACCCGCACCATCAATTCTTACAGCTTTTCACTTTTAGCACAACTTACTATTTTTAGTAGGTTTTCGGGTCCTGCACTCCCAGAGCTGTGTTGGGACCCTAATGATCCAAGTGGATATTGGTGACCACCCACCTATTCCATTTGAAATGCCACCATCAATTCTTTAATTTTTTCAATTTCAGCACAACTTACTATTTTAGCATTTTTTCGGGTCCTGAACTTTCGAAGCCATTTTGAGGCCATAAATGACGTTTTTTGTGCATTACGCCTTTGATAAATATCATTCTATTTTGGAATCGATATTCGAGGTCAGTATTTTTATTCCTCCGATAGATATTTCTAGCGATGTATCATGTGTGTCAAACAGACATAGTATGGCAAAGTTACGACCCTAGGAAGTTGAAACATCAATTTACCCAAACGTGGCCCATAGTTTTGGTGCTTCATCTCCTAGGGTTAGGTTTTTGGAATTTTAGAGTTTTCCCTTGTTTCTCAATAATAAAAACACCCTCGAGCCTCATTGTAACACAGTTCATATGCATGTAGCCGGCACATCTCTTCGCATAGATAAGCTACCAGTGCCCTAGCTATTTGATTTCCATTATTTCTGTAAACATATTTCTGTTATTTTATATTAATGAAATCAAGCATTATTTCCACTTCATCTCTGTGTTTATTTCTATTTCTATGTTTTTTTGCATTCCTGCATAAATCCAGATCAGTGGAATCAGAGCAGGTCTGCTCTTTCTATGTTTTTCTTTGCATGTCCCCAACACGGTTAGGGTATAAGGAGTTAGGGCTTGTCTGGTTGAACCCTTTTAAGATTAGCCTCACAAACCCAGATGATCTCCCATGGTGGAATAAAATAAAGAAGAGGGAGTAGGTGATCTTAACAAAATATTTCTTGAGGAGGCCCTCGAGAAACACTGGAACGCAATGATGGATAAATTTCCTCAAATCCTTCAACGGTTGCCCACCTACGACGCATATGCATCCAACAACCACTCTAGAGGTGCCACTCCCATCAAGGTACAGATAAAATTTTACATTCCTTTATTTAAATGCCATATAGATGCAGACACCCTAGATAAATGGTTGAATTTGCTAGAATGGTATTTCTCGGTCCATGATTTATCTGACCGATAAAATATTATTTTTGCACTCGTCAAAGCCACCCGCCATGTTAAACATTGGTGGGAAACCTACTATGAGCAAAAGGACATGACATAAGCCTCTTTTTTCTCGGCCGCACGCACTTGGAGTTTGTTCCAAGATGGCATTGTTGATCAGTTGTTGTCATTGATGTCAACCCAAGCAGCACCAGGGGCTAACCCAATATTGCATGGGAATTTTGACCTACCAAATTAATATATGCTAGGTCAATAATGCTTTTTGTGGTTTCTACATGTCGAAATGTTTCCGTTGAGATATGGCACACCATGTAATTCTTCACAGTTTGAGAGATATTCATGTTTGAAGTTTGTACCCCTAGTTAGTGGGCTAAAACCCCATGGGGTTGGGGCATGGGTCATTGAAAAGTCATAATTAATATTTTTTAAGCTCCTAAAATCCCTCCCACATTCACTTGTTGAAGCCCCTCTCAACTTAAGCATTTATATAAATTGCGATCCTCATTTCCTCCTTATGCAAGGGATTCGACCATCTGAAATAGGTCATCGTGGCATTTTCGCTCTAAATTTGTTTCTACGAAGGTTTAGAAGCTGAAATATTTAGGAGGTGAAGCTGAAATCCTGAGGAAGCTGCAGTAAACATTTCAGATCAAGGTGTGCAATATTTTTGGAGATCTGATCTGTGAAATTCAAGGTTTTTGCAGGCTCCTGAAATTCATCTCAAAGAAGTGACCTTGGTAAAATCGTCATAAATCTCTCTCTGAGTATTAGATTGGAATTCCATAAAAGGTGGTAGATAGTGCATAGTTTTTACTTTTCTCTCTATCAATTTCAGAGCCAAATGAATAAAAAATACACGTGGCACACCGTACAAGTGCGCTCTGCTGAAATAGTCCATAATTAGGGCATTGTGCGAGATTGGGGATAACTCTCTCTTGAAGAATCCAAAGTGGGTTAGACCTATGGAATTGGAAATAAGACTCAAAGGAGTACTATAGGACCGAAAATAAGATATTGAGGATCTAAAATAGTAGAGATACACCAGATTCAATATCGAGCTCCTAGAAGGCAAGAAAAAGCTAGATCATGTGTTGTCAAGGGTTGCAAAGGACTAGACTTTCTACGGTAGAAAAGCAAAGCAAGGTGCAGCAAAGGGTAGCATGACAAGAGAAATAACCAAGGTGCATAACAACAGCAAGAAGTTCATCATATGAAGTCTTCAAGTGGGAAGCACTGCATACAATCATTGTAAAGGTATCATTATACTTAGTCATTGTAAATACATTATTGTACAAATTATACTAGTATCTATCTGCTAAGGGTTGAATATGCAGTGTTGGGAGGTCTAGGATCATCATTAGGTGATTGTGTCAAAGTTGGGGTTATGGTATAGTATATCTTCTTCTTCTACATCATTCTATATCATTGTAAAGTAGACCATTTTCCCTCGTACGAGAGTCCATTTTTCTTTTATTCTTCTATAGGGTGGTAGGGTGGTGCTAGGGTGAGTTGTAGCTCATTGGGTGTTGGGGCATCCATTCGGTTGACTACTGAAGAATCTCGGGCATTGGAGCGTCCATCCAATGGGAGCTGGAGAAGAATGCTTTTCTAGATTCTAGGAAGTTGAAGCTTTATTTTCAATTGGAGTTGAATATTAAAGAATTATTAGAAAAGCATTCGGTGGTTTTTGTCCCGTAGTGGGTTTCCACCTTAAAAAACTGTGCGCATTTGTGTTCCTCTTGTTTGCTGCTATCATTGTACAAACACTGATAGTAATTGAAGATTAAATAATGCTCTAATTGAAAGAAATATTGATTCACTCCCCCCCCCCCCCTCTCAGTATTTCCAACAATTTGTATCAGAGCTTGGTTCCTTCAATAGTAGTTTAATAGCTAGAAGGAGGTCATGGAGCATACCAAGAATGGTGTACCTCTATTCAATGAAAATAACTATGCACTTTGGAAAGGAAGAATGGAGGTCTATCTCTTGGCGCAATGTTACGAAGTATGGGACATTGTTCAAAATGGATTTACATCAACTGCGGATGAAAAAGGTAAGAAGAATTTGGTAAATGATGCAAAAGAAAAGAATATTGTTATCAGTGGTATTATTGAATCTGCTTATCATAATTTTTTGGGTTGTAAAATGGAAAAAAATGTATGGGACAAGCTTGAGAATATATATGGAGGTGACTCAAATGTCAAAGAAGCAAAGTTTCAAATCTATAGAGCAAAATTTGAGCAACTCAGAATGAAAGAAGATTGCAACATTGCTGCATACTTCCAATACGTTGATGAAATAACCAATACTCTGGAAGGATTGGGAGAGCCAGTTGACGAGAAGACTATTATACGGAATATTCTTAGAACGTTACCAGGGAGATTCAACCCAAAGGTATCTGTCTTAGAATACAGTGAAAATATGGACAAACTCAGCAAAGAGGAATTACATGGAGTTATCATAGCATATGAAATGAGACTTGATGAAGAAGAGGGTACTTCGCATCTAGAAACTGCGTTCGTTGCATCTAAGAAAACCAATAAGGATAAACAACCTTCAATTGAAAATACATGCACCTGCAAGTGTGAAGAAAAGGGAGATGATGAAGAAAGTCTTTCATATGAAGAATATGCTTACTTCACGAGAAAAATACAAATTGGTAAGGGAAAATTCAAAGGTAAACTTCCATTCATATGTTTCAGTTGTAATGAGGTTGGGCATTTTGCAGCAAAATTTCCAAACAAAAGTAATGGCAACTCAAAAAGAAAGAAAGGCTTTAAGAAATTCAACAAGCAATGATCCAAAAGGAACTTTCTCTCTAAAGAAGATAGCTCATCATCCGATGAAGACAATGATAGTGAAGAAGAAGCCAATGAGAGAGTATTGTTTATGGCCAAGCACAATAAACCCAAGCACAATAAGCAAGAGGTATCAAACAATGAAGAAGAAGGATGGACCATAGATGAATTTTATGAGGAAGCAATCAAGCTTATAAAAGATCTCAAGGTAGAGAAGATCCGTTCCAAAACTCTTGAAGAACAAGTTCAAGGTCTCAAAATTGAAGTTGAATAACACAAATGCATTGAAGAGTCACTTCAAAAGAAGTTGGAAGAAAGAAACCAAGAAAGGGAAGAATTAGAAGCCGAAGTAGTCTCGTTGCGTGAGGAAGTGAAGAAAGGAAAAACTATCCAAAACTATGCCAATAGCTCAAGGGCATTGGAAGAACTCATCAACAATCAACGATCTTACAACGACAAAACTAGCATCGGTTACAAAGAAGAAGAAGTAGGACCTTCTACAACAAAATACAATGAACCTATGAGATCTGACATGCATGTAGACTTCATTAGACAAGATTCGCAAGAACAGCCTTGGAAGACAATTCCTCAACGAAAATTTCCATCCAGGTACCAACATATTTTTTATGGCTACTATTATTCATGTGGAAAATTTGGTCATAAAGCTGTAGAATGTCGCACGTACCCTAGGAACAAATACAATTCCAGGAGATCTGTCAAATATGAACCTCCCAGGGCTCAGCAAAACATCAATAGATTTGAACATTTAAGAAATAATATTGAATGTTACAAATGTCGAAACTTTGGACACATAGCCAAAGACTGCAGACTTGAAAATCCTCCAAAAGAATCTTCGAAGCCACAGAATGAACGAACATGGAAAAAGAAGAAGAATGATAATTGTGCTCTCGCTCTCAAGGCTCAAAAGAACAAACATGTATGGTATGTTGATAGCGGTTTCTCAACGCATATGACTAGAGATAGAAATAAATTTGTATCTCTGAAAGAGAAGAAGGATGGAACCGTGTCCTTTGGAAATGATGGATCTTCAAATGTTATAGGATCAGGTACTGTCACTCTCGGAAGAAAAGATGCTCTAGCCAAGAATGTTCTATTGGTTGAAAACATGAATCACAATCTGCTCAGTGTTGGACAAATGTGTGATCAAGGACACACAATACTATTCAACTCCATGAAATGTGAAATCAGGAAAGGCATGTATGGTGAAATTGTGGCTACAACAAGTCGAGCTCCAAACAACAAATATGTTCTGGATGAAGCAACTAAAGCATGTCTAATAGCTAAAGAGGATGATACAATAATTGGTAGCAATGATGATCGACTAAGTAAGAAGTTTTCTACAAAGGTGCAAAGTGATTTCGAGATGTCTTTACTTGGTGAGCTAACATACTTCTTAGGGATTCAAATATCTCAGCAAGAGAAAGGAATATTTATATGTCAAGCCAAGTACATCAAGGAAATGCTCAAGAAATTTAAAATGGAAGATTGCAAACCCATCCTTACTCCAATGGTAACAGGTTTCAAATTGAGCATAGACGACTCATCTAAGGATTTGGATCAAAGGTTGTACATATCTATGATTAGTAGTCTTCTATATGTAACAGCCTCCCAACCAGATGTTATGCAAGTAGTTGGACAAGTAGAGATATTCCAAGCAGCACCAAAATAATCACGTATTAAATATTTGCTAGCATTGGAATATCTTCGCCAAAAGTTTGGGATTATCCCAAGTTCTCATTAGATTTTCCTTTTTCAGAATATAAAGGGGGAGCGGAAGTGTGTACAGGTCTGCAGGACGGTTGTGTGTCAGCGCGAGTGGAATTTTGTACAGGTCCGCAAGATGGTTGTGTTTTTGGGGGAGTTACCCTTTGCCATTGATGTCAAAGGGGGAGAAAATGTTGTAGGAAGAGGTGTCATGATCGTAGAGGGAGTACTTGTGTTGCCATCAATGCCAATTTGGAGATTGTTGCTCAGTGGTTGTCATTGATGTCAACCTAAGGAGCAGCAGGGGATAACCCAATATTGCATGGGAATTTTGACCTACCAAATTAATATATTCTAGGTCAATAATGCTTTTTATGGTTTCTACTTGTCTAGATGTTTCCGTTGATATATGGCACGCCATGTAATTCTTCATGGTTTGAGAGATATTCATGTTTGAAGTTTGTATCCCTAGTTAGTGGGCTAAAACCCCATGTGGTTGGGGCATGGGTCATTGAAAAGTCATAATTAATATTTATTAAGCTCCTAAAATCTCTCCCACATTCACTTGTTGAAGCCCCTCTCAACTTAAGCATTTATATAAATTGTGATCCTCATTTCCTCCTTATGCAAGGGATTCGACCATCTGAAATAGGTCATCATGGAATTTTCACTCTAACATTGTTTCTACGAAAATTAAGAAGCTGAAATTTTTGTGAGGTGAAGCCAAAATCATGAGGAAGCTACAGTAAAAAATTTAGATCAAGGTGCACAACATTTTTGGAGATATGATCTGTGAAAGTCAGGGTTTTTGCAGGCTCTTGAAATTCATCTCAAAGAAGTGACCTTGGTAAAATCGTCATAAATATCTCTCTAAGTATCAGATTGGAATTCCATAAAAAGTGGTAGATAGCGCACAACTTGTAATTTTCTCTCTATCAATTTTGGAGCCAAATGAAGAAAAAAGACACGTGGCACGCCATACAAGTGTGCTCTGCTGAAATAGTCCATAATTAGGGCATTGTGCGAGATTGGGCATAACTCTCTCTTGAAGAATCCAAATTGGGTTAGACCTATGGCATTGGAAAGAAGACTTAGAGGACTATTACAGGACCGAAAATCAGATACTGAGGATCTAAAATAACATAGATACACCAGATTCAATATCAAGCTCCTGGAAGGCAAGAAAAAGCTAGATCATGTGATGTCAAGGGTTGCAAAGGACCAGACTTTCTATGGCAGCAAAGCAAGGTGCATTAGAGGGTAGCATGACAAGAGAAATAACCAAGGTGCATAATAACAGCAATAAGTTCATCATATGAAGTCTTCAAGTGGGAAGCACTGCATACAATCATTGTAAAGGTATCATTGTACTTAGTCATTGTAAATACATTATTGTACAAATTGTACTAGTATCTATCTGCTAAGGGTTGAAGAGGCAGTGTTGGGAGGTCTAGGATCATCATTAGGTGGTTGTGTCAAAGTTGGGGTTATGGTCTAGTATATCTTCTTCTTCTACATCATTCTATATCATTGTAAAGTAGACCATTTTCCCTGGTACGAGAGTCCATTCTTCTTTTATTCTTCTATAGGGTGGTAGGGTGGTGCTAGGGTGAGTTGTAGCTCATTGGGTGTTGGGGCATCCGTTCAGTTGACTACTGAAGAATCTCAGGTGTTGGAGCGTCCATCCAGTGGGAGTTGGAGAAGAATGCTTTTCTAGATTCTAGGAAGTTGGAGCTTTATTTTCAATTGGAGTTGAATATTAAAGAATTATTAGAAAAGCATTAGGTGGTTTTTGTCCCGGAGTGGGTTTCCACCTTAAAAAACTATGCGCATTTGTGTTCCTCTTGTTTTCTGCTATCATTGTAAAAACACTGATAATAATTGAAGATTAAATAATGCTCTAATTGAAAGAAATACTGATTCACCCCCCCCCCCCGGTGCCCCTCTCAGTATTTCCAACAATAGGTATCAGAGCTTATTTCCTTCAATAGTAGTTTAATATCTGGAAGGAGGTCATGGAGCATACCAAGAATGGTGTACCTCTATTCAATGAAAATAATTATGCACTTTGGAAAGGAATAATGGAGGTCTATCTCTTAGCGAAATGTTACGAAGTATGGGACACTGTTCAAAATGGATTTATATCTATCGCAGATGAACAAGGTAAGAAGAATTCGGTAAATGATGCAAAAGCAAAGAATATTATTATCAGTGGTCTTATTGAATCTGCTTATCATAAGGTTTTGGGTTGTAAAACTGCCAAAAATGTATGGGACAAGCTTGAGAATATATATGCAGGTGAATCAAATGTCAAAGAAGCAAAGCTTCAAATCTATAGAGAAAAATTTGAACAACTCAGAATGAAAGAAGATTGCAACATTGCTGCATACTTCCAATACGTTGATGAAATAACCAATACTCTGGAAGGGTTGGGAGAGCCAGTTGACGAGAAAAATATTATACGGAAGATTCTTAGAACATTACTGGGTAGATTCAACCCAAAGGTATCGGTATTAGAATACAGTGCAAATCTGGATGAACTCAGCAAAGAGGAATTACATGAAATTCTCATAGCATATGAAATGAGACTTGATGAAGAAGAAGGTACTTCGCATCTAGAAACTGTGTTCGTTGCATCTAAGAAAACCAATAAGGATAAACAACCTTCAATTGAAAATACATGCACCTGCAAGTGTGAAGAAAAAGGAGATGAAGAAGAAGGTCTTTCAGATGAAGAATATGCTTACTTCACGAGAAAACTACAAATTGGTAAGGCAAAATTCAAAGGTAAACTTCCATTGATATGTTTCAGTTGTAATGAGGTTGGGAATTTTGCAGCAAAACGTCCAAACAAAAGTAATGTCAACTCAAAAAGAAAGAAAGGCTTTAAGAAATTCAACAAGCAAGGATCCGAAGGGAACTTTCTCTCTAAAGAGGATAGCTCATCATCTGATGAAGACAATGATAGTGAAGAAGAAGCCAATGAGAGAATATTGTTTATGTCCAAGCACAATAAGCAAGAGGTATCAAACAATGAAGAAGAAGGATGGACCATAGACAAATTTTATGAGGAAGCAATCAAGCTTATAAAAGATCTCAAGGCGAAGAAGATCCATTCCAAAACTCTTGAAGAACAAGTTCAAGGTCTCAAAATTGAAGTTGAAGAACACAAATGCATTGAAGAGTCACTTCAAAAGAAGTTGGAAGAAAAAAACAAAGAAAGGGAAGAATTAGAAGTCGAAGTAATCTCGCTACATGCGGAAGTGAAGAAAGGAAAAACCATCAAAAAATATGCCAACAACTCAAGGGCATTGGAAGAACTCATCAACAATCAACGATCTTACAACAACAAAACTAACATCGGTTACAAAGAAGAAGAAGCAGGACCTTCTACAACAAAATACAATGAACCTATGAGATCTGACATGCATGTAGACTTCATTAGACAAGATTCAGAAGAGCAGACTTGGAAGACAATTCCTCGACAAAAACTTCCATCCAGGTACCAACATATTTTTTATGGCTACTGTTATTCATGTGGAAAAATTGGTCATAAAGCTGTAGAATGTCGCACGTACCCTAGGAACGAATACAATTCTAGGAGATCTGTCAAATATGAACCTCCCAGGACTGAGCGAAACATCAATAGATTTTAACATTTAAGAAATAATATTGAATGTTACAAATATTGAAACTTTGGACACATAGCCAAAGACTGCAGACTTGAAAATCCTCCAGAATGATCTTCGAAGCCACAGAACGAACGCACATGGAATAAGAAGAAGAATGATAATTATGCTCTCGCTTTCAAGACTCAAAAGAACAAAGATGTGTGGTATGTTTATAGCGGTTTCTCAAAGCATATGATTGGAGATAGAAATAAATTTGTATCTCTGAAAGAGAAGAAGGACGGAACCATGTCCTTTAGAAATGATGGATCTTCAAATGTTATAGGATTAGGTACTGTCACTGTTGGAAGCAAAGATGCTCTAGCCAAGAATGTTCTATTGGTTGAAAACATGAATCATAATCTTCTCAGTGTTGGACAAATGTGTGATCAAAGACACACAATACTATTCAACTCCACGAAATGCGAAATCAGGAAAGGCGTGTATGGTGAAATTGTGGCTACAGCAAGTCGAGCTCCAAATGACATATATGTTCTATATGAAGCAACCGAAGCATGTCTAATAGCTAAAGAGGATGTTACAATAATTGGTACCAATGATGATCGACTAAGTAAGAAGTTTGCTACAAAGGTGCAAAGTGATTTCGAGATGTCTTTACTTGGTGAGCTGACATACTTCTCAGGGCTTCAAATATCTTAGCAAGAGAAAGGAATATTTATATGTCAAGCCAAGTACATCAAGGAAATGCTCAAGAAATTTGAAATGGAATATTGCAAACCCATCATTACTCCAATGGTAACAGGTTGCAAATTGAGCATAGACGACTCATGTAAGGATGTGGATCAAAGTTTGTACAGATCTATGATTAGTAGTCTTCTATATGTAACAGCCTCCCGACGAGATTTTATGCAAGAAATTGGAAAAGTAGCGAGATTCCAAGTAGCACCAAAAGAATCAAATATTAAATATTTTCCAGCATTGGAATATCTTCGCCAGAATCTTGGGATTCTCCCAAGTTCTCATTATATTTTCCCTTTTCAGAATATAAAAGGGGAGTGGAAGTGTGTACAGGTTTGCAAGACGATTGTGTGTCAGCATGAGTGGAAGTGTGTACAGGTGTACAGGATGGTTGTGTTACAGGGGTAGTTACCCTTTGCCATTGATGTCAAAGGGGGAGAGAATGTTTTAGGAAGAGGTGTCATGATCGCAGGGGGAGTACTTGTGTTGCCATCAATGCGAATTTGGAGATTGTTGATTAGTGGTTGTCATTGATGTCAACCCAAGCAGCACCAGGGGCTAACCCAATATTGCATGGGAATTTTGACCTACCAAATTAATATATTCTGGGTCAAAAATGCTTTTGATAGTTTCTACTTGTCGAGATGTTTCCGTTGATATATGGCACGCCATGTAATTCCTCACGGTTTGAGAGATATTCATGTTTGCAGTTTGTACCCCCAGTTAGTGGGCTAAATCCCCATGGGGTTGGAGCATGGGTCATTTAAAAGTCATAATTAATATTTTTTAAGCTCCTAAAATCCCTCCCACGTTCACTTGTTGAAGCCCCTCTCAACTTAAGCATTTATATAAATTGGGATCCTCATTTCCTCATGCAAGGGATTCGGTCATTTGAAATATGTCATTGTGGAATTTTCACTCTAAATTTTTTTCTACGATGGTTTAGAAGCTAAAATTTTTATGAGGTGAATCCGAAGTCCTGAGGAAGCTGTAGTAAAAATTTTAGGTCAAGGTGCACAAAATTTTTGGAGATATGATCTGTGAAAGTCAAGGTTTTTGGAGGTTCCTGAAATTCATCTCAAAGAAGTGACCTTCGTAAAATCTTCATAACTCTCTCTCTGAGTATCGGATTAGAATTCCATAAGAAGTGGAAAATATTTCACAGTCTTTACTTTTCTCTCTATCAATTTCAGAGCCAAATGGAGAAACATAGACACGTGGCATGTCGTACCAGTGCACTCTGCTAAAACAATCCATAATTAGGGCATTGTGAGAGATTGGGCATAACTTTCTCTTGAAGAATCGAAATTGGTTCAGACTTATGGCATTGGAAGGAAGACCCATAGGACTACTATATCACCAAAAATCAAATATTGAAGATCTAAGATAACAGAGATACACTAGATTCAAAATTGAGCTCCTAGAAGGCAAGAAAAAGAGAGATCATGTGTTGTCAAGGGTTGCAAAGGACCAGACTTTCTATGGCAGCAAAGAAAATCAAGGTGCAATAGAGGGTAGCATGACAATATCAGAAACAAAGGTGCATAACAACAGTAATAAGTTCATCATATGAAGTCTTCAAGTGGGAAGCAGTGCATACAATCATTGTAAAGGTATCATTGTACTTAGTCATTGTAAATACATTATTGTGCAAATTGTACTAGTATCTATCTGCTAAGGGTTGAAGAGGCAGTGTTGGGAGGTCTAGGATCATCATTAGGTAGTTGTGTCAAAGTTGGGGTTATGGTCTAGTATATATTCTTCTTCTACATCATTCTATATCATTGTAAAGTGGACCATTTTCCCTAGTACTGGAGTCCATTCTTCTTTTATTCTTCTATAGGGTGGTAGGGTGGTGCTTGGGTGAGTTGTAGCTCATTGGGTGTTGGGGCATCCATTCAGTTGACTACTGAATAATCTCAGGCATTGGAGCGTCCATCCAGTGGGAGCCGAAGAAAAATGCTTTTCTAGATTCTAGGCAGTTGGAGCTTTATTTTCAACTAGAGTTGAATATTAAAGAATTATTAGAAAAGAATTAGGTGGTTTTTGTCCCGGAGTGGGTTTCCACCTTAAAAAACTGTGCACATTTTTGTTCCTATTATTTGTTGCTATCATTGTACAAACATTGAAAATAATTTAAGATTAACTAATGCTCTAATTGAAATAAATATTGATTCAACCCCCCCCCCCCCCCCCTCAGTATTTCCAATAGGCATCAAGGAACAATATTACCACGTGGAGAGCTATGAGGAAAATTACATCTAATGGACCACGATACAGTAGAAAAGGAATCAGGATGTGCAAGAACTGACGAATTTGTTCCATACCCTCACACAAAGTTGGGCATTAAAGATTTAGACAGACATTTGGTGCTCAAGTACTGCAGCTGTCTGCACAGACACATTCAAGAGAAAATGGAATTCCTTGAAATTACATCACTTGGCATGGCATATCACTATGCCGCCAAGCTCCAGAAGAAATTTAAGAAGAAGAAGTGAGATTTTGGATCTGCAAATCCAAAGCTAGGGAAAGGTGCCCCCAAACCACAGAAGAAGGGGCAAGGCCAAAGCAAGGTGACTCATAACAACACAAAAAATCCAAATAAGGACACGGGGAAGTGGTGTGAATTTCATAATAGCCCCACTCACATCACAAAAGAGTGTCGAGAAAAACAGTCGTTGGTGGCCAAACTAAAGGCACTTGAATCAAATGAATGTTCTAATCGTGAGTCAGAACCAGAAAAAGGCAATGAAAAATGGAAAAAAATCATTGGTGTGGATCCTAGTGTCATTGTTGCCACCAACAAGATCTAGAAGGAGGATTCTCAGGATCCAGAGGAGGGGGAGCATCTCTTCCATTCGCAGATGTGAGTGAAGGGTTCTCCACTACAATTCCTTGTCGATAGTGGAAGCCAAAAGAACCTCATTTTAGCAAAGCTCGTGAAGCGGTTCGACCTATCGACCATATCACACCTGCATCCATATAACATCGGGTGGCTTCACCAAGGGAAATATCTACGCGTTCGCCAGTAGTGTCGCCTTATGTACAGTATCAAACCATTCATGGATGAGGTAGTGTGTGATGTTGCTCCTCTTGATGTAGCTGAAGTATTATTGGGCCAACCATACTTATGGAGGTGACATAATGTGTATGAGTCTAGGCCTTGTGCTGTTATTATTACATTGGGAAATAACTTGTAGAGGATACCAGAGGTAGTACTGCATCTTATCATCTATTTGACTACAAAAAAAAAATGCAGTAAGATTGTTTCCCAAACCAAGAAATTTATTTTCCTTACAACTCGCTCAGAGGGAAAGAATAATATTATGAACACAACCTTGAAACAAGGCTCTCCTGCATGGCTGCAGTAGTTGGACAAATTCATGGAGGAATACAAGGACATTTTCTCCTCTCTCACAGAGGTTCCTCTACACTGTCAGGAAAAGCACTCCATTGACCTGACCCCTGACGCACCACCGCCTGATGTTTCCATACCTCATACAACTACACAAACAAAATCCACACATGTACTATCTGAGGCTAATAAAGAAACGAAATTTACTAAATGCATCTAGCATCTCTACCCACAGGTCCATGACATCTTCAACAAATCTATTACTTAGTTTAATATAATTTGCCTCATCTCATGGAGGATCTCAATGCAATGGGGACCATTTCTTCCTAAGGAGAGAGGAATGATCCAGGTGTATATCGGTGGCCACCTACCTATTCCAATTGGACCTGCACCATTAATTCTTGTAGCTTTTCACTTTCAACACAGCTTACTATTTTTAGCAGGTTTTCAGGTCTTGCACTCCTGGAGATGTGTTGGGATCCTAATGATCCAGGTGGATATTGATGGGCTCCCACCTATTCCATTTGAAATTCCACCATCATTTCTTTCAGTTTTTCAGTTTCAACACATATTACTATTTTTAGCAGTTTTTTGGGTCCTGAACTTCTGGAGAGGTTTTGAGGCCCTAAACGACATTCCAGAATTGATATTTGTGGTAAAAAATTGTAACCCTTGGATAGATCTTTCTAATTATGTATCATGTGCGTTAAAAAAATATATTATGCCAAAGTTACGACCCCGGGAAGTTGAAACACTAATTTACCCAAACAGGTCCCATAGTTTTGGCGCTTCATCTCCTTGGGTTAGGTTTTTGGAGGTTTAGAGTTTTCCATTATTTCTCATTAATAAATAGGCCCTCAAGCCTCATTGTAACATAGTTCAAAGGATTTTAGCCACTATTACACCATTTTTTGGTCATCTAACCTATTATTTTTAGATGGACCCAAGTACACCATGTAAGACCAATTTTACCCTAAGTAAAATTGCATTCACTATGAAAAATAACTTAGTAAACCACCTTTATTAAGTTTCTTATGGTCTAAACAGGAAACCCCATGAGGAAATATTAAATAAATATACATTTGTTTGATTTTCCTCAATGAATAATTTTTTAAACAATAGTTTAATTAATATTCCTCGTTATATTTAACCGAAAACAAGGAAATTAATTAGATAAATCATTATTTATCTTATTATTTCCTAGGAATAATTGTTGAAACATTATTTAAATAATATTATTTGTTGAATATGACTAAATCACCCATAAATAATTATATAAATCATTATTTATTTTATTATTACTCAACGACATCCTTAAAATGATAAATAAATCATTTATTTATTTATTATTTACAAATAAAGGGAATTGACCCAAGTCAAATTCCTTTTCCCTCCAAAAAATATAATAAATTATTCCATAAAAGTTGGATCTTGATTTGGTTAATAATATTTTAATTATGCACCAATATGTAGCCTAACTTAATATTTCACTATAAATAGAAGGGTTTTTCCATTCATTCATTACCTTTTGTTGCCTAAAGATCACTCTGGATCTATACTTTTGGTCTGACTTTGATCCACCATCATAGTCATATTTTTTTACCATTTTTGTCTGGGTTTTGTACACCATCAAGAGAGAGGGATTTTAAATCTGAAGTGCCTCTCTCTTGATGGTGTAGAAAACCCAGACAAAAATGGTAGTAAAATATGACTATGATGGTGGATCAAAGTGAGACCAAAAGTATAGATCCAGAGTGATCTTTAGGCAAAAAAAGGTAATGAATGAATGGAAAACCCCTTCTATTTCTAGCAAAATATTGAGTTAGTCTAGATATTGGTGCATAGTTAAAATATTATTAACCAAATCAAGATCCAACTTTTATGGAATATTTTATTATATTTGTAAATAATAATTAAGTAAATTATTTATTTATCATTTTAAGGATGTGGCTGAGTAATAATCAAATAAATAATGATTTATTTAATTATTTATGGGTGATTTAGTCATATTCAACAAAGAATATTATTCAAATAATGTTTAAACAATTATTCCTAGGAAATAATAAGATAAATAATGATTTATCTAATTAATTTCCTTGTTTTGGGTTAAATATAACCAAGAATATTAATTAAACGGTTGTTTAACTAATTATTCCTTGAGGAAAATCAAACAAATGTAGATTTACTTAATATTTCCTCATGGGTTTCCTGTTTAGACAATAAAAAACTTAATAAAGGTGGTTTACTAAGTTATTTTTCATAGTGAATGCAATTTTATTTAGGGTAAAATTGGTCTTACATGGTGTACTTGGGTCCATCTACAAATAATAGGTTAGATGACCAAAATGGTGTAACAGCTGCCACATCTCTTCTCAGAGATAAGCTACCAGCCCCCTAGTTATTTGATTTTCATTATGTCTGTAAGCATATTTCTATTATTTCATATTAATGAAATGAAGCATTATTTCTGTTGCATCTTTGTGTTTATGTTTATCCCTATATTTTATTGCATTCCTACATAAATCCAGATCAGGATCTCCCTTAGTGTATGCATCAGTCATGTTCCCCTCTCCAGAACTCGGGTTTGTTTCCCATTAATTTTTCTTATCAGATAGGTTCGTCAAAATTATTTCTTGTTATTGTTTTCATTTTTCATTATCAGCCCTAAAATTAACCGTCTTAGCTCGTAACTGCTAAAGAGTTTCCAACCGTGCTATATTATCTTGGTGGGACTTTTCTCATAACTATACCCATATCTATGGATTAGCTTCAACATATGATGCCTCTAGCCTAATTTTTTGTCTAACTACTCTTTACGTCTTGTTCTTATTTTGGTTCTGTATACATTGGCACAATAATGGTTTTCTTAGTTTCCCATGTTGGCCACAATGTGGAAGCCTTTGCTTTGATACCATATGTCATAGATCTCACCCTTAACTCACTATCAATATATATACATATCAATACAAAAATAAAAAATCACTTCATGAGAAATTATAACATGTCGGAGTATGAGTAAGGAGTATAAAATTTACACATTATTAATTTATTAACATTGTTATTGAAAAGAGGTGAATGCACCCCTCACACTATGTACAACTGAGATTTGCCTATGGTGAAAATTAATTCATACTAGTAACACAAGTGTTAGTTCTGTAGTGGTTATTTAATCCCTCTATAGTTATCATATAATATACAGTAAACATAGCTTTAATTATCATCATATCAAGTAAATTCCATCTAACGAGGATATAATGGTCTCAGGGAGAGTTACGAGGGTGAATACTATCATGCAAACCCTTCACCCTTGATGGGACATATGGATTCATCCATACCATAAATGTGTTCATATCATCATCCAACTGTAGAAATGCAACAAGTCATTTTGGTAACTAATGGGTTGCTCCTGCTCCACGCTTAGATGCCATTCTGTTGTTAGTTACTAAGGTTTTCGTCTTTTCTCTCCACCCTTCTGACCTTGGGGTTTTCAAGTTATCCACACAACCAATTCTAGGTAAGGTTTGTAGCAATTCTTTCATGATATCCATACTTATAATGTGAATTTTCTCACCCGTGATTTGCACACTGATTTGGTTGAAATTTGTCTGTTCACAGGTATTCACTGAACGAGGTTTCCCATCGGTCGGCAAGGATAATAACAAGGTTATGACCACAATCAAACACATTTTTTAATATTCCTAATTAGCTCTTAGCTAGTTGGAATATTAATTTTTGTTTGTGTTAATAAAATAAATGAATACGAGGGTAGGGGAACCCATAAATCACCTTATTAGGAATAAAACCACTTCTAGTGTGAAAGTGGGTTAGTGTATCTATCTTAATAAAGCACTCCTTGGTTTGAATTGGTGTTAATGCATGTGGATGGGGTCAAGATTTACCAAATCAACAACACAGTCATGGAGGTAGTGGAGAGATATATGAGGAAAACATAGTCAAAATTGGAGGGAGTCTCCATGAGAGTATCATCATTATTGAGTGGGACCAAGGGGGAGGAGGATCACAATGCATATAAGGAAGGGGATGGAAACTGAGGAAGGAATTTTGAATATTTTTTCTGTTTGGTCTTTTATGAATTTTTGCACGCTTAATTTGTTTAGTGGAGTTTGTTGTGCTATTTAGAAAAAGGGTGTTTTCAGGCGGAAATCCCACCCTCATCCTCAGGGGACTTTGAGTGCCCACTCAGGAGATGTTCCTTTGAGCTTCATTCCATCATCCAGCATCAGGAAAATCTTCAAACACCTATAGGTATGAAGTCTCCTTAAGAAACTATGCAATTCAGGAGGGAAGTTTCAATGGAGGGTTTCTAACTCAAGTTCTTGACATTTTTTTCCTGTGAGGGGAGAAACCCGTCAACCGAAAGTCAGTGGGGAGGACTAGCAACTATTTTTCAGATCAGATCAGCCACCTCCCAGAATTTTGATAGTTGCAGAGTGTAATTCAGCCCTAGGGCTACATTTTTCATCTTGTATATTTCCAGAAACCCTTTCTAGGTTATCTTGGAATTGTGCTAAAAAGCCTAGATCTTTGATCCTGGCATTTTTTTAGCACTATATCAGCAGATGCATGCATTCCTAGTTTCCAATAGTATTTCCATAATGGATTTTGTGGTCATGGCCTCGCAACCGTTTATGTAGCAACCTTTTTTCAAGTATTGATGTATAGGGTTATTTGAGATTTTTTTCCTAGCTTGAGTGTCTTTTCCTCAAGATATTGTACTCATTTTCTAATAAAATGGCTCTATGATCTGCTCATTTTTTATGTATTGATATTTTACCGCATTTTCCAATTTTATGTTCAATATTCCTGTTTTTCCTAATTTGGAATATTACAGTGGTATCAGAGCATAATATTGGCTCAGCCTGTGAGACATCACATATATGTAATCAAAAGAAGAAGAAACTATCACAAAAAGGGAGAATTTGTACATTAACAGAAGTCAAAGGTTTGATTATACAAGAAACGACGAAGACAAAGGCAAGACTACAATATCAGGAGAAATGGATGAAAAGGAGTTTCCAAAGCTTCTTCTCCAAACCATACAAGACATTGCCAAAGAAATCAAGGAGATGAGGATAGAAAGGCAAAGGGAGACACCAAGAGGGTTTCTACATGGAGAAAGCTTCGACACTTCACATTAGTTGTGAAAAAAACTATTAGGGTAGGGAGTTTCTGAATGATCCACTATGCCTACATTCATAGCAGTAGGAAATGGGGGTGGAGGACCCCAAGAAAAAGATATTCTTTAAGATTACTTTCTTGAGTATGAGTCTCAATCTCAAAGATTCAAAGAGAATCTAAAATTTTAGGACTTCTGTCAGATCAAGGATAATAGGAGACCCCGCAATACAGAAGTAGAGGGTACATACAGAACAATGATCCATAGCATACTATGGGTAGATTATTTTTTCTTCATTTTGATGGGTCATCCAAGTGCATAGCCAAGGCTTGGGTGGAGAAATTAGACATCTATTTATAGTTGAACAAAGTACCAGAGACCAAAGCTATTAAGATAGAAGTGCTTCATCTTGAAGGTGAATCACACGAATGGTGGTTTCATGGACTATACACATTGGGGCATGAAAATTTGACCGCATATCCAGAATTCACCCGGAGGTTGGTTAAAATATTTGACCGAAGAGATATAGAGGCACCCTTTATTGAGCTAGCCAATCTCAAGCAGTTAGGAAATCCAAATACTTATATCTCTGAATTCCTAAAACTTTTAGTCATGGTGCTAGATTTATCTACATCTAGGAGAGTTTATATGTTCATTGATGGGTTAGCAGAGCCTTTGCATGGGTTGGTAAAGTCCACTAGACCAACTATGCTCCAAGATGCCATTGAGAGGGATAGGGACTTATAGGATTCTTTTCCAAGGGTAGGAGCTCCATTTTAGCAGATTCCTACCTTTCAGTTAAAGGGGAAATATGTGTAGGTCCCTCCCCCAAAAAAGAACCAGAACAAAGGAACTCTTAGTGATGATGTCTGAAGAGATTTGAGGAAGAGGAATATTTGCTTCACTTTTCAAGAACCATGGGCACCAGGGCATTAGTGTGCTACGAGAAAGGCACACTATATTGAGGTATTCTTTTATAGTGAAGAGGAGGAAGAAGCGGATCTAGAAGGAGACATCAACATTGTGGCATCAAGAGAGCATCCACCACCACCAAGAGGTGGAAATGGGGCATTTTCTCCAATTGGAGGGCCCCTTGCATCCTTGCGGGGAGTACCCAAGTATCTGACCTTGAGAGTCTGAGGTACAGTTCTGGGGCAGCAAGTATCACTATTGATAGACAATGGGGCTACCCACAATTTTATTGCTTCTCATATAGTGCAAAAGAGGACCATACCCACAGAAGATTTTGAAGTATTCTCAAATTTTTTTTCGGGAGCTAGAACCGTGCAATGTATGAAGTATGTTTCGGCATTGTCTATAACCTTGGGGACATACACTTTGACTGATCACTTCTTTGTGGTCTATATTCCTAACACCAATGTGATATTGGGTGTGTAGTGGTTGATTACACTGGGGAAGGTCACCACATATTGGGAGACCTTGCAAATGGAATGGTTATATAAGAAGAGCGGTAAGCATCAAATGATCAGGGGCTTGCACACCTATCCACCTCAGGAAGTCTCTAAACATAATATGGCGACTGATTTGTGCAAAGGAGTAAGGATAAATCAGTCCATTGAGATATGCAGTCTAGTCTAGACCATGATTTCATATAATTTGGAGGCATTCCAGAAGGAAGGCCCCCGGACTAGAATTTGGTTAAAAAGATCTAACAACAAGTGGCACTACTCACATATCTAGCTAAGAGGGGAGGCCTTGATGGGACAAACACTACGAAAAGGGCCTTTGAATGGCTCAAGGAGGAGATGAATATTTCTCTGGTATAGGTATTTCCATATCTCACCAAGCCTTTTGCGCTGAAAGGTGATTATTTGGGAGTATATGAGGGCACATTTATGGTGAAAGTAGGCTATTCCCTAGCCTTTGAGGGTCAGAAGATGATTACACATAGGAAGGTGTCATCCATATATGAGAAGGGGTTGCTGACCATCATGAATGGATTGGACAAATTCAGGAAATATTGGATGGGCAACAATTTCCAATTGAAGATTGACCATCAAAATCTTCAACCTTTTCTTGAGGAAAAGCAGCTGCAGGAGAGGAAAAAAAAATGGGGTAGAAGAATTTTGGCTTATGACTATGAGATTGAACATGTCAAAGGGAGAAGCAATGAGGTGACAAATTCCTTATCACATAGACTAGAAGAACTGTCATTGGTGGGTGTGGATTCAGATTGGGAGTCCTAGTTCTTGGTGGAGTATTCCAAGAACTGCTTCACATGTGAGGTACTTGATGGGCAGGTGACCGATGAGAGGTATAGAGTGATGGATGAGTCATTTATTACCAGGATCAGATCTTCTTGACTATATATTGTAATCTCAAGGATAAAATTCTACATGGAACACATGATTCACCCCTTTCCAACCACCAAGTTTTCATTAAGGCATATCAAGGCATTAGGGAGAGATTCTCATGGGAGGGTCTCAAGGAGGATGTGCTCCAACATATCAGGAAGTGTGTATTTTTCCTGAAGAATGAAAAATAAAACAACCATCCTGCTAGGCTATTACCATCACTTCCTTTTCCTGGAGGGTTATGGGAGAGACCTTCTAGGGACTTCATGACCAGTTTTCCAACAATACAAGGTAAGGATTGTATATTTATAATAATTGGTCAGATAACAAATTATTTACATTCACTTTCCATTTATTTATAGTGCACTGCTCCACAAGAGGGAAATATTCTCCTTGGAATTCATGATCTTCCCAAGACCATAGTCAGTGATAAAGATAGCTACTCCCTAGATGTCTTTGGGCATGAGTTGTTCCGTTTGGGGTGTACCGAGTTGAAACCAAGTATCATTTACGGGACCCAAAAAAATGGGCAGAGAGAGGTAGTAAAAAAGTGGTTGAGAAGCTACTTGCAAAACTATTTTCCATGGTAGCAAAGGGAAGAGTAGCGCTGGTTCCACTTGGGGGAATATTGTTACCAATCAACATTTTATATGGCATTCAATGTGCCTCCATTTTTTTCCCCATATGGTGATGATGCTATATTAGTTATTAATAGGATGGTTGGAGAAAGCAAGTCTCCTAGAATCGAAGATTGGATCCAAGAGAGCTAGGATATATTTTGGACTTTTAAGGAAATCATTGCTACAACCCAAGATAAACAGAAGTTATGTATAGATCATTGGTGGGCAGAGAGACGTATTGTGGTGGAAATTTTAGTCTATCTCCATTTTCAGCCACACAAACCATCTACATTGAGGAAGGAGAGGACTGAGAAGCTTTTCTATGGGCCACATAGGATGATCCACCTTGTTGGGGGGGTAGCATATGGATTGGAGCTCCCCATTGGGAGTGAGGTCCCCAACATTTCTCATATTTCATGCCTCAAAAAGGATATTGAAAAACATGTAGTTGCCACCATGTAACTCCCACCTCTTTATGATGTGAGCCATTTGATTTTATTAGCAAAGGTTAACTTGGACCTTTGGGAGGGGAAGCTAAGGAACAGGTTGATTGGAGAATTTCTAATTCAGTGGAGGAATCTACTAGATGAGAATGCGACATGGGGAGGAGACAAGATTTTGCAGCGTATATCCTTAAATTTGCTCGAGGACAAGAAACTTTTGGGAGGGGAGGACTGTAATATTCCTAATTAGCTATTAGCTAGTTGGAATATTAAATTTTGTTTTTGTTAACAAAATAGATGAATAAGAGGGTGGGGGGACCCATAAATCTCCTTAGTAGGAATAAAACCACTTCCAGTGTGAAAGTGGATCAGTGTATCTAGTTGAATAAAGCACTCCTTGGTGTGAATGGGTGTTAATGCATGTGGATGGGGTCAAGATTGACCAAATCAACAACGTAGTCATGGAGGTAGTGGTCAGATATTGCAGGACAACGCAGTCATAATGGGAGGCAGTCTCCATGAGAGTAGCATAATTATTGAGTTGGACCAAGGGGGAGGAGGCTCACAATGCATATAAGGAAGGGGATGGAAGCCAAGGAAGGCATTCTGAATATTTTTTATGTTTGGTCATTTATGAGTTTCTGCACACTTCATCTATTTAGCGGAGTCTAATGTGTTGTTTAGAACAAGGGTGTTTCCGGGTGAAAATCCCACCCTCATCCTCGGTGTACATTGAGTGCCCACTCAAAATAGGTTTCTTTCAGCTTAATTCCATCATCCAGCATTAGGCCAATCTTCTGCCACCTCTAGCAGTGCAATCTCCTTCATAAATTGCATAATTCGGGATGGAAGTTTCACTAGAGGGTTTGTAACCCACGTTCTTGAGTTTGTTTTCCTGTGAGGGGAGAAACCCTTCATCCGGGAAGTCAGTGGGAAGGAGTAGCAGCTATTTTTAGATCAAATCATCCACCTCCTAGAATTTTCATAGTTGCAGAGTGTAATTCAACCCTATGGCTACATTTGTCACCTTGTGTATTTCCAAAAACCCTTTCTGCGTTAATCTTGGAATTCTGCTAGAAAGCCTAGCTCTCCGATCTTGTCATTTTCTGAGCATTATATGAGCTGATCCATGCATCACTAGTTTCCAAAAATAGTATTTCCTACAAGGATTTCGTAGTCATGGCCTCCCAGCAGTTTATGTAGTAGTAGTTTTTCATGTATTGATGTATAGGGTTATTTGAGGCTTTTTTTTCCTAGCTTGAGTGTCTTTTACTCAAGATTTTGTACTCATTTTCTACTATAACATCTAATAAAATGGCTCTATGATTTGCTCGTGTTTGATGTATTGATATTTTACTGCATTTTCTAGTTTTATGTTCAATATTCCTATTTTTCCTAATTTGGAATATTATAAATTTTTACTTTTTGTTTTCAGGTCACTATACCAAGAAGGTTTTTCTTTACAGTTCTCTGAAAGCTCAGTTAGAATATTTCTCACTCTAGGTCCTCTCAACACTTATCGAATGGGTTATTTCTAAAAAAAATATTATTTATTGTTACTGTTGTTGGACTCTAACTGCATTTTATTCCAAAAGGTTTTCATTATTATGGGAAAAATGACTAATTTATCCATCCCTTAGCTAAAGGTGAGATCTTCTGTTCAAATTACTAGATTGAAAAATGCAGGCTTAGACTAGCCATCGAATTTCACATTCTCAATAGGGTTTCTTCATTTGTTATTCCAGTTTTTTTACCTCAAAACTCGTTCTCTGATCATCATTCCTTCAAAAACATTGTTTTGCTTCCTAATTTTGTTGGTACCATTTACAATGAAGGAATGGTTAGGTCCAACCATGGTGATAGATATTACCAAGCCCTGACCCTACGGGGTTTAATAAGGAATTATTTTTTTCTTCTAAATATTTTCCTAATTATTAGGCACTGTCACGAGGTTGCTTGTTGCTTCTTTTGAAACTAGTTTATGCAAATTATAAAAATACATTTTCTTATTTATCGGAATATCTTATCGACTCTCCTTCTATTTTTATGTGTGGGAATGTAAATTAAAAACTGGGCCTTTTTCCCTGGTGGGGATTCATGCATGTTGTTTCTTTTCATAATTCCCTATCTTGAGTATAAGCCATTATATATTAAGATTTTGGCTCAACAATAATACTCATGTGCTTACTATGATTTTTTCATCATTTATGGTTTAACAATTTTAGCTTCCATTATTATATTTGTCTCCACATGTGTGGTGCATGGAGATGTTTTAATTTTTTTTTTGTATACAAATATTAGCTGTGAGTGTATGTATATTATTTGGTTCATTTTTATATAATGATTACTAGGTCCAAAGCTCTGTCTGGCCCATTGTATCTATAAATGAAGATGGAAAAATACATTTAATATTACATGAACTTTTATTTTTATTTTTCCTTACCTCGGTGGCTAATAGTTGTTGATGCTCGACCAAGAACAAGTTCTGGGTAATTCTGGGACTAGTTTCTTGATCCTTGGGGTATTTAGTTAGGTTTACATAGGATCTGGACTTCGTAGGTGGAACTATGGCCTGACACCTCTCACTAACTAGTTCCCCCCTCGATTATTTGTTATAAATAATTTGTGGAGGCTAAAGGGTATAATGTCTTCAGTTTTATCTCTGTAATTTTCCTGAATTAATTACTTCATTCCTTGACACATTTTTAAAAAGAACCACATTACACATGTTACATAGTAATTAATTCATTCTTAGTATTATGATATACAAGAATTATTCCTTTCACACACCTTTATTAAAATTGTCTACAATAAAGAAATATGAACTATTAAATTTAACATAGCTTGTAACCAAACAATACAATTTATCCGAAAGTAACAATATTGCACAAAGATTACTGTGTAATATTCCAAATTGGAAATTGGAGCAATATAGCTCATCAAATGAAAGCACCAGCAAGTATTTAACACATGAAATCATGAGACCAATATAAATACATGTTATTGATCATATATGCATAAAATAAGTACAAAACAATGAGGCACTAAACATAAAATGTGATCACACAAACCTCCAATACATAAACACTCTCAAAAGTGAGATGTTGCTACAACACAAAGTGCCAGAGAGCTGTTACAGTGCAGTCAAATAATGCATATTGTAGTTGAAGAGGATACAATGATAAAAAAATATTGATATAGGGCCCAATGGAATCTAAACATATAGATCCGGGCACTAGATCATCTTTCCAAGACAACCCAAGAGGGTTTCCAGAAAATGCACACAATGTGCCAATGTAAGATGCAACCCTAGGGCTGAAGATATGCTTCAATAGTTGAACTGAGAATATATGGCTAAAGCTGATGTATAGAACTACATCTCTGCTCCAATAGATCCTCCGTATAAAATAAAGGCTCCTCCGCGGAAGAAATCACCTCTCAAAACAACCACTGCAACTACTCCTGCAACACCTCCCTTAAATAACGTATATCTGGACTGAAAATGTGTTGTATGGGATGAATTCTCCTTGGCATGATGCCAAATGTATCAATAAAGCCCAAGGGGCTTCTTCACAGGCCTCCCAATTGATGGAAACCTTCATCAACTGAAAAACTAGCTCTGAAGACACCTGATAAAATTCTCCACTGCTGCACCTTGAAAAACAGCACAATACCCTGTAGAAACTGCGCTAATGAAGAAATATATAGCTTGGCCTAGAAACCTAAATGTGGAAATTAATGAAATACTCTTCCAAGAGGCCTCTCAAGGAAAGAGGTGGGATTCTCGCTTGGGAACACTCGGTGCTAAAAATCACAGAAAAATTGCTAAAGCGAAAAGGAATGCAAAGTCTAAACAGACTATACACAAAATAATAATCCAAAACATAACCTCATATGGTTTCCATCTTCTTCCTTAAATATATTATGAGCTCACTTGCCCTTGGCCACACTCAATTAGGTCATTTCCTCCATGAGATCAATCTCCCTCCAAAACTGCTTTATTCCTCCATTAAACTCCACTCCTCCATAACAACACTGTTGACTTGGTCAAAGTTGACTAAGTCAACATGATCTAATCCTATTAACACTTGGAGGTGCTTTATTTAGCTGCTAAAAAATGTCTCCTTTCACATTGGAAGTGTTTTTATTGCTACTAAGGAGACTTATGGGCCTCCCCACCTACTTATTCACTTACATAGAGATAAAAAAAACTATAATATTCCAGTTAGTTGAAGGCTAAATTTTTGGAATATTACAGTCCTCCCCTCCAAAATGTTGCTTGTCCTCAAGCTGTATAGGGAGAGAAAATTTCCTCCCATCCTCCTCTTCTAGCCTCCTCATCAATAGTCCCCACCACTGCTCATGATGATCTGCAATAATTCTACCCTCCAATGGCTCCTCCCAAGTATGCAAAACCCAATACTTCACATCATGAAAAGGTGGAAGGTGTAAGTGGAAACCATATTGTTGTTCAATGGCCTCCTTAAGGTAGGAGTGATAAAAAACATGGGGAACCTCATTCCCAATGAGATACTCCCATACCCATGCTATCATCCAAATGAAATGAGCCATCCTAGGTAGCTCATCAAAAAAATCCTCAACCCCCGGTTTATACAATGTATTGGGGCTGCATGGAGAGGTTAGATTGTTCCATCCAAGTTTTTTCTCTCTCCATTTTATGGTGAGTATGGGGTTGTTGCTGATCTTGGGCTGAAATGTCATGGACTCCAAGAATGGCCCAAGTTACCCCACCAAACAAAACATCCATGAAGTTCCCCCTCCAAGAACTCAAGTTCTCCAAATGGCTCCTCCCACATGAAGACAAGAGATGTAGTGTGGCAATCATGTTTTTACCATATTTTCTCCTGAAACATAAAACATATAAAATAGGGAGAATCATGCTCCCAATGCGCACCTCCAAATCTTGTGCCACTCTCCAAACAAAGCTTCCCCTAAACATAAAAACATCTCCAACATATGGAAGCAAAAACAAATGAAACAATCAGAAAGTGGATCATAGTTCCACACATCGAACTAGCGCTGTGAATCCCATTCATGCCTCAAATCAAAGAATAGCAAGTTCTTTTCCAGCCACTTTTTTGCTGCCACAATCATCTTGCAAGATAGGATCATGAGAGTAAAATTTGGTGCCAATGGTGCACACCAAGAATCATGTGGTCTCCCCCGCAAACCACCAATAGCATGGCCAACATCAATGCTGAAAATGGCCTCAAGTACATAAAAATTCAGTACAAAAGAAGGGATAATCCTCCTTGGTACAACATGCTTCACATATAAATTAAAGAAGCACAAATCATAATTCAAAAATGTACCTCCTCTACTATGTACTTTGGTCATTTATATTAAATGGCTCAAATGAAAGCTCTCCCTCACTCCCAATGAGTAGGGAAGTGGTTGTGACAACCTCTCCATCACCATCCAAGCTATGCATCTCTCGATATGTTGATATATATCCTATTGGATGCCCTCCTAAGTGAACTCCTCTGTCAAAGAATGATATGCATCAAAGTGCATAGAAAGGAAGTCCTCATGTGCTGCATGTAGCAGCTTCTCCTTGAGCTTAGAAGCTCTAGTCAAGAACACTCTACCATAACAATAGATGACCACATCATCCACCATATATCTATCATCTCCCTTCGGGTCATCAAGAATCATACAGGCACCAAGATCCTTGGAGTACTCTACCAAAAGTTGAGACCTCCAATATGGATCAATCCTCCCGAGAGACACCACTGATGATCTGAAATGTGGAGCTCCCCACATGCTACTGTCTACTCATTTGACATACCTCATGCCAAAGCCATCTTCCAAAATTCTTCCATACCCATCATGCAGCTACTCATGCTCAAATAGAAGTGGTGTCTTTTGGAAGTTGGCCTCCCATGAGAAGCTCCCATCCAAAAAGAATCTCTTGATCTTGGCCAATGTAAGCATGAGTGGCATCCATCTACTCCAATGTATGGAGGATTACTTCCTCAAAGGAAGTATCCTCTGTTTCTCCAAATCCATGTAGCAACTCCCTTACACCATGAAGGTGACATCCTCTATCACTGTAGCAACTTCTGTCAGTGCAGTACGTGTAGTGAGAGTGGGTAATGTTGAAAATGGGATAATTTCTACCTCCTCCTTAAGTTTAACCCAAAATCTCCGTGCTGTAATAGACCCCTCTAAAGTATCCACCCCTCTAGGATCTAAGATTGGTGCAACCCCATGTGAAATATCTCTCATAATTTCGAGATCTGGTGGTCTCCTCGGTGGAATGCCTCCATGCAATGAGACATCAATGTCAAAAGTAGACTATACATATGGATGGGTAGATTTATTGCTGCCCTCACTACGCAAATCAATCTGCCTCTTCTATGCATCACCCTTCTGAAATATATAGGGGCATTTGCTCCTCATCATGTGATGTTGACCTTCCTTCCTACCTTCTCCTTCCATATGCATTGTTTCGCAATCATGTTGTTCATTGATTGTGCCTTGACCTCCATATATGAGATCCTGGGGAATCCATTATAACGATATAAGAATCCCTATAGTTGGAGCAAGTGCTTCATCTACCTCTACATGAGGTGCTAGATATACTCTAGATGTGACATCACTATTGCCCCCATCCTTCTCTTCCTCTTCAATATGAATAGGAGTCACCTTCCCAATAAGAGGATCCTCTTTTGAAAAAGGGATCTTCATGCCCTCTTGTTCAAGAATATGAGATAGAGGTCTTCGCTCAAGAAAGGTAGTATGAAAGATGTTAGCCTCTTCAACAGTTTTCTAAAGTGGAGTTGGGTGTATAGATTCCTCCAAAATATGCAAAGGTTTTGTTTGTTTTCGATTGTTTAGTTCCACCAATGATGTTTCAGAATGTTTTCCATAAAACCTTTCCACTAATCTCTTAGTGAAATTTGCATAAGAAGAAGTATTTTCATTTCTTAATGAAAAATACTCAAATATCCACCAAGCATAGGCCTTACCTTCAAAATGTAGCACTGCAACTCCGATGGATTCATCTTTAGAGACTTGGTGCTGCTGCAAATAGATGTGTAGCTCCTCCACCCAAGCTCTACCTGAACATGTTGGTGATCCATCAAAAGTAGATAAAAAAAATCTACCCATGTCATGCTACTTGCTCTTCTCCACCTTGATCTTACAAAACTCTTGGAAAGTGATATGATCTCTAAACTGCTTAGTTTGAGACTCATATTCTTGCAGATAATCACTAGGAGATTCCCTCCTAGGAATTTCTTCTTATCCCATTCCCCTCATAGTAGGTTTGGGCATATTACTGTGCTGTGAATCATAATGTGTCGCTCAATGCTCACACCCATCATGTGACAGTCTAGAGTTTGCTTTAGATTCAAACTCCCTTGGAGATTCTATACACATCTCCCTTCTCATCTTCTTAAGATCTCCATGAATTCTCTGCAAAGCTTGAGAAAGAACCTTTGAAAGCCTCTCCTCCTTCCTTCCTCCAAATAATTGAGTCTTCCTTTTGTCTTTTCTATTCATGTCTTCTTCTTCTTGTCCTCCTGATAGCATAATGGCTGAGATCCACAGGTTGAGCCAAGATTATGTTCTGATACCGTTGTAATATTCCAAATTAGAAATAGTAACAATATAGATCATAAAATGAAAGCAACAGAAATTATTTAACACACGAAATCATGAGACCAATATAAAGCCATGTTATTTATCATAGATGTAGCAAATAAGTACAAAGAAATGAGGCACTAAACATAAAATGTGATCACACAAGCCTTCAATACATAAACACTCTCAAAAGTGACATGTTGTTGCAACATAAAATGCCAGAGAGCTGCTACAACAAAGTCAAATAATGCATAGATGTAGCTGGAGATGATACAATGATAAAAAAAAATATTGATATAGGCTCCAATGGAATCTAAACATATAGGTCTGAGCACTAGATCACCTTTCCAAGACAACCCAAGAGTGGCCCAATAATACATCAGCTACATCAAGAGGAGCAACATCACATAATACCTCATACATGAATGGCTTGATGCTGTATGGAAGGCGACACTATTGTCGGATGCGGATATCTCTCCCTAGGTGAAGCCACTGGATGGTATATGGCTGCGAGTGTGCTATGGTCAGTAGGCCGAGCCGCTTCATGACCTCTGTTGAAATGAGGTTCTTTTGGTTATTTCCACTGCATCTCTATGTTTATGGTTATTTCTGTATTTTGGTTATGTTTATGGTTATCCATTATTTCCACTGCATCTCTATTTTTATGGTTATTTTTGTATTCTCTTGCGTTCCTGCATAAATCCAGCTCAGTGGTATCAGAGCGGTCTGCTCTTTATTTTTTTTTCTTTGCATGTCCCCAACACGGTCAGGGTATAAGGAGTTAGGGCTCGATCTAGTTGGACCCTTGTAATATCAGCCTCGCAAACCCTGACTACCTCCCATGGCGGAAGAAAAGAAAGACTAGGGAGCAAGAGATCCTATCAAAATATTGCTCGAGGAGGCCCTCAAGAAGCAAAGGAAGACGATGATGGATAACTTTGCTCAGATCCTTCAACGACTGCCCACCTATGGCGCATCTGCATCCAACAGCCACTTTGGAGGCACCACTCCCTTCAAGGTACAAGTAAAATTTGATATTCCTGTATTTGAAGGAAAAATAGATGTAGACACCGTAGATATATGGTTGAATTTATTGGAAGGGTATTTCTCGGTCCATGATTTATTTGATCGAGAAAATATTATTTTTGCACTCCTCAAAGACGCCCCCCATGTCAAAGACTCATGGGAAACCTACCGTGAGCAAGAGGACGAAGGCGAACCCTCTCTATTCTCAACCACACCCACCTAGAATTCATTTCGAGAGGGCATCAAGGAAAAATATTACCCTGTGGGGAGCTATGAGGAAAAATACATCCAATGGACCACGCTACAATAACAAAGGGATCAAGATGTGCACAAACTAACGAATTTGTTCCATACCCTACACAAAAATTTGGGTATTAAAGATTCAGAGAGACATTTGGTGCTCAAGTACCATGGCTTTCTACACAAACACATTCAGGAGTAAATGGATTTCCTCGAAATTACATCACTTGGCACGACATATCGCTATGCTTCCAAGATCGAGCATAAATTTAAGTAGAAGAAGTGAGACTTTGGATCTGCAAATCCGAAAGGTGCTCCCAAACCAAAGAAAAAGGGGCAAGGCCAAAGCACTGCGACTCATAAAAACACCAAAAATCAAAAGAAGGACACAGGGAAGTGGTGTGAATTTCATAACAGCCCCACTCATAGCACAAACGAGTGTCGAGCCAAACAGTCATTAGTGGCCGAACTAAAGACACCTGAATTAGATCCATTTTCTGATCCTGAGTCAAAACTAGACAAAGGGAATGAGAAAGGGAAGCATATCATTGATGTGGATTGTTGCCACCACCAAGATCCAGAGGGAGGACCCAGAGGATCCAGAGGAGGGGGAGCACCTCTTCCATTCACAAATGTGGGTGAAGGGTTCTATGCTACAATTTATTGTTCATAGTGGAAGCCAAAAGAACCTCATTTCAATAGAGGTCGTGAAGCAGCTCGGCCTACCGACCATAGCACACCCGCAGGAATATAGCACCGGGTGGCTTCACCCATGGAGAGATATCCGCATCCGCCAATAGTGTCGCCTTCCATACAACATCAAGCCATTCACGGATGAGGTATTATGTGATGTTTCTCCTCTTGATGTAGTTGATGTATTATTGGGCCAACGATACTTGTGGAGGCGACATGTTGTGTATGAGTCTAGGCCTCGTGCTATTATTATTACTTTGGGAAATAACTTGTATAGGATACCGGAGGTAGTACCGCCTCCTGTCATCTCTTTGACTACTGCAAAACAACACAGTAAGATTGTTTCCCAAACTAGGAAATCCATTTTCCTTAGAACTCGCTCACAGGGAAAGAAGAATATTGTGGCCACAGCCTTGAAACAAGGCTCCCATGCACGACTGCAACAGATGGAGAAATTCATATAGGAATACGAGGACATTTTTTCCTCACTCATAGAGGTTCCTCTACACTGTTAGGACAAGCACTCCATTGGTCTGACCCCCAACGCACTGCCACCTGATGTTACCATACCTCCTACAAATACACATATAGAATCCACATAGGTATTGTCTGAGGTTGATAAGGAAACCAAATTTACTAAACACATCTAGCATGTCTGCCCACAGGTCCATGAGATCTTCAACAAATCTAATACCCAGTTCAACAGAATTTGCTTCATCTAAGGGAGGATCTCAATGAAATGGGGACCATTTCTTCCTAAGGAGGTAGGAATGATCCAGGTGGATCTCGATGGCCACCCACCTAATCCATTTGGACCAACACCATCAATTCCCTGCAACTTTTCACATTCAGCACCACTTACTATTTTTAGCAGGTTTTCGGGTCCTGCACTCTCGAAGCCGTTTTGGGGCCTTAATGATCCAAGTGGATATTGGTGGCCACCCACCTATTCCATTTTAACCCCCACCATCAATTATTTTAGTTTTTAAGTTACAACACAACTTACTATTTTTAGCAGAATTTTGGGTCCTGAACTTCCAGAGCCGTTTTGAGGCCCTAAACGATGTTTTTTTGGGAAAACTGGGAGCAACATGGGTCCATGGACTGATGCTACTCACATAAAAAGTTTTACTCCTTGGATATATCTTTCTAACGAGCTATTGAGCGCATGAAATGGAGATTGGATTCCAAAGTTACGTCTCCGAGAATTTGAAACACCAATTTACCCAAACATGATCCACAGTTTTGGCGCTTCATCTTCTAGAGTTAGGTTTTTGGACATTTGGGTTTTTCCATTGTTTCTCAATAATAAATAGGCCCTCGAGCCTCATTGTAATAGGATTCAAAGGTCTGTAGCCACCACATCTCTTCTCAGAGATTCACTACCAGCACCCTAGCTATTTTATTTCCATTATGTCTGTAAGCATATTTCTGTTATTTGATATTAATGAAATGAAGCATTATTTCCATTGCATCTCTATGTTTATGGTTATTTCTGTATTCTGTTGCGTTCTTGCATAAATCCGGATCAAAGAGGGTTTGCGCAAAATGCACACAATGTGCCAATGTAAGCTACAACCCTAGGGATGAAGATGTGTTGCAACAATTGAAATGAGAAGATATGGCTGAAGCTGATGTATAGAACTACATATCTGCTCGAATAGATCCTCTAGATGAAAGAATGGATCCTCTAGGGAAGAAATCACCTCTTAAAATAACCACTGTAACTGCCCCTGCAACTCCTCCCTAAAAATAATGTAGATCTGGATAGAAACTGCGCTGTAGGGGATAAATGCTCCTTGGACTGATGCCAAAAGTATTAATAAAGCCCAAGGAGCTTCTTCACAGGCCTCCCAATGGATGGAAACCTTCCTCCACTGAAAAACTAGCTTTGAAGACACCCGATCTAATTCTCCACTGTTGCACCCTGCAACATAGCACAATAACCTGTAGAAACTGCGTTGATGAAGAAATTTGTAGCTTGGTCTGAAGCCTAAATGTGGAAATGAATGCAATACTCTTCCAAGAGGCCTCTCAAGGAAAGAGGTGGGATTCCCTCTCAGGAACACCCGGTGCTAAACATCACAAAAACCCTACTAAATAGCAAAGGAATGCAAAGTCTAAACTGACCATACACAAAATAATAATCTAAAGCATAACCTCATATGGTTTCCAACCTCTTCCTTAAATATATTATGAGCTCACTTGCCCTTGGCCCCACTCAATTAGGTCATTTCCTCCATGAGATCAATCTCCCTCCAAAGCTGCATTATTCCTCCATTAATCTCCACTACTCCATAACAACACTGTTGACTTGGTCAAAGTTGACTGAATCAACATGATCCAATCATGTTCACACTTGGAGGTGATTTATTTAGCTGTTGAAAAAGGTCTCCTTTCACATTTGAGGTGTTTTTATTACTGCTAAGGAGACTTATTGGCCTCCCCACCTACTTATTCACCTACCTAGAGATAAATCAAACTATAATATTCCATTTAGTTGAAGGCTAAATTTTTGGAATATTACATACTCTTTATATATAGAGAGATCGTAAGACACTTATTTATGCTAGTCTTGACTATTTTTTTAGCACTTAAGAAGACAAAGCACCCCAAACACGAGAATGGATATGACGTCCAGAATCTCCCCCAAGCTTCCTTTCTCTAAACAATTACAATATTCAATAATTCATTCAATCCATTATGAACCTCAAGAATTACTAGTCCAACTCATAATTTCATTTTCTTAAGATTTCTTATTCAAGGATTCCATTGGCTTGGTGTCCATCTCAAAAACAACTCTAAAATGGTAGAACTTTGGCCCATTAAAAGTTTTTTTTGTAAGGACTCTATTCCTCAAATTTTCACTTCTCTTTTGGCAATCCTCCCGCTAGCTCTAGCATCCTTAGATCTTTTTCCTTTCTCTAGAAAGAAAGTAAGTGATAATTGTTGCTAATTGTTTGCCCAAGAGTCTGGAGGTTTAGAGTTTTTTACTCTTGCTCCATCTTCATATTTTTTCAAACATGCATTCTTTTTGTTTCTAATCAACAAAAATTATTGAAAGTTCCACTAGGCTCGTTCATCGTGTAGCAAGTTCCAACCAACATACACAAATAAAAAGAACTAATATAATTAAAATAAATGTAACCATAATTTAAAAAAAAAAAACACAATAACTTATACAACTAGTATGCTCTGAGGGTGTTACACTTCTATTTATAGTGTAAATTATATACCAACTCTTCAATCAATTGTTGATAAAATGACACTTTTCTTTTATATTCAAATACATAAAATTAATCATGCTTTCTCAAAAGTCCAAATTCTTTCCATAATTTGAATTCCTTCAATCATAAAATTGAATTAGGGTATTGCTAATTGAATGCCTTTGGTAATTGAATTCACATTCAATTTTTTCAAAGGTTGTAGAGGGACAATCTCATAAATTCTTGGATATCGTTTTTAAAAGCACATAAAGTCATCAAAATCACAATTTAAATAAAAATAAATCAAATAAATAAAAAATTAATCATTCACAATAGTCAATACACATTACAAGAAATTATATTCTTTTATAAATATAAATTTTTTTAATTCAAAGTAATTAAAAGAGAATCCCAAAGTCCTATTATTTAATGGCCCATCTGACAATAGTGGATGTCATAATGATGTAGTCCACTTTTTCCAAAACTATTCTCTTCGAAATCACATACACATAAACAAAGTAGAATTTTACGTGAAAATATTTAGGTATATGGACTAGCATAAATCTGGTTAATTCTCCATATTTCATATATCAAGTTAAGTTTTAAATTATTTTAAAAAAAAATTTAATATAGGATTTCTAGGTTTTAGATTTTTTAAGAGTATATTTTTCAATTAATTTTTTTTAAAAGTTATAGATTTGTTAAAACTAGAAGTTTTAGTTGTGTGATATATAACTTAAAAGATTTTAGAGTGTTGAATTGATTTATATATTTAAAAATAAATTGTAAATAATGAAATATCAATATATTTTCCAAAATATTATGACTATATTTTGGCAATAAAATGTCCAAATGTATCAAAGTTATATAATATCTCTTCAATATATTACTATGTTTCTGTAATAGATATAATTGAGTTAATTTTGTAGAGAAAATTGTTTTCAATTCTTTTGGCAAATGATAAAAAGTTAATGTTACAATAATTAACATTGGGATGAAACCCACATAACACCTTTATAATAAATTACATTTGAGAACCACTAGTATTACTTTGACTTAAGCTTAAGCATGTTGTACAACCATAATTAATTTTTGGAAACTAATGGAGAACATGGCTTAATACAATTAGTGAGTTTTTATAAATTTAATGACTCTGAAATACCATCACATAAAGGGAAAATTTGAAGGATGAAAGTTTATCCTAAAGTTTAAAAAACTTAGTTAACTTTAATAGTTCTTAATATACAAATTGTGAAATATTTGACAATAGTTTTGTAAAAAATATTTATTAATTAAATTTGGGCAAATATTTTTTAGGGAAAATCAATATTGACCAATCTTTCTCTTTTTTTATTAGAAAAAAAATAGAAAATTGTCTCACCTATAAATACTAGCACATAAACTATAAAATATTAAATTTATTGACAATGGTTAACTTAAAAAGAGATAAACAAACATCCTAAAACTTAGTGCATCCCAAATATTTGGAATATTATATTTAGAACACTATTGTCATGAATATTAGCCTATAAAAGTTTCTCCAAATAACATACCTAGAAATAATAATAAATCAAAACTCTATAAACTATAAAATTTATTGTTAAGAGTTAGCTTAAAAAGCTATAAACAAACATTCTAAACCTCAATGCATCCAAAATATTTTGAATATTATATTTAGAACACTATTTTCAAGAGTGCTAGTTGATACTTTGAATGGTTTCGCTCTTACCATTAAACGAGATCAACTCCCAAAAAATTATGCATAAATATAATTGGAAAAGGTTTCTCTTCCTATTTCCCTATATATCCATTATGAAAAATAACAGCTTACGAAAGACCATACACCAACCATTTTACCACTCCCAATAGGTGCAAATACATTCAATGACTTACCAACAACATATACATAAATACAAATACATGGTTTTCATGTAATAAAACATTTTTATTTCCAGTCATTTTAGAAATTGCTTAAATTTTTTGCTGTTTCAAAATTTAAAACACTTCACTTCTAAAAGACACAGAAATTACTTACATAAGGTAAAAGGAAAATTAATTTATGGAAATTGTAATTTCATCAAAGGGCAGCTTGATGATACAGTAAAAAAATTACTTTCAACACAAAATTAAACAGAGATAATTACAAATCGTCCATGTAACTCTAACAGAGATATTAGTACCGTGTCCACCATTCGAGAAAATTTTATAGTGGCAACTCGTGTGCAGTTTAAGTCAAGCCCAACAACCTCAATGAGAATTCTGTGCTGCTCCGTTAAAATAACCAGAAGGGTATGTCATCTCGTATGCTCTCAGTCGAATAGAGAGATATCGCGAAGGCGGGGTCGTGGTCCTAACTGTGATAATTTTATGTGCCACTAGAGCAGTGTGGATGGGGATATCTTGGAAATTCATAGGATTCCTAGCGTTCCATATCAACCAGTGAAAATATAGTGGTCCAGAATCCAGCGCAGTCTCGGTGGCCATCCACCATCCCGCACAATCCATAGTATCCAAAAACAAGCGAAATGGTAATTTCATATGATTAAAAACATTTTCCCATGGCAATAATGAAAAATTACACTTATATAATAGGTGTACATTGTTCTCCCTCTCCATACCACATAAAATACATTGACCCTATCCCGAGAAACCCCTCTTTCACACTTCGTCACTCGTGTTTTCCGAGGACTAGAAGTGTGTGTAACAGAAGATCTACCCAGTACTAGAAGAGTACCCCGGCAAAGTCAAATAATTTTTAGATATAGATTCGACTCCTTAGCTATAACTTAGTTGATTTATCGATTAAATAACAAATGTGTAGAATATTGGAAATCCTCTTGAAAATTTGTAACTAGAACAACCATATTAATAAGGTTGATGTACTGTTTTTTTTTATTAAAAAAAAACTTTATTTTTCATTGATAAAAATATAATACATTCATTTTTCTAGAAATTTTCTCTTAGATCGCCTATTCATTTTACGCCACCTATTCATTATAGTGAGTATTATGTCATGTTCTTATACAAAAATGGAGTTCCCAAAACATTACCTCTAATTCTATATTTCCTATCCTATCCGAGATTAAAGATGTTATGATATACTATTAATCGCAGAATGGATACCAATTCTTTGTCAAGTTCAACAAGAAATAGTAAAAAAATTACAAAATTTTCATCAAGAGTTTTTTTTTGGGGATACCTAGTTGGTGTGGATGCACCCAACATTTGTGAGTCTATCCTGTACGTATGTCGCGAAGTCATACTTACCTATCTCTGAGTCTATATCCCTTTTTGACAGGAGATCAACAACCTTGCTCTATTATATGTAGATATGTGTATATGTGATGTTATGGACATTGGTTTCCTGAATTGTGATGTGGCTCATCCAATTGGAAAAAATATGGGGGCATAAGAGGTTATGATCTTCGATGAAATCAGTGACACTATTTACGTCTCCATGAATGTGAATGTCTTCCATACCTAGTGATTTTGTGAAGGTGAGAGTTGTAATATTCCTAATTAGCCCAAGCTAATAGCGATATTCAATTTTGTTTTGTTTTTCATGCTTATGAATAAAATTGTAACGGAGGACCAATAATGACTCCTAAACATCAAAATAAATCAATGCTCAATGTGAAACAAGCTAAATCTGAGCTACTTTCATAAACACACTTAAGTGTGAACGAGGCTGGAACAATTGACTGGGTCAATAGGACCAAATCAACAGCGCTATCTAGGCACAATGTATCTCCAAAAGGCACAATGCAGTCCATGTTGGAAGCCACTCATGTGAATGAGACTAATTCCTCAAGATGGTTTAGGGTTTGGCAAGGCTCCCACATTATAAAAGAAGGATGAGGACACCAAGAGAGGGGTTGATGATTTGATATTACTAAAGATATTGTCTATTTAGACAAACCTCATTCTCTAGCTGTTTAGATGAGAATAGTGTTGTTTAGCACTTGGGTGTTCCTGGTCGGGAATCTCACCTCCTTTCTTGAGGAGCTCTTGGAGGAGACTTTTTCTATCTTGTCCACTATCAAGCTTGGGCAAAGCTTCATCTTCCAACCACAATTAAAATTCTGTTGAGGGTTTGATTGTTTTTGTAAGCTGTAGTAGTGGAAGCTAGATCTATTCAGATCTAGGAAAATCTAGTGCCTCTTCTCAGTGAGTGTGTCCTTTAACCTCTTGGAAGAGTGTATTGGATCATCAGGGCTGCATTTTCAGATCAAGGCATCAGGCCTAATCACTACTGAAGCTAACATTGTAGTTTTCCCTTCCATACAGCGTTATCTGCAAGAGGAAATTTGCAGGGTGTTTTGACTGCTATTTGGAGGAGAGATCTTCGGTGATAGGATTCTCCCTTTCACTGTGGTGATCCATGGATTTGCCAACCAATCCATGTTTGTTTCAGATATGATTTACTTATGAATTTATTTACTGCATAATTTCTGAATATTGATGCAGATTTGTAATTCTAGATCTCAGATCTACTCCTGTACCTTCATGTTTTGATCAAAACCCCAAGGGGAAATTGTAGAGGAACTCATCTAGTGTACAGATCCAATATAGATCTATATTTTTGTACACAGATTTGTTCTACATATGAAATTTAATATTCAGCTTCTTCAGCCTATAAAATAATGCTGTAAAGCTTTGCAGTCTCATATTTTTGTTGCAGCACCTCAATCTTGGGGGTTTCTTCATGTGATTCTTCTTTCTAACTATTGTAAATTGTATAAACCATGATATATATATGATTTACTAAATTCCATACCATATTTCATCCATCACCTTCAGAAAATCACACTTTCTGTGCTTCAGTAATTTCTGCATACCACAAGTCATGGGGATTGGGCATTTTTAACCTATATTGGGAGTGGTAGATCTGTTTAACATAGCTAGAGTCATTTTTTTGGGCAGAAATTCGATATGTAAGTCTCTTATGACCCAATCTATGACATACCACCATCACTTGCTCTTATTTTTACACTCATCTATGAAATTAACCATTTTAGGGCATAAATTGCTGCTTTTCCCCAACTTTTGGCTCATAAATTGAAGTACAGTTGTTGTTGTAGCTTGTATTCATGGCTACATGTTTTTAACATGCCCTATGAGTTTATTTGATGCTGGATATCCATTACTGAGTTTATATATTGTTGCAGTCCCTCTTTGGGGCATGTTTTCAAGGAAACTAGGTGTGGGAGATCTGTTTAACCCACCTATAAGGATTCCTTTTTGATACCCTCTTATATTTATGACTTAGATACTCAGATGTAAGGGATACAATTTCTAATTTTCATTTCTATAGTAGCCATTACTGGAGAATGCGTTTTCCAGTCATGCCTTGCTAGCTGTTCTAGATTTGGAATATTACAGTGGTATTAGAGCATGATCTCTGGCTCAGCCTTTGAGATATAGCCATCAAAAGAATAAATAATAATACAGAAGAAATATTACATATAGGATAAAGAGAATAAGGGTGAAACCCCTTTGCTTGGAAGGATTGGAAGAGAAGAGTTTTTCTAACACTCTCTCTTAAGCCATGCATGAATTGAAGGAAGAAATCAGGGGAGTAAGGAGGGGAAGACATGCAAATCCCTCAAGGAATTATTGTCATGAAGAAAGCCCTATTACTTCTTACGCTGCGTGTGAGCATTCAGCCACACAATCTAATCCACAACGCTGTGACATGCCTACTTTCTTATTAAGAGAAAGAGGAAAAGGAGGAATGACGGAAGAGGTGATCTCCCTACTTCTTTTCCAAAACTTGGAAGGTATTAAAGAAGATCTCAAGGAGATAGAAGGGGAGGATTGTAGAAGATTTATGGGAGGGTTGGAAATAAGCCCTAGCCATTCTCATGATGTTTGTGAGCATTCAACCACACATGTAGATCCACAGCGTAGTCTATTGCCTGCATTGACTACAAGAAGAATGAAGGAAGAAGGTGCACCAAGGGAGGAGACCTTGAGTGAATATCTTCAGGAGTATGAAGCTCAATCATGGAGATTCAGAGAACACTTAGACTTCCAAGGGTTTTGCAAACTCAAGGAGGCAAGATCTAGCAGCCACAAAAGAATCAAGAGAGGTAGAATCTTCCTATCTCACTTTCATTAGGGGAATTTTGAGGTCTAAAATGGGCCTCCTAAGAAAAATGTACAATCAAAATTCACTTTATGAGAACCAATCACATTTTAGGGGATGACATCATCCCTAATGGTTGAGGTGGCATTTATTGAGTTAAAGGTACTTACTTGTCACTTTCTCAATGGTGGATAAAAACTCATGGTTAACCCATGACATGCTACAATGCGTTTGGTGATAGGTATACATAATAAATGTCATTTCACACTTTTTGAATAAAAATATATTATTTTCATTTCATATTTCTTGAAAGAAACAATGCATATCCCTATACATTTATTATATTATATTATATTATATTATTTTTATATAGTATATTAATTACATGTTATTATACAATTGAAATAATATAAATATTTTTTTTTTTCTAAATTGTGCTAATTCTATTGAGTAAGCATAATGTTACAAAACTGCCTCGGTTCAGCTGTGGAAGCCTGAAACTGGGCTTGAAGTCCAAGTTTTAACTATATTACGAACTGCCCAGAGTGGGAAACCAGTTCTTTTAAAAGCAGTTGCACCGCCCTTGAAAAGGGAAACCGGTGAGAGGTCCATTATGTTCAGCATAAGATAACTACAAAAATACAACATTGACATGCAGCTACTGCTGCTGTAGACTACAAAAACAAAAAAACCAGTGTTTCTAGCTAAATAGGTATGATTAGAGACCATACTGAGCCAATTCATAGCAGAATTAATGAGTGTGAGCCGGAGACGGTGGCTCCTCCTCAATGCGGCAACCATATTGCTCCTCAGGGTCTTCAGCATCTGCGCTCACAGCTCCGTCTTTGTCTGAAAGGTTGGAACCCACCTGCATAGAAAGATCACCCAAGGAGGGCGAGGTAGTAACAGGAGTGTCGCTCAGGCTAGTGGGAGGTGTTATAACAGGGTTGGAGCGGGAAACAAAAGAAGCGGGGGGAGGGTCGTGCACCGGGAGAGGGAGAGGAGTAGACTCTTCTCGCAGGGTAATGGTAATGTAGGCGGTGATAGTCGGTCGATTGAAGGCGCAATCAAATCTAAGCTCTGCTCTCTGCGAGGTTTGCCGTAGATAGTGGCTTCCTGAGGCATGTCAAGGTGAGGAGAGGAGGATTGATGCTCGCGAGCCAAGCCAGGAGGGATTTCGAAGTTCCAATGACGGGAGGAGTCCTGAACATGCTGCCTTTCAGAATGCTCAGGGAGGTGAGCTCCATCGAGGTTGGAAGACGGACGGCCGCTTGCAGACCTACCACGAGTGGCTCCATGACGGCACCGCATGCGTTGCCTCAGCCTCGGCATTTCGGACTCAGCAGTTTGAACAGACCAAAGCCGAGGGGAGAGAGCTTGAGCAGGAGCGAGACCACGGAGAGAGCCAGGAGAGATTTGTAAGTTAAAATTGGAGCAGAGATCACTATGCGAAAAATGATACCCAAGCACGATATCAATACAGCTTAGTAGCGAGGTGCGACGACCAGTGTGAGTGCGGGCACTGGGCATTGCAAAGGCCACCAGAAATACACAGCAAATAGGCTTCCAAGAACTGTCATTAGCGCTGGAAGGATCTGGAGAACCTGCAACAGAGTCCATGATATGTCATCGGGGAGGACCAAGGAGGAAGAAGTGCCAGCGACGGGGAGTAAATGAGCTGCTACCATGCGAATTGAAGTCGAATTTAATGGCACCGCTGGGAGCCATATGGCCACCCCATGCAAAATTCCTTGGGAGCTGGCCCGGGACAGAGGTCCCATCATGTCTATTAACCATCTGCATCCGGAAACGAGCTATGTTTCTGCACCAACTTGATGCAATTCTGGAGATGATCTCTATCATGGAGGATCTGGAGAGTGCCATGAATGAGAGTGTCCATGCTATCAACTCCTGCATTTGCAAGGAGATCCGTGACCTTATTTCCATCTCTTTTGGTGTGGGAAAAGGAGATGGCCTGGTTGTTATCCAACTAGTTGCTTATTTTTTCAACTCGCGACGCCATTCTCCAGCTAGTGGCAGCTTTTGCTAGCCTGGTGCCGTGAAGCAGTTGATTGGCTATATTGATTAGGATCTGGGAATCCCCTTCTACGATGATAGGAGAGAGATTGTAGAGATGAGTTAAATTCAACCCTTGCTAGAGCCCTTCCATTTCTATAGAGTTGTTTGTGTCCCAACCTATAGAGCCATAGTAGATAGCAATGACATCTCCTTGGGAATTCTTGAATATTCCAGCAAAGCCAGCTGGACCGAGATTGCCTTTAGAGGCTCCATCAAAGTTTAGTTTGAAGATTCCTGGAGGGGGGGGAGTCCAGTGGGGTTGGGGATCCGGGGACTTCTGTCTATTGGTGTTTGGAGAGGTCGAGACTTTCAATTGCCAGTTTTTCCATATGGCAACTTCCTTTGGCTGCTTGGGAAGATCCTCCTCCTGCCAATCATGCAGATTTAGAGATTCCTGGAGATGATTGCTGAAGTTGTTCCAAATGATGTCCGATGGAGTGGATTGGTTTTTGAATATTCGCTTATTTCTTTCTTTCCATAGGGACCAGAAGAGAAGACCTGGAATGATTTGCCACAGAGTGTTAAGAATGGGGCTACTATACGGACGTTTGGGCCAGAGGCGCATAATAATGGTCAGGTCCCCTATCGGTTTGCTTCTTTGGCTCCTGAAACAGATCTTGTCCCAAAGCTAGCTAGCTAAAGCGCAGGACATCATCAGGTGTTGGATCGTTTCAATGTTTTGCTTACAGTTTGGACACTGTGAGGGGCCACATAATCCTCTTTTGAGCAGGTTGTCCCAGGTGAGTATTCTTTTGTGGCTAAGTAGCCAAAGAAAAGTAGAGACTTTAGGCCAAGTGCCAAGAGCCCAAACAAATTGCCAGAGCCTATCGCGTGGAAGAGGGATAGGATGCATTAGAGAAAAGGCCTCTTTTGTAGTGAACATGCCTCTGGTCGAATATCCCCATCTTAGAGTGTCTGGTTCCTCCGAACATCTGATCTTCCTGCGTTGGAGTTCCTCCTAGAGAGCTTCCCAAGTGGTGCTCTGAGCGGAAGGAATAATGTGTGCTGGTTGCTTCCATTGTCTGAAGTCGTTGCTGTCTGTGGGAAGCCAACATTGGCTGACTTTGATTTCCTCTGTGCCATTGTATCTTTCATCATTGAGGAGGGAAAGAGTATCAGTTAGCTTTGGGCTTTGCTGCCATGAGTCTGCATAGAATCTAGCTGTGTGCCCATTTCTTATTTCCCAAAAGCTTTGTTGTTGTATGAGAGCAAAATGTTGTTTAGCTGCATTCCATATGAGGGATCCCACTATTCCAGGAGAAAGTCTGATCAAATCTTCAGAAGGTCTATTATTAGCATACTTGGCAGTCCATAATATGGCCCAGGGTGTGTGAGGATTCGAGAGCCAATTCCACCACAGATGGGCACCCATAACTTCGTTGCTATGTAGAGGGTTTCTGAGCCCGAGCCCTCCTGCATCCTTAGGGGAACAGATTGTGTTCCAGTTGACCAGAGCCCATTTCTGCTTTTGGTTTGAGGACCCCCATAGAAATTGTCGTTGCAAATTCCTGATTTGATTAAGAACCCACTTTGGAGCGGCAAGCACAGAGAAAAGATATAGGGGCATAGATTGCAAAACAGCTTTGATGAGAACAATTCTGCTGGCTAAATTGAGAGCTCGGTAAGTCCAGGAGGAGAGTCGGGCCTCCAATTTTTCCAAGAGTTGATTCCAAGCAGAGTGTTTGATAGAAGTGTCAATAAGAGGCGCACCTAGGTATTTGGCGGGGAGGTGAGCAAGAGAGAAGCCAAGGATACGGGCTATGTTGGCTTGGATCATCGGAGGGGTGTTGAAAAAAAAGAGTTGGGATTTAGAAACATTTACGGTCATACCCGAGGCCACAGAGAAGAGGTTCAGAATGTCTTTGAAGGACCGGGCTTCTTGCACAGAAGGGTAACCAAAGAGCATATTTTCATCAAAAAATTGTTGATGTGTGGTAGTAGGAGAACCATGCAGGGAAAGGTCACGCAGATGCCTTGAGAGGACAGCATTATGGATTAGTTTGCTGAGTCTTTTAGACATAAGGACAAAAATGAAGGGGGAGAGAGGGTCACCCTGTCTAATACCTCTGGATGGTACGAAAGGAGCTGAGGGGATGCCATTGACAAGGATGGAATGAAGAGGTGACAAGATGAGGCTCATTATCCATCTTATCCACATCTGATCAAATCCGAAAGCTCTGAGAATGCTCTGAATATAACGCCAACATATTTTATCAAAAGCTTTAGATAGATCAATTTTAAGGAGCATACCTGGCTTCTTGGTGCATTTGAGAGAATGGATAACTTCATGAGTCAGAATGATACCGTCCATAATTTTCCGGCCTTCCACATAGCCCGTTTGCTCTGGCGAAATGAGGAGCGGTAGAAGAGGCTTTAATCTGTTAGCTATGACTTTGGTAATGACCTTATAGATCACATTGCATAAAGCAATTGGTCTGTACTTTTCAGGAGTGCTTGGGTGCCCTTCTTTAGGTACCAGAGCGATGAAGGTAGCATTCAAAGAAGGGAGAAGCCAGTGAGATGCTCTAGATTCCTCAACCAGCTGCCAGACCTCTGTTTTGATGACCTCCCAAAAATGATGGAAGAAATTTGAGGTGAAGCCATCAGGCCCTGGCGCTTTTCCATCCTTAGTTTGGGTCATCGCTGTTTCAACTTCTTGGAGGGAAACAGGGCGGAGAAGCATCCTGTTGTGCTCTGCAGTCACAAGTTTAGGAATCAACTGAGAAATTTTGTCGATAGCTGGCTGCCTCTCTACGGTGCGGTCTTCATGCTGTATACTTTTAAAGTAGTCCAGGAGAACTTTCTCGATTTCCTCGTGTTGCTCCACTTGTTCGCCTTGCTGATTTGTGATGTGAGGAATTCGATTTTGCATTCTTCTTTGAACTGTTGATCTGTGGAAAAATTTCGTGTTCCTTTCCCCTTCCTTTAACCAGCTGATTCTAGATTTTTGCCTCCACAATATTTCTTCTTGCTTGCGTCTTTCTTCTAACTGCTTCTATATGTCCTGCTCTTGGAAGGCTAAAAAATCTGTTCTTCCCTCAACTATGATTTTTTGTTGGGTTTCTTCCATTTTATTCTCAAGGATCTTTATCTCCTGAAAAATATTCCCAAAGACAAAGGTGTTCCAGTTCTTGATAATCACTTTGAGGTGTTTAAGCTTTTGCTGAAATTGATACATCTTCGAACCAGCAGGGGGGATGAAGCTGCACCAAGCCGAGGTGACCATATCTTTAAAAGTGGGGTGAGAGAGCCAAAAAGCTTTAAATTTGAAAGGCTTTTTGAACTGAGGACCTATATTTTTCCAGTTAAGCGCGATGGGCCAGTGATCTGAGCCTGCCAGGAGGAGAATTGAAGCTGAAAGAACCCCTCCTAAGTAGATGGCATTATCTGATAAGAGAAATATATCCAACTTTGGGGCGATCTATTGAGTCCCTGTTCTTTTTTTGTTCCAAGTGAAGGTGCCGTTTGAGAAGGGGATGTCAATAAGCCAATTGTCGCTTATGAAGTCTTTGAAATGAGAACTTTCCGGATCTAATCTAGGTCTCCCCCCTAATTTCTCCTCCATCTTTGTAATCATATTGAAGTCCCCTGCTACAATCTAGAGGGGATATGATCTGTGAGAATTCAGGACCTCCATGGTATTCAGGAGCGCTATTTTCCTGGCTTGGTCCTGCGGAAAATAGACGTTTGAAAGGTGCCCATGGATGTTAGAGCCAATGGGATGAAAAGTAGCCTGAATAAGATAATGAGCCGCGTGAAAGTCAGAGAGGGCCATGGACTGAGTGTCCCAAACTATTGCAAGACCTCCTGAAGAGCCGGAGGCATCCACCGCTACTGAGCTACAGCTAGGCCAGGCTTTCGACAAGATTGAGCCTAGAGTTTCACTATTGCATTTGGTCTCTTGAAGAAAGAGTATATTTGGTCTTTCTTTCTGTATCATATTCTTGATCATTTTATGCTTCCCTAGGCTATTGAGCCCTCTAATATTACATGAGATCAGTTTCATGGGGAACTGCTTGGCTGGGGTTTAAAAAACCGTGTTAGCTTGGGATATCGACCTGTGTTCATCAGCGCTTCCCCAATGGTGATGGTGCGCTGCCATTCTGGTTTTTGGCCCCTTTTTCTTGACTCTTTTGTGACTTTTAAGCTATCCCAGTGGCTGCCCAACTGGATGCCTAGCTTCTTTTGTTGTCGGGCTTTGGATAAAGCCTTTTCCAATTTGTCAATTTGTTGGGGATTGATTTTGTCAAATTCCTTCCTCCGGAAAGCATCCTCTAGGCCGATGATGTCCAGCTCCCCAAGGTCTATTCCTTCTGAGTCCTCATCCATGAGGATTGTCTGATTGCTGCCAGGATTTTCCTCATTTGAAGCCGAGGGCTTGGATTTTGGATCGTCAATGTCCATGGTCGAAGGGTGCCAGGTCAAAAGCTTTGTTTCAGTGGACGGGGCGAACGATGAGTTAACATATGGAGGCTTCTCATTCTGATATTGCAGGGGATTAGGGGTTGCAGAAGGTTTTGAAGGGTCAGAGGGTTTTGAGTGGGGATCAGAAGGGTTTTGGGTGGAATCAGAGGCTGGATCCGAGTTGGAAAGAACGGCAAAACTATTGCTGGTGGAGGGAACATTGGAGGAGGGATTGGGTTTCTTACCTGTCGCTGAGGATTTCTTGTTGTGTTTCCTGCGCGAGGGCACCTTAGTAAATCCATCTGCTTCAGGGTTGACTTCGGCTTCTTTGTTCTGAGCTTGAACGCTTAAGGGGCAATATCTGAAAAAATGCCCGTGGGCATGACACCTGCGACATCTGAAAGGAACATGCTCATAATCTAAAGGTTGTATCCATTCGAAGTCATCATGATATATACTTACTGCATCCGGCAGGGCTTTGTCCAAGTCCATGTAGACGCAGATTCGAGTATATGATGTGTATCTGCGAAGTTTTGTCTCTTCTGCAATCTTGATAGACTCCCCTAGTCCCTTGCCGATTTATTGGAGTGAGTCTTCATCCCAGTATTCAAGCGGAAATGAATATAGGCGAATCCAGACTGGTGCCCAGTTGAAGTTTTCTTTGTCTGGGTTGAATCTTTCCACCTAGTTTCGGAGATATAACCCAACTGAGTTGAAAAAGTATGGCCCTTCATCCATGACCCTATTTCGGTCCTCAATACAAATGAATATCGCCGTAAAGAAGCCTTTCAGCCCTAACTGAAGCGTGACGTGTCCTTTGGGCTTCCACTTGGAAGCGATCCATCCTTGTAGGGCTTTTTTAGTTGGCCAAAATCCGATAAATTTTCCAATAAGAGCGTGGTATTTCATGTATTGAATTCGAGAGTTGATGCGATGGCTGGGCAGGTCTATTTTGGGTTGTTCTGGCACGATGGGCTTGCAGGTGGAGGACGAGGGAGTGGCTGCGTCCTGCTGGGTCTGCTTAGTCGGCGCCTGAGGTGCAGCCGTTTCCTGCTTTTTGTCGGCAGTATCATTACTCTGCACTGAGCTGACTCGGGTTCCATCATTGTTTGCAGGGGGGGTTGAACTTCCCCCCCCGAGCTTGTGGCCATCGCTATTTTCCAAGCCCCGTGGGCTAGAGGAGAGAGAGAGCTGCCGTGACTATTCAGACCTGCAAAGGAGCTAGGGTTTCTGCAGCGCGACCATTAGCGTAAACATGATCATTATTTATAAATAATATAAATTTTAATTAATAGCATATAATATAATTAAGACATTATAAAATTATATTTATATTTTATTTTAAGTTATTTAAGTACAAAGGACGAATGCATTAGTTGTTCAATGATAATGATTTTTTCTTGAAAAAATCATTTTTATTTATAGTCACATCAATACAATTTTTTTATTAACTATGGTTACATGGATTGTGGTGAAAAAAGTGAATTGAAAATTCATAAATATTATTTTATTGGTTTAGATATTATTTTATTATTTCCTTAGGAGGCCCATTTTAGACCTCAAAATTCCCCTAATGGATGGATCAGAAGGGTGCACAACAAGAGCTTCGGTAGAAGAGCTAGATTCCTATTTTCAGGTACACCAAGTTTCAGAGAAGGAAGCCATCAGAGTAGCAATGTTGCACCTCAAAGGTATGGCCCATGATTGGTGGTTTAATGATTCTACTTCATTTTTTCATGCAAATGTAGAAATTTATGTTGAGTTCACTAAAGGATTGATGAGGATATTTGATAAAGAACATTATGAACCATTAGTTGTTAAAAGAAAAGACTCAAACATTTTGCATGAGTTGGAGAGACCTATTGAACCAACTCCACTCCATAATTTTAAAGGGGATAAAAACATGTAGGATAGCTTGCCAAGGGCAAGATCCCCATTTCTTGAAGAGCCCTCTTCTATTTTTGAAGACATGGAGTCTTTTTCTTCAAGGGATGACTGAGATCAAGGGTCTCTCATTGAGGATGAGGCATTCTCACACATGGAAGAAGAGGAGAAGGATCAACATCAAGGGATGATGAGAATTCACCCTTATATATTTCAGAAGAATTCTACGCAAGAGAAGGAGACTACACTGCGCAGAGAAGAGAGGGACAAATCAGCCCACTCATACATGTAGTCCACTTCAAACTTTGATGTCTCACTACATGGAGGCATTCCACCTGGGAGGCCACCAGATCTAGAATTGGTGAGAGACATCTTGCCTCTTGGCTCACCATTCTTGGATTCCAGGGAGGTGAGGAGTTCGGAGGATGACTTTGGCATGAGGGATGTCAAAGTAGCAGGCAGCAGCATGAGGAGAGCTTCATATGCTAGATCACTAGCGTTGTCACTTAGGAGGATTAATCCTTATTGGAAGTCTCAAATTTTGGTAGAGTACTCCAAGGATCTTGGTGCATGCATTATTCTTGATGACCTAGATGGAGATGATAGATACATGGAGGATGATGTGGTCATCTATTTCTATGGCAGGATCTTCTTGAATAGATCTTCTAGTCTCAAGGAGAAGCTGCTACATGCAGCACATGAGGGCTTCTCTTCTATGCACTTTGATGCATATTTCCATTTGATGGAGGAGTTCACTTGGGAGGGCATCCAACATTATATATTTCAGTATATGGAGAGATGCATAGCCCAGATGGTAATGAAGAGGAGGTCACATCCACTTCCCTACTCATTGGAGGTGAGGAATAAATTCCAGTTGAGCCATTTCAGCTCAAGATCTCAAGTGCAATGATGATGGAGGAGGTATAATTTCACATTTTTTATTGTACTTGTTTTCCTTGTTTGAGCAGCATGATGTATCAAGTAGAGTTGTTCCTTCTTGCATATTGTATGATGATGCACTTGCAACCTTTTGTAGCACTGAGATTGGATATCTCATTGGTGGTTTGTGGGGGAAGACACATGATTTTTGGTGTGCACCATTGGCACCACTTTGTACTTCCATGATGCTATCTTGTAAAATGATTGTGGAAGAAAAAAAGTGGATGGAAAATCACTTGTTATTGTTTGGTTTGATGTAGGAAAAGGATGCATTGCGCTAGTTCCATGAGAGGAACTACGATCCACTTTTTGGTTGTCATGTGACAGCTTGTTTCCAATTGTTTTTGCTTCCATATATTGCTGATGTTTTTATGTTTATGGGAAGCTATGTTTGGAGAGTGGGATATGAGATGGAGATTCCCATTGGGAGTATGATTCTCCCTACTATTCATGTTGTATTTCATAGGAGGAGCAATGGGAAAACCATGATTTCCACATCACATCTCTTTTCTTCACATGGGGTGAGCCATTTGAAGAACTTGAGTGCTTGGAGGAGGCACTTCATGGTTGAATTTTTTGATGGGGTAGCTTGGGCCATTCTTGGAGGCCATATTATTTCAGCCCAAGGGCATAAAAAACCCCATACTTACCATAAATGGAGAGAGAAACAATTTGAATGGGAAAATTTAAACTCTCCATTCAGCCCTAACACATTGCATAGATCTGAGGATTGAATTTTTCTTTGATGAGCTACCTAAAATGGCTCATTTCATTTGGATGATTGCATGGGTGAGGGAGTCACTCATTGGGAACAAGAATTCCCATGTTTTCATCACTCCTACCTTGAGGAGGCCATTGAGCACCAAGGATATCACCACTTGTACCTTCCATTTCATCATGATGTACACTTTGTTATCTTACACTTGGAAGGAATCATTGGAGGACAGATTCATTGCCTATGATTTTCAGCCATGGTGGGATCCATTGATGAGGCCACAAGAAGAGGGAGGGAGAAATTTTTCTCTACCTTGCAGTTGCTTGAGGACAAGAAAAATTTTGAAGGGGGAGGACTATAATATTCCTAATTAACCCAAGCTAATAGGGATATTCAAATTTTTTTTTTTTTCATGCTTATGAATAAAATTGTAAAGGAGGACCAATAATGACTCCTAAACATCAAAATAAGTCAATGCTCAATGTGAAAAAAGCTAAATCTGAGCTACTTTCATAAACACACTTAAGTGTGAACGAGGGTGGAACAATTGACTGGGTCAACAGGACCAAATCAATAGCGCTGTCTAGGTGCAATGTATCTCCAAAAGGCACCACACAATCCATGTTGGAAGCCACTTATGTGAATGAGGCTAATTCATCAAGATGGTTTAGGGTTTGGCAAGGCTCCCACATTATAAAAGAAGGATGAGGACACCAAGAGAGGGGTTGATGATTTTATATTGCTGAAGTTATTGTATATTTAGACAAACCTCATTCTCTAGCTATTTAGATGAGAATAGTGCTATTTAGCACTTAGGTGTTCCTGGTCGGGAATCCCACCTCGTTTCTTAAGTAGCTCTTGGAAGAGACTTGTTCTATCCTGTCCAATATCAGGCTTGGGCCAAGCTTCATCTTCCAACCATAATTCAGATCCTGTTGAGGTTTTTATTGTTTTTGTAAGCTGCAGCAGTGGAAGCTAGATCTATTCAGATCTGGGCAAATCTAGTGCCTCTTCTCAGTGAGTGTGTCTTTTAACCTCCTGGAAGAGTGTATTGGATCATCAGGGATGCATTTTCAGATCAAGGCATTATGCCTAATCACTACTGAAGCTAACAAAGAAATTTTCCCTTCCATACTACGTTATCTGCAAAAGGAAATTTGCAGGGTGTTTTGACTACTATTTGGAGGAGAGATCTCCGGTGATAGGATTCTCCCTTTCATTGTGGTGATCCATGGATTTGCCAACCAATCCATGTTTGTTTCAGATGTGATTTAATTTTGTATTTATTTACTACAGAATTTATAAATATTGCTGTAGACTTGTAATTCTAGATATTAGATCTACTCCTGTACCTTCATGTTTTGATCAAAACCCCAAGGGGAAATTGTAGAGGAACTCATCTAGTGTACAGATCTGATATAGATCTATCTTTTTGTAGACAGATCTGTTATAGATCTGAAATTTAATATTCAGCTGCTTCAGCCTATAAAATTATGCTGTCAAGCTTTGCAGTCCCATCTTGTTGTTGCAGCACCTTAATCTTGAGGGTTTCTTCATGTGATTCTTCTGTTTACCTATTGTAAATTGTATAAACCATGCTATAGATATGGTTTAATGAATTCCATACCATATTGCATCCATCACCTTCAGAAAATCATGCTTCCTGTGCTTCAGTAATTTCTGCATACCACAAGTCATGGGGATTGGGCATTTTTAAGCTATATCGGGAGTGGTAGATCTGTTTAACATAGCTAGAGTCATTTTTTTTGGATGAAATTTGATATGTAAGTCTCTTATGACCCAAGCTACGAGATCCCTCCATCACTTTCCCTTATTTTTACGCTTATCTATGAAATCAACCATTTTAGGGCTTAAATTACTGCTTTTCCCCAACGTTTGGCTCATAAAATGAAGTACAGTTTGCTGTTGTAGCTTGGATTTATGGATATGTGTTTTTAACATGTCCTATGAGTTTATTTAATGCTTAATATCCATTACTGAGTTTATATATTGTTGCAGTCCCTCTGTGGGGCATCTTTTCAAGGAAACTAGGTGTGGGAGATCTGTTTAACCCACCTAGAAGGATTAATTTTTGATACCCTTTTGGATTTAGGACTTAGATACTTAGATATAAGGTATCCAAGTGTTTTTTTTCATTTATTTAGTAGCCATTACTGGAAAATGCATTTTCCAGTCATGCCTTGCTAGTTGTTCCAGATTTGGAATATTACAAGGGCTCTCCAAAGTGCAATGATATTAGATCTATTTTTTTTCCCCTTTCCACCCTGCCACCAGAAATAGTAAAAGCACCTAGGCTCAAGAGTGATAACCACTCCAACACCAAATCTCCTATGTTGACATGCTCCATCAAACTATCCTCTTCGATAGTTTCCCTTAATATTTTTATGAGTAATATTTTTTGATTTTTTTACTCTCTTCCTCAGACCAATCTCCAAAAAATAATTCATGTCCTTCCTTATCACCTCCCAAACCATCAGGTTGTTACTTTAAAATAACCAAGAATTTCCACTCTGCCAAAGGGCCTAGATGATATAGGAAGGGTGAGTTTGATATTTAGGCTTATCCTTTGTCCAATAATTTAAACACTATGTCAATGTGTGTGGGGTTCCCATATAGTCAAGCTTCAGTAAATTCATCACCGTAGACCACACATCCTTAGAAAATGTGAATTTGATGAGAAAGTGATCTATCTCCTCCTCCTGTAACTGGAACATAGGGTAAATTCCCAGACCTTGAAAGCCTCTACCTTTTATTTTATCCGAGGAAAGAATCCTTTTATGAATTTCCAGCCACCAAAAGCAAATCAGATTCTTAGGAATCATCCACCCCCACATGGCCTTCAATCATGAGTTGAAGAAAAATGATCTTTCTGTCAAAGAAATACTATTGTAAACATATTTTACGTTGGGAGTTCCATTCTTCGTAGGGCCTTCCCACACTAAAAATCCTCACATTCACCAATGCATACACTACTAGTGATATATGACTCCCATTTGATATAAAATTCATTTAACAATACAATATCAGTGGACCTTCCATGAAGGGTGAACTGTGAGTCAATGGATTTCATTATTAATGTGAGAGAAGTTTATGATACCCTTTTCTTGGAGGATGGTGATGAGGGTATCCGAGAGGGTGTGATTTCCGGTGAAACCTTCAATGCACCTATCCGAACCTCCACTAATATGTTATCCCCAATAGACTATGTCATAAACCCTAACAACCAATGGAAATTTTTTAACATGCTCCTCCAAATATAAGATGGACCAATTGTCCTTTTAGCCCCCATCCTTGACCAAGTTGAGAGGGATTTCCCCTACATATATTTGTCTCTAATGATATTCCCCCAAATAGAATTAAAATTTGTAGCTCCAAAGGGCTTTTATGATCATTCCAAATTTGAATTTGGGTTCACAAAATGCCCCATCCTCCCTCTAGACTCAGTCTAGCAATGGCCTTCCATTATACTCGGCATATATTTCCATTTAGCTATGTAACTGACTAGATGAATCTTGCATGAGGTGATCTATCTTATGACACACCTCCATGGGAAGCTGAAACAAGTGCATCTAGTACACCGAGATGTTATGAATGACAAAACGGACCAGTATCAGTCAGCCCCCTATAAAAAGGCACTTATGAGCCCACTCATTCAATTTTTTGTTGTATATGTCCAGAAGCCAACCCCAATCATGGGTTTAGTTGTTTTTTTCCCTTTAAATGAAACTTGAGGTATTGGATTCTCCCAAAAAGGTTATTGATCTCCTGACATCATCGATCGCCAAAATCATCCATGATCAAGACAATTTTTTTATTGCTCATTTATAGGCCTAAAGCCTCACTAAAATACCAAAGAATCAGGTGAATGTTTCTCCAATCCTCATTGTCATTCATGCCACCGAAAAGAATGTCATAAAAAAGCATTAAATGTGTTACTTGTTTGTTCTTTGTCACTTCACCCCCTGAATTATGCCCTCATACTTTTCCTCTCTCAAATTTCAGCTCGTACAATCCATGACAAGAATAAAAATAAGTGGTGATAAACCATAGCCTTGATAGAGGCCTTGGTCGGATTTGAAAAAACCTGTCGAGAATCCATTGATAATTATGGAAAATTTCATGGATTGTATGCATTCCATTATCTAGTTGATGTTTCCTTAGGAGATTTGCACCTTATGTAATACCAACCTAAAAAATTCTCAGTCGATGCAGTAGAAGGCCTTTATGAGATCCACGTGGATCAAACTGGCTGATATTTTCCCAACCTTCATTCAGTGAAAACATTTGTGAGAAATACCTATTGGATACTGCATATTTCTATTTTCTAAGAAGGAAAGTTGTTTAGGGGAGATGTATGCCAAAAGATTCTTCTTAATCATTCCTGCAATAAACTTGGAGATGATCTTATAAAGTTCACTGCATAGGGAGATCGACCTTTAGTCTTGAAAGGAGATTGGAACATCCTTATTAGGGATAAGAAAGATGAAACTAGTGTTTAATGACACTCAATTAAATCCTTTGGTGCATGATTCCTCACCATTTGTGAGAATCTCATGGATCACCAGTTCATGAAAATGGCAGAACAATTCCACACCCCACCCATCAAGACCAGGGATTTTTTCGTTATATGTGGCATTAATAACCTCCAAAATATCTTCTTTCATAATCGGTCAACCAAATATCTCATTCTCCTCCTGCAAAAACATGAGAGACAAGTGTTCAATAATAACTCGTTGTGATGCATAGTCTTGTTCCTTAGCAATAAAAAGGATTCTGAAATTACAATATGTTTCATGTTCTATCTCCACTTGATCATGAAGGGTTTGACCATTAGTGCCTCTGATGCCCCTAATAGACTTCCTCTGCTTCTTTTTTTTATCAAATGCATGGAAAAATTTGGAATTTTTATTGGAATTTTTATCTCTTGTTGGCTTGAAATAAAAATATGGTATCAGAGGGATCATTATAGTAAATGAGTGTTGTATCAATTTCATTAGATTCTTATGATACCGTGCCTTCTTCATTTTTATCCAGTGTCATGTTTCCTTCTCTAACTCCTGCAAATTTGCAATGAAAAAAATAATATGTCACTCGGAAGAGGATACGATCAATCTACACCAAACCTATTTGAACATGGAGTTAAAGGCTATATTACTGATCCAGGAGTAATAGATTTCGAAATGACATGCACCCATTTTTTCCCCAATCCATCCCATGACAGAGATATAGGCTGGTGGTCAGAGAGAAATGGTGATATAACTGACAATTTAAGCCCTTTTAGTACCCCAAGTACTAAAAGGATGATGAGGAATTGGTCGAGTCTCTTCGATATGTCGTCCAACTGACTGTTTCCATTCCTCCAGGTCACAATAGAACAAATCCTTGAATAAATTGGTCAGCAGGTCAACAACGACACGAGACCCCCAAATATCCTATCTACCCATTGTGAGGTTAAGGTCTCCAGATAAAATTATAGAGTGTAGAGAAAAAATGCAAGAGTCAGTGAATTGTTCCCAATATGTTTTCCTACTAGTATACGAGGCATATAAGTTGATGATGCAGACGTTGTGAGTGGCACCTGACAGATACCCTGTCAGGAGAATTCCAATTTCAAAACAAAAATCCATCACACAAATGAGTTTGGGGCTCCACATTGCTCCCAAACCACTAGAGAGACTAGTAGTGTCCTTTGCACAGAATAACCAATTAGGACAAAAAATCAACAGGACCAAGAACTCTCGTAATCACACATGGTTTCCTGAAGGAAGATGATGGTCAGGTTCTGAATCAGGACCAATTCCTTGAGCGCTCGAACCTTATAGGCCACACCCAAACCCCATATATTTAGATACATAATGATGATCGAGGCACATGTGAAGCAAGTGTATACCCTCTAAGGACTTGGTCGGTGGTAAAGTCTCCATGCAGAGTCACCCCCAAAGGAAAAAACAGACTCCACCTTAGTACACATCTACACACTATCACCTGATTCCATAAGGAGGTGGATAAGAATGATATACTTGGAAACCTTATTATATTTAGTGTTACATTTATTCTTACCAATGGAAGACTTGGATTTCGGTGCCCCCCATTCCCATGACCAGCATGAAAGAAAGATCATTGAATCTCCAGTGGTTCCATGTTGAAGGAGGAGGTGCAATATAAATGCACCATATCTATGTCAAGAGAGATTGAGTCATCAAGAGAAGTTGCATCCATGTTGAGGGATAGGGGAACAAAAGAATAAAGGGGTGAAGAGATGAGAGGAGGTAAGGGCTCAACATTTTTCTCAACCCGACTAAAAGGTAAAGGTGTGTCAGTGGGGGTCATTGAGTCAGTGTGTGCCAATGGGAAAGAACCAAAATCAGGCCGCGGAACCATCTAAATAGAAAAGGTAAAACCTACCTGTTGATGAGTAAAATTATCTTGCCAATAGTAACGGGATTTCCCCAATATAAAATCCCAACTAGACTCTAGATCATTTGTGATAGGGATCCCATTCGGTACGTGGGCCCAGTGGCAATTACGATGGTGAGATATGTGCCCTTTCTTAGATAGAGAGTTGATTCGCAATCATGAGAATGTACGACTGCTAGATGAAGAAAATTCAATGGTTGATGGATACCCTGAAAATGAAACACCATGAATAGCAAAGCGAAATTTAAAGAATGCAACCCATGAGGAGTGTTGTTAGAAAAACTTCGTTATGGACATACTCATATAGAGGCTCACTTGAACATAAGAGAAGAATTTTACTACGATCAAATGTCTGTTAGTTACCTAAGCATATTTCATAAGAGATTTAGGTACATATCAAAATATAGGTCATTAACATATCCCTACATTAAACCATCATACATCATCCCCATATCAAAAGAGATCAAACATATAAACAATCTATGAACAAAAATACAGACCAGACAGTTACGATTAGTATCAAGCATTCAAAAGAACTATATTCATGGTTTCAATACATGAAATACTCCATCATATCCAATAGTGAGATCCAAAACATTAACTTGTATTCATTCCTGGAACATGCATTTAATGCTATACAATTATATATCTCTCTCCTTTTGGAGTCAAAAAAGGCCCTTGCAATCTCTCCCAAGGGAGTACATATAGAACAAAAATGAATTTTTGGCTACCTTCTCTGTTTGCCTCCCTGACTATTGGGATGACCTGCGACTTGGGGGAAACTGTGACTTGCGACCTGAGTAGGATCGTGACCTACAACCTGAGGGCTTTTGTGACCTATGGCCTAACTACATCTGCAACCTTTTTTTCCAGTTAATTTCATGGGAGAAGTTTTGTGATAGAGAGAGTTGGGGTTTCCACCTGTCGCTGCTCCTTAAGATAATTCTGTCAGGCTTGATATTTAGTGGCTATTGGGTTGGGTTGAGGCATGTCCTCACCGAGCCTGTGCAATCATTCAAGTACGTCCAAAAGTAGTGTGCGCTTCTTTGAATTGATCTGATTTCACAACGAAGCCAGCTTGGTGTAGATGACCACCTTTCTAATCGGATCTAAAAATGACTAAATATCTTGCAGTACTTCTCGCACCTTTTGTTGGGTCAAGGTACCCATGGAAGGTATGTGATTTACTTCTGTGATGAAGTCGATACCGTTGATGAGGTGGTCATATGTGGTCATTACCTTGTCAACATCTTTGGCGAGCTTATCCCGCGATTGTAGCTTCATCTGCATCTATACCTTGTCATTCTGGGTGCCGATCCAATCCTTCTTTGGTAGAGTGGCAGGAGTATGCGGTTATATCTCAGACCATTCCAATATGTTGTCAAACATTGTAAAGGATTCTTTTAGCTGGGTGGACTTATTCCTTATTTCTGATTGAACCCCTGCCAAGGGAGCGACTGTATGCCTCAACCTAATCATTTCTTTGTAGACTTGTACCATGGTACTACCCAAGATGTTCAGCTCTCCTTGGGTGGTGGCTTGTAGTTCGCTAGCTTGAGTGAGTGCAAGCTATAGCGTTTGATTTTTTGTTTCTAGGGCCTTCTTTTCCTCTTCTGCTTGAGTGCTCCTCTTCTTAGATATACGAAACCCGTTTTTTAGTAATAAGATCTCTCTGCTCATTCTGTTTATGTTTTCTTCTGTGGAAGCTGCGAAAGAGGTTTCGGTGGATGCTATCATTATGGGATTTTTCCTGGTATCCAAGACTATGTCCTTTTCAGTGGTTACTGCAAGAGGCTCAGTCAGGTTTTGGGCGAGACATTTTCTCCTCTCCTTCCTGATCTTGTGAGTGTACTGATCATAGGATAGCCTTGTCAGATCCAGTACATAATGCCCTTGTTCCCCTTAGAGACCAATTTCTGAGAATGCGAAGTGCCCTCCTATCATGGGAGTTGATGGGGGTGTATCGATAGGTGGCAGGTCTTCTCGTCTCCCGATTTGTAAGGGTTCTGGTCCGCTTCCCTCTACCTCCTTGTCTACCTCTTCCCATTGCTTTTGGGCTTCCTCTTCCTTTTTTCTTTTCTCTACTTCATCTATGTCTTGTTCTTGTTTCATCCTTCTTCCTTCTTCTATTATCTGTTGTTATTATTCTTTGGCTTTAGCTTCTTCTTCTTCTTCCTTCCTACGAGCCTCTGCTGCTTGCTTTATTTTCTATTCTTATTTTAGCTTATTTTACCTCTATTCTTCTTCCTGCCATTTCTTTTGTTCTTCTTCTTCCTATTGCCTTTGGCTCTCTCCTTCTTGTTGTTGTGTCAGAGCATCTTCGGTCTTCTTAAGCTTTTATTCAGGTCGTTTTTACTTGACATTTCATTGTTCCTCGGTCTATTTCTCTCCCTTTTCTTGTGTATTATCCAGAGGTTTATCGTCCAATGTGTTCTTGGGTTTATTGGACCGAGAAGTAGATGCTCCTCTCATCATTGTTTTCCGCTTCATGGCATCATCTCTATCCTCCAAGGTCTAGTCATATTGAGAATGATCTCCTTGGTTTCCCTCTAAATCAAATTCCTCTTTCGGGGCTGCCTCCGTGAGTGTGTTATACAAGTTCCTCACTTAATCCTCCAAGGTAGTCTCTGTGTGGTAATATGTCTAGTAAAACTTATCCCTCTTGTAGTTGGCAAGGATGATCCTCTTTGGGTCATAGGACCGGAAATCAAAACTCATGAAATGGAAACTCCTTATGTTTTCGGCTTCCGCCTCTACTTCCTTGAAATATTTGACTGTGTAGGCGTTAATGGTGTGTGGGATGGTAGGCCATGGTTTCTTCTTACCTTTACTCAGCGTTTTGAAAAAAATTATTGTCATATGGTAGCATACTTCTTGCAACAACAACTTATCTATAACGAATTTTGGCAGTGCATGGGGTTGCTTGAAAGATCCAAAGACCCTGATGAAGGTTCCTTCTTTTATGGGAAACCAATGGGCTACCTTGATGAAAATTTCCATGGCTCTTCTGGACATGCAAGGTGGATCTTCCTCGAAGAGATGATGGTACATCATGGTAGTGAAATTTTCTGAGCTTAGATCGATGCCCTACTTTTATTTGGTGTCCTATAAAATATTTAAGTTGTTATGAATTGGACCCTCGGTGACTACATTCCAATTATGCGCCCAATTATAGAAGTGGAATCATGAGCATATTATATTTAAAAGGTAGGAGTCAATATAGAAATTTGATTCTAACCCTTCTTCTAGTACCTGGCTTGCTGATATGTTTTCGCTTATGGCTGAGATTAATAGATAGGCCCAGTTAAATTGAGTGTTGTAGGTGGTAACTGCGTACATGAGAGGGATCCATGCTCCATTGAAGGTAGTGGCATCTATCCTGCCATACATTCGGCACATCATGGTCGTGAAGAGCCTATACATTTTCCTCACACCCTTGGTTTTATATCCTTGATCTTTCTTCCCCTTGAATGTTTCGGGGTCCTCCCACCAGCTCCTAAGGGTGTCCTGTACCAACACGTCATGTGTTGCTATCCACCAGGAATTGAAGGATTCTTATTTACTTGGGAGTGAATAATATACTTCGACATCCCCTGGGAATAGGTTGGCGAATGATTTTCCGCGTGGTCTTGGATTACCTAGTTGCTTTGATTCCACCTTTCGGAGGATCCATTCAATCACTTTTGCACACGGGAAGATTGGAGCGTGGGTAGGCACATGGTGTAGTTTGGATATCATCACCTGTATGTATACCTGTCGGTCTACAAGGTCCTATGGGAATTCCTTCTTTGTGAAATCTTGGTAAAGTGCATAATAGGACAACCTTGCACCCTTTCCAAAAACACAGGTTGTGTCTCCATAAATAGGAGTTGGTGTTGGAGGCACGTCTCCCTCGAGTGGATCCACTTCCAGGCTCTTATGTCATTTGCGAACTATTGGGGGCCCTATGTCACTTGAGGCTGAAGAGAAAAAGACACACTTGAGCTCAGCTTCGATATCACCTGGAATATTAAAAAATAATTCCCACGATAAGACGGATGGCATGGAGGCAAATAGGTAAAATCACCCGACTAAACCAGCTAGTGTCTTGGCCAGCCTGGGAGGCTGAGTGATCAACAGGATAAGTTGCACTAGAGACTTTTAGGTCACTATGACCTGTATCAGTCGCAAAGGTTTCATTTTGTATGGGATGCGACATGGCAGCCTAGTCACGAGGTCATAGGGTCGCATCTACATGAAATATTAGAGCTTTGTGACTTGGTGACCCAACGACCAGGTCACGAGGTTTAAAATTCATGAAGTCGCATTAGTGATTTTCTGGTGAAAACATGCCGACGCAACCTGTGAGGAACATGGGGAAAAAATCAAAGAAAAGGAAGGGAATCAAGCTTGAAGGGATGATAGGAGGTTTAGGAATGGATATTCAAGGTAGAAGACGGTAGAAAAATGGGCCAAAGTAGGTATGGGCATGATGGGATGAGTAGGAGACAAAAGGGGGCTTAGAGGGGAAACTAGCCTACGGAAATGGGCTACTGCTGATAGGAATCTATGATGTCTAATAGCCTAGCTAGGGGAGGAGGATTAGGTAGGGTCAACATTCAAAATAAACAACAAATCCAGGAGGCTTCGATGACTTACCTAGAATAAAACGATCTTCTGTTGGTCTGTCAGATGCTTTGTGAACTCCATTGTGCAGGTCGAAAGTGACCCACACGACCCTTGTATATAAAAATGGGTCGCGCGTGTGGGCCTTAATGGTAGTTGCAAGGTCACATGGGAGGTTATTTGCATACATTTTTAACCTTGCGACGTTGCGACCTGGCGACTTGCGGGGTTGCTGGGACACAACGTCGCACGGTTGTAAAGGTAAGCTTCTGAAATAGTTTGCGACCTAGCAACCTAACGACCTGGTGACTTGGCGACCTTGGCTAGGTCGCAGGGTCACTAAGTCATAAAAGGTCAAATATTGAGGGAACTGCGACTTTGCGGCTTTACTTAGAAGAAATCACTGAAATCCATCTTTTGATCTGAGATTACCTGTTCAGGGTGGATCCTTCAGGCCTAAAAATGATGCTGGGTAATGATCCTGTCCTCATCAAAAGCAACATGGGCTCTAAAATTTTAGTTTGATGCCAAATTTTGGAGGCTATTATAGCGGCTACAACACTACCTTGAGTTGAGGAATTGAAAGAATCATGATCCTTTTGCGAAAAAAAATGAGCAGGGTTTGAAGGGTTACCTGAATCCCAAAATGTGGACAAAGTAGGCCGAGGCAACGAAGCAGACTCTTCTTCCATTCTGGCCCCATCTGTTGGCATTATGATGTACATGTTGTCCTTGATGGCAACCCACTTGTAACAGACCAAATATATGTTAACTTGATGTGTTCACAGATCACATGAGAGGTGACAAAGTAACGGAACAAAATAAGAGAATTATGACACAAAGATTTGCAGGTCAGAGGCAAAAGATTTATGACACTGAATATTGGAAGAAATATATGTGGGTTAGACGAAGCCAGGTCGCGTACAAATGCGGACATGGTGAAGTAAATTCGCGTACATATTGGTACATTATTTTATTAAATACCAAGGGTCTTTACCATGGTATTGGACCATAATATTGGGCATAGTAATGAATATTCAATCACGTCAAACATTACCACCGGCACTAGGGTCGTTTTGGCTCATGGTATTAGCTAAGGCTCAAACAATATAAGGACATGAAGATCAAAGTGCTATAGTGTGGATGTGTAAGGGTTTTGATGTATACTTCAATGTCAATTATATTTGGATTGTATGGGATATAGTTGATAAGTTGATCTGAAATAATTATGCACCTATAAATACAATGAAAGATTATGATCATGAAACCTAAAATTCCTTTCCATTGTATGATTTTCTCATGTATTGAATAGATATATGTTTTGACACATGCTTTATCTTTGAACATTATGATTTGTGTTTTTCTAAAGTTCTGAAGGGATGCGTAATTCTAGGTTAAAATTTGCAGATTTGTAAGCTAGTTTGATTCATTCAAGTCACGTATATAATTCAGAAAAAAAAAAGTAAAATATAGTGCGTTTTAAATACTGATTCACCCCCCCCCCCTCAATATCTTTCCCAACAATTTCTATCTGAACAAGTCCTTAATAAGAAGCTTGATCGCTTCAAGGAATATCTACCAAGATGGGCAATGAAGAGGGAATAACGTATATCAGACCACCACTCTTTAGTGGAAGTAATTTACTTTTCTGGAAAACAAGGACAAGGTCCTATCTACAATCTCTTGGAGCAGATGTATGGGGAATTGTTGAAGGAGGTTACCAGTATCTAGCCACTATCCCCACAGATGCAACAAAAAAGAAGACATATTAAACCAATGCACAAGTTGTCAATGACTTATTCGGAATCCTAACAGAATCATAATTTTTCAAAGTTATGCAGCTAAATTTATCAAAGGAAATATGGGACAGGATCATTAAGAGCTATGAAGGCGATGACAAGGTAAAAATTTCTAAACTCCAAACTCTTAGAATTCAATATGAAACTCTAAAAATTCATAATGATGAGAGTATTGCAAGTTTATTTCTACTAGTAGATGAGATTGTTAATCGTATGAGAAATCTGGGTGAAGTTGTAAAATACCCAATTTTAGTAGAAAATATTGAGATCTCTAACTCCTAAATTTAACTCAAAAGTGTCTTCCATTGAATAAAAGCGAGATCTGCAGAACATTACTGTTGTTCAAAATCATGGGATCCTAACTGCCTTTGAAATGAGAAAAAGAGGTCTGTTAGAAATCAGAGAAGTTGTATCCAAAACATCTAGAAGAGGAAAGGAAAAATAAGAACATAAGGAAACTCCAACTAGGCACTGGAAGGTTCAAAGATAAGCTTCCCTTCAAGTGTTTTTCTTATGGTAGAGTTGGTAATTATGATGATAAGTTTCCTTATAAATAAAAACATATAAAGGGGATGGAAATTGCAAAAGGAAATAGGAAACAGTTTCAAAATAAGACAATATATTATACTCATGAAGATAGTGATTGTTAGTCAAATAGTGAAGAAGGACAATCTAATCAAGATCTTAAATTACTCATGACATTTGAAAGAAGTACTAATAAGTGTGATGAAAAATTCATCAATGCTTTAGAGGAAAAGGATATTTTCATTGAAGAAATCACTTGGCTTAAAGTATGTTTAGAAGAAAAAAAATATCCATAGATACTATAAAGAATCAACTCATTGAAAAGGAGAAGCATAATTAAATTAGAATGTGGAATGTTAAGTGTAATAAAGGAACTTAAGAGGATAAAAACTTTAAATCTTAGATTTGCTAAAGGATTTGAAACCATAGATGAAATTATCAAGGTTCAATGCTCTCCTCTTATGAAGACAGGTATTTAAAGGTGGCCAAGAACAATGTTACTTAGGAAAAGTAGAGGAAAAATAGTTATGGCACAAAAGGTTCAGAAATCTAAGCCTCTCTTAACTACACAATTCAAGCAAGCTCAAAGTTTTTCATGATTTTCCCAACGTCACATTGCCAGAAAGTAGCATATGCAAGTCATGTAAATTCGGTAAGAAAAGTAGGGTTCAATTTAATGCCAGAGAAGGATCAACAAGTAAGCCTATTGAGCCTATACATACTGATTTGCGTGGGCCAGTAAGTAAAAATTTACCTCGATGAGAACAACACTATATCTTATTTATTGATGACTTTTCTAGAATGTGCTTGGTTAGTTTATTGAAATACAAAGATAAAGAATTGGATAAATTCAAATCTTTTAAAGCATTAGTTGAAAATGAGTTAGATATAAAAGGAAAGGGTCTCACATTTGATAAAGGAGGAAAATACATATCAATTGAATTCTTTGATTTATGTGAACAACATGGCATCAAAAGGTTGTTTTCTATAGCCATAACTCCTCAAAAAAATGACGTGGAATAAAGGATGAGTATAATAGTTCAATAAATTGCTCATGCTTTGTTTGATGAGTCAAAAAAACCTAACACCTTATGGGGTGAAGCACGACATACCGTAGTGAATATTCTCAACAAATCTCATGTTCGCATAGATAGTGTAAAAATACTTACGAAATTTGGTATGGTAACCCTCCTATAGTAAACCATTTTAGAGTCTTTGGAAGTAAATGTTTCATAAAAAATAATGATAAAAAATTGGTAAGTTTGAATCTATGGGAAATGAAGGAATTCTTCTTGGTTACTCATCTAGAAGCAAAGGATACAAATGTTACAATAAGGGACTTCCAAAAATTATTGAATGTATTGATGTTGTGATTGATGAAGCATGCAGAGATCTCAGAATGATAACAACAACAAAAGAGGATGATGATGAATGTTTTCCCAGATCAAATAAAAATCATATAGAAGAAGAAACTATTGAAGCAACGGAAGAAGACACAACTGATAAATAAAAGGCTCCATCCAGGTACGTTCAAAAGAATCATATAGAAACTAAAATTCTTGGAGAAACAGAATATGGGGTACAAACTAGAAGAACTCTTGTAGGATATGCTAGCTATCTAGCTTTATTATCAACTATTGAACCACAAAATGTAAATCAAGCTAGTAAAGATGAATATTGCATTAATTACATGGATGAAGAACATGATCAAATTGAGAAGAATAATACTTGGGAATTGGTTCCAAGGCCTCACGATAAAAAATTTATAGGGTCAAAATTGATATTCAAAAATAGTTTGAACAAAAATGGAGAAATCATTAGAATTAAGGCTAGACTTGTTTGCAAGCTCAACAATAAGGTATAGAATTTGAAGAATAATTTTCACCTATAGCGAGACTTGAAGCCATAAGAATGTTTCTTGCCTTTTCTAGCTTTCACCATTTCAAAGTTTATCAAATGGATGTAAAATATGCATTCCTTAATGGAGATCTAGAAGAAGAAGTATATATTGGACAACTAGGAGGATGAATTATAGGGAATGATGAAAACCTTGTATTAAAACTAAAAAGGATTTATATGGGCTAAAATAAGACCCTTAGGCATGTTATTATCATCTTGAAAAGTATCTTCAACAGCAAGGTTTCACAAAAGGATCCATAGAAAACAACCAATACGTCAAAATAGAGGATGATAAACTGCTAATTATTGTTGAATATGTTGATGATATCATCTTTGGGAGTAATGAAGAATATATGAGTAAAAAATAGGTATATGATTGGAAGTCTACATTATCTAATAGGTAGTAGACCTAATACCATGCATGCATTTGGGATTGTTGGACGTTTCCAAGAAAATACAAAGGAAACAAACCTTCAGGAAATTAAGAGAATATTCAAATATATACAAGGAACCCAAGACTTGGGCTTATGGTATCCTAAGGATGCAGATATTATCCTTCATGCATACATAGATGTAGGCTAGGCTGGAAATTTTCATGACTGGAAAAGCACTATTCGAGGTGCATTTTAGTTAGGGCCCCGATTGGCATCTTGGTTTAACAAGAAAAAAAGTTCTATCGCCTTATCTACAATAGAAGCAGAATATGTGGTTGCTCCAACTTGTTGCATACAAATTCTTTGGATGATGCATACATTATAGGATATTCAAATCAAATGTTCTCGACCCATTTCCATTCTATGTGATAATAACAGTGTTATTAGCATTTCGAAAAAACTTGTTATGCACTCTAAAACCAATCACATTCCAATTGAGTACCATTTTAGAAGAGAACAAGTTATTGAACAAAAGCTTAAATTGGAGTATGTTCCCTCGAGAGAACAATTTGCTGATATATTTACTAAAATACTTCCAAGAGAAGCTTTTGAATACCTTAGATAAAACTAGGAGTAGTCTCTGCCTCAACTTTCTATTGACCAATACTGATCATACATTCTCTCACAAGTGATATTTCAAAATTTTTCTTTCTGTATGCAGGTTTCATCAACTATAGTCACATACACATACATGTTTCTATTTATATAGATGAATATACATATATCTGAACATAACTTTTGGGTCCATATCAAGAATAATTTATGATATACCTTTGTCAGTTATTTATTGTTGAGATGTTGATTACAATTTGGAGTTGTTACTTATAAATGGTTTTAAGATCTAGGAGTTCATTCAATATGTCATTTATGCTTGTTTAATGAATATACTCTGATGTAGGAATTGATGATTTGACTGAATGTAGGTAGCATAGCTTTAGGGGGATCTTTAGCCTTGCTGCTAATGATGCATTGTTGGAATTATGTTTAATATGTTGTTGGAGATGTTCATGTGGATGATTGATGATGCATACATGAAGACCTATTCTATGTTTACATGATGGTGATGTTGTTTCCATGGATGATACTTTATTGCCTTATTTTATGTCATGAGGACCTCTCTCTTTTAAGGTCCTTTTGTTGGTTATAGATGCCATATCTTTCATTTGATGTAAACTTGATGTGGATACTTATGATGTCATTATTCATTGTTGTTATGTAATCCCACTTGGTTGGGAGATTGATTCATATATGTAATTCCATGTTTTGAAGATGATGGTATTTAACCTCACTTGGTTGGATGTTTGATGTAAGGTTATTTTTCAGCTGAGTCATAGATTCATGTAATTCATTATAAATATTTCGAAATCTTCAGCATGTGCTCAGGGGGAGAATTGGTCTGTCCTTTTCCCTTGATGTCAAATGGAGAGACTATCTTGGTTTTTTCATTCGGTGACCTATATGTTTTTTCAGGTAACTATAGGTTATGGTGATAAAAAACCATCATGATTTCCGTAAAAAACAAAGCGGGATATTTTGTAATTATCGTGTATGTGTTGTCCTTGATGGAAACCCACCTACAATAGAACAAATATATGATAAATGGAGGTGTTTAGAGATAAGATCAGAAGTGAAAATGCAATGGAATAGAATGATAGAATGATGAGATAGATGTTTGTAGGTCAGAGACAAAATATTTATCAAATTGAATATTTGAAGAAATATGCGTGGGCTAGATGAGGACAGGTCACAGACACATGCAAAGATGATGAATTAAATTCAAGTACATATTGGCGCATTATTTTATTAAACACCAAGGGTGTTTACCATGGTATTAGACACAAATATTTACATAGTAATGACTATTTGATCTTGTCAAAGATTACCACCGACACTGGTGTAGTTTTGGCTCATGGTATTTGTTAAGGGTCAAACTATATAAGGAGGTGAAGATGAAAGTTCTATAGTGTTCATGTGTAAGGGATTTGATGAATACTTGAACCTTAATTATATTTTTATTGCATGGTCTATAGATGATAAGTTTATATGAAATAATTATGCACTTATAAATACAATGATGGATCAGGATCATGTGACGTGAAATGACTTTCCATTGTATGATATTCTCATGGATTGACCAGATCTATGTTTTGACGCATTCTTTATCTTTGAATATTATGATTTGGGTTAGTTTGAAGTTTTGAAGGGTTGTGTAACTCTAGGTAAAAAATTGCAGATATGTATGTCGATTGGTCTCGGTGAAAGCGCGTATACACATGGGTTTTCTTCATAAAAACCACATACATAAAGGAAGGGTTTTTGTTGAGAATATGCTTGATCAATATGATCAGTGCTACTGTATTTTTGTTTTCTATCAATCATGTCTTCATGCTGATCTAGGTTTAGTAGCAATGTCTAAAGTTGAATTGATTGAATGGTGAGTGGTTGAAGAATATCCTTGTTGCAAATAACTATATGGGGTTTCAGAGATCTGTAATATGACAAAACACTTCAGTTTGTCTGTGAGAAATTATGTGTTTTAATTCAAATTAACATTGCTTGAGAACTTGGTAGGTTTCTGTTCAGAAAAGTGCGTATACATGCGGCCTTCTATCTGTGAAGTAGCGTATATATATTTTTTATGGATGATCAAGGATGTAGTTGTTTCAGTATGTTTATGCAATATTTTGGGTTCAAGTCTAGTTACAATATCTCATTGTTCTACTTGTTTTGAGTTGGTGACTATTTAAGTGATTGTTTGCTTCAGTGATTGATTGGTTCAGTGGTTATTTTCAGTGATTGGTTTGGTACAGTGATCAGTTTCAGTTTTTGAGGTTGAGCTTAAATGATGTTAGTGGGTTAAGTATGAAAATTTTAGGAAAATTGGCCTACAAGTTGTGATGTGTTGAAGCAGGTAGATTTAGTGTGAAAATTTATGAAACATGGTCCACGGATGGTGTTGTGGGTTACAAAATTTGGTGGGGAAGTCAAATCTTCATTCCAGTAGTATTTGGTGATCATATCAGGGGGTTAGAGCTCCCTCCCAGTGAGTGTTGGTAAATGAGATCAAGGGGTTTGAGCTCCCTTCCAGTAGGAGCTGGAGAACTAGTGAAGTTTGTAGCCTTCAACAAGTTGGTTCCTGCGTGTTTGTATGAGTCTACACTTTTACAAGAATATAGGAAGTTATTCATAACAATAAGATTGAAGACTGAGAGGACAACAACAATGGTTTTCTCCCACATTGGGCTTCCACCTTAAATCCTGGTGGTGATGTATGTTTCTTTTGTGTGACAGTTTAATATATTCTTACTACACATGTTAAATGCTTATTAAATATCTGATGAATCAATGATGAACTGGTATAAGTCAAGTCATTGAATATTTATCTGAATTATAATTTTGCTAGGTATATGGTTGTTTCCTTAATGACAGTTGTGTACATACGCTAGTTTTCTTCATTCAAGTTTTGTACCAAAATTAGAAAAGAAAATTAAAAGATTGTGAGTTTTGAATATTGATTCATCCCTCGCCCTCCTCTTTGTATTTTTCCCAACACCATGTGCTTGTGATGATGAACTATATAAATTTACCATGGAGAGACGTTGAGGGAACACTTGTTTTAGTATAGATAGTGCTCTGATACCACTGTAATATTCCCAATTAGCTTTTAGCTAGTTGGAATATTAATTTGTTCTTTTTTCACTTAGATGGGTGAATAAGAGGGTAACGAGACCCATAAATATACTTAGTAGGAATAAAACCGCTTCTAAATGTGAATGGGGGTCATGGAAACAACTGAATAAATCACTTGTTAGTGTGAACAGGGGCTAAAGCATGTGGATACGATCAAATTTGACCAATCAACGACGTTTTTATAGAGATAGTGAAGGATTAATGGAGGGCATTGCAGTCATAGAGGAGGAGTGTATGCATGAGAGTAGCTTCTTTAATGAGTGGGACCCAGGGTGAGGAAGCTCACCAAGCATATAAAGAAGAGGATGGCAGGCATAGAAGGAATTCTAATTATTCATATTGTATTGGTCTTGCATGACTATTTTCACACTTCAATTGTTTAGTGGAGTCTATTGTGCTCTTTAGCATAATGGTGTTCCCGAGTGGGAATCCCACCCTCATCCTCAGGGGATTTCGAGTGCCTACTCAGGATAGGTTCTATATAACATCATTTCCACCATCCTGCATCAGGCCAAGCTTCAACCATTATTCCTAGTGCAGACTCCTTCAAGATTTTGTTGTATTGCAGGGAAAAAGTATTGGAGGAGAAATAGATCCAGTTCTGAGCTTGTTTTCGAGTGGAGGGATCAGCCCTTCATCCGGGAGGATAGAAAGGAGGGTCCTTGAAAATCATTGTGTTATTTGGAATTAGGCCAAGCTACCGCCAGCATCTACAACACAATTCCGTTTAGGAATTGTGTTATTTTATTGAGCAGTTGCAGTGGAGGTCTTAGTGTGCCAGTTTGTGAGTTAGATTTCCATTGAGGAGAGAAGCCCTTCAGTTGGGAGATATATTGGAGGAGTATCAGCTATTTCTACATCATATCAGCCACCTCCTATCAGTTTTCCTGTTGCAGAGCATATTTAGCCCTAGGGTTCTATTTCACCATTTTTGTATTTTGGGTATTTCCAGAAACCCTTTCTGGGTTGTCTTGGAAATGTGTTTGGGAGATTAGATCTCTATTCTCGGCACTCTTGGAGCATTGTATATATATATATATATATATATATATATATATATATATATATATATATATATATATATTCCCTCATAGACTGTGTATTCATAGCATTCCAACATTTTATGTATTAACAAAATTTTCATATTTTGATGTATTGGATCATGGGAGGCTTGTTTGCCTAGTTTGAGTGACCTTTTCCTCAACAATTTGTACTTATTTTCTGCTAATAAACATAATGGAATGGGTTTATGATTGTCTCATGTTTTTATGTATTGATATTCACTGTTGTTTCCATTTTTATGTTCCATATTGCTGCTTTTCCTATTTTGGTATATTACAATGGTATCAAAGCATAATCTTGGCTCAACCTATGATACATCACATCTATGTCATAAGAAAAAGAATAATATTGTCATAGAAAGGGGAAGGTTTACAAGAGATACAAAGGTAAGACTCCAATATCAAGAGAAATGAATGGAAATGAGATTTCAAAGCTTCTTCTCCAAACTATGCAGGATATTAACAGAGAAATAAAGGAGATGAGGGTGGTGAGACATAAAAATTCCCCTAAAGGGTGTGTACATGAAGAAATATTCGACATTTCAAGTTATTGGTGTGATCATTCAACATTAAAAGAAGTGCCACAATGCTCTACCATGCCTACATTCCTAGAAAGAGGGAAGGAGGAAGGAGAAACACAAAGGGAGGAGACTCTTGGTGAATTTATCCTAGAATATGAATCTCAATCCCAGAGGTTCAAGGAGCATCTAAAATTCCAAGGGCTCTGCCAGGTCAAGGAAAATAGAAGACCCAATAATCACAATAGAGTTAAGGGGTGCATGCAGCATACTTTGGGTAGATTCTTTCTGCCTACTTTTGATGGGTCACCCAAGTGCACAAATAAGGCTTGGGTAAGGAATTTGGACATATATTTTCAGCTGCACCAAGTTTCAGAGGCACATGGAATTAGGGTAGCAACATTGCACCTTGAAGGTAAGGCTCATGATTAGTGGTTTCATGGTCTTTCTACATTGAGACATGCAAATGTGGTTGCATATGCAGAGTTCACTAGGAGGTTAATGAAAATATTTGATCAAAGATATTCACAAACACCTTTGGTTGAGCTAGGCAAGCTCAAGAAATCAAAGCCTTTTCATGAGTTGGTAGGATCCATTAGATCAACTACGCTACAAGATTCTATTGAGAGGGTTAGATACTTGCAAAGTACTTTGCCAAGGGCAAGAGCCCCCCTCTAGCAAGAGCTCTCTTATAAAGAGGAAGACATGAATATTCCTCCCTCAAGAGAGGACCAAGACAAAGGGTCTATTAGTGATAATGGGGTATTCTCCAATAATGATGAGGAAGAAGAAGAAGAAGATTTGGAAAGAGATACCAGTGACATTACACCAGGAGGATATCCATCTCCACATGGATATGGAAATGGAGCAATTTCTCCAACTAGATAAGCCCTTGTATCCTTGCAAGAAGTTTCAAAGAATCTAACTTATGGATACGAGGGCACAATCTAGGAGTAGCATGTGCCAGTATTGATAGACAATGGGACTAAGCAGTGGAGGAAGTGTGTTTATGCATTGACTACAATTTTGAGGACATACAGCATGATAGATCACTTATTTTATGACAAGACTCTAGACACTAATATGATATTGGGTGTGCAGTGGTTGATTACATTGGGGAAGGTCACTAGAGATCTAGAGACTTTGCAGGTGGAGTGGGAAGATAATAAGGATGGCAAACATCAGGTGATTAGGGGCATACACACCTATCCATTTCAGGAGGTTTATGCACATAAGAAGGAGACTGATTTGTGCAATGGAAGCAGAGACAAATAAATCCACTCAGATATATAGTCTACTCTAGGCCTTGATGTTTCATTACATTAAGGCATTCCACCAAGAAGGCCGCCGAACTGGAATATGATCAGAGAGTTACCACAACAAGGTGCATAATTCATGGATCTAGTTGAGGAAGGAGCCTTGGGAGAGGCTAGCCTAGTGTAGAGAGCTTTTGATTGGCTTAAGGAAGGGATGAGAAATTGTCTGAGATCTGCATCTCCATATCTCACCCAGCTACTTGCACTGGAAGATGAGGATTCAGGGGTAGATGGTAGCACAAGCATTGTGCAAAGGCACTACTCCATCGCCTTGGAGAATCAGAAGATACTTCCACACAGGAGGGAGTCTTCTATATATGACCAGGGGTTATTGGCACTCTTGAATGCATTAGATAAACTCTGGAGGTTTTGGATGGTCCATGTCTTCCAATTGAAGGTTGACCCCCATAATATTCAATCTTGTCTTGGGAAAAAATAGCTACAGGGGAGGCAAAAAAAGTGCCATAACAGTACTACAGCATGTGGCTTTGGCATTGTGGATGTCAAAGAGGGGAGGTCTATGACGTAATAGGTGCTTCATTATAGAAATCAGTAGTGTTGTCATTGAGGATTATAGATCCATATTGGGAGTCCCAGCTATTGGTGGAGTATTCCAAGAACCTATTCAGATGTAAGGTGCTTGATGGGAAAGTGATAGATGGGAGGCATAGAGTGGTGGATGTAATCATATATTACCAGGATCAGATCTTATTCACTAGAGACTACAAGCTCAAGGAGAATATTCTATATGTAGCACATGAAGCACTCCTTTCTTATCACACAAGTTTCATTGGGACTTATGAGACCATCATAGAGAGATTCTCATGGGAGTGATTCAAAGAGGATGTGCTTCAGAATATCAGGAGGTATTTATTTTTCTTGATGAATGAGGAGGAAATCAACCACCTTGCAAGGTTGTTACATCCACTTCCCCTTTTGATAGAAATATGGGAAGGCTCATCTATGGAACTCTTCACCAAATTGCCAACAATATATGGTAATGATTTTGTCTTTCTGATTATTGATCAACTAACCAAGAATTTACATTCCTTTGACATATATTTATCGTACATTTCTCCAGAAGAGGGTAAGCCTCTCCTTGGATTTCATGGTCCCCTAGGGACTACAGTCAGTGATGGGAATGACCACTTCCTAGAGGGCTTGGGACAAGAATTGTTTTTGTTTGGTTAAACCAAATTCCCTTTATTACTTCTGAGCTTATGAGAAGCCAATGGAAGCAAGAACGTGGTTTGATAACCACTTATCACATCATGTTTTGAGATAACTAGGAGAAGAACAACGATGGTCTCACTTGAGGGACTATTGTCACCATCTGAAATGCCTATCATTTTCAGCCATAAAACTCCTCTACATTGTAGAAGCAGGGGATTAGTGAGTTTTTCTATGAGCCACCCAGGATGATCCATTTTGTTTGGATGATAGCATGGAGATTGGAGTTTCCCATTGGCGTTGATGCCCCCAACATTTTTCATCTCTCATGCCTCAAGGAGGCCATTGGACAACATGTATTTTCTCTCACGGATCTCCCACTTCTTCATGAAGAGATCCATTTATTTTATTTACCAAAGGCTAACTTGCACACTCGAGGGAAGCAACTAGGAGACAGATTTATTGGAGGGCATTTAGCTCAGTGGTGGAGACTATCAAATGAGGAGGCTAAAGGAGGAGGAGAGGATGCTTTGCAGTATACATCCTTGCAGTTGCTTGAGGATAAGCAACATTTGGGAGTGGAGGACTGTAATATTCCTAATTAGCTTTCAACTAGTTGGAATATTAGATTTTATTTTGTCATTTAGATGGGTGAATAAGAGGGTAGGGACACCCATAAATCTCCCTAGTAGGAATAAAACCACTTCTAAATGTGAAAGTGGGTCATTGCAACCGCTGAATAAATCACTTGTGGGTGTGAACAATTGCTAAAGCAAGTGGACAGGGTCAAATTTGACCAAATCAATCGCATTATTATAGAGATAGTGGAGGATTAATCGAGGAAAGAGTAGTCATAGAGGAGGAGTGTATCCATGAGAGTAGCTTCTTTAATGAGTGGGACCCAGGGTGAGCAATCTCACTAAGTTTTGTATCTCAAGAAACAATCCCTTGGCTATGGTAAGGAATCAGTGCTCATGACATTTTATAAATTTATGTCACAAAATGTTAATATCATATGGTCTCTGTTTAACACCTTTGGAATTTAATTATTTAAAACCCTCAATAATCTGATATAATGAAAGCCTTCACAATTCCATTAACTACTCATATTGAATGAAATGAAAAGAAGAACTGTAAGGGAAACTCAACATGATATGCAGAGAAACATACTATATCACTTTAAATCTTAGAATAATTTTATGTGAACAGAATAGTTGGAGTGAAGGACCGCACATTAAGGATTTTTTAACTCTTACTTACAGATGTAAAAAGAGACCCGCAACTACATTAATCCACTATATTCAAAGAGGAATAAACACAGGGTGAAACTGGAAAGTCATATGAACATCAACAGGTGCAAGAAACTTGATATTCTTTCATTAATTTATTAGAGAATTCAATAAAACATTTACATTCATCCAGAGGTCCAAAACTCGGAACCCTCCTCTTTCTTTCTCATTTGTTTAAATACAATACAAAGTAGTTTTTAACTTCTGCAACTACTTGTAACTGTTCGAACTACCTAGAAATATATAAACTACCTATTACACGGAAATTAAAAACTTCATTACAACATTGATATTTTAAAAATAATATAAATAAAACTAAAGCCTCAATATATTTGTTGAATGAGGATTTGATTAGTTGCCACTGTGTTCTATGGATTTGCTGGCGTGTCCTCCTGAGATGCTGAGGTGTCGCCTGGCGAATGAATCGTCCATGATCTACACTTATTCCATATTTTGATGTTGGTTTTTGGAGAATTGATTAGCTTATGGTATTATAAGATGAAGGCAGTGATCCTATTGAATTTAGGTTGTTCTGTGAACAAATTATTTACCATCCAAAGTAATTGAAAATGCCTCTGTACGAAATTAACAATTGTAGCTCCTTTCAGGATTACGGTTTTATCATGGGTATTATCAATTTAATATTTTCTAGAACTAATGATGGATCATAAGAATCCCATGATAAAACACTGCCTTTTGAGATCCCATCATGAAGGAAATCCTGCTCTGGCACTTTTTTCAAACATGTTATCAAATCTGTTTACAACTTGTTTAATTTTTATCAACTTCTTCTCTACTGACTTCGTGTGAGAATTTTTTACAATCAACATATTAATATCTAGGACACACAATGTCCTATATTTAATTTCATTTTCCTCCAACTCCTAATATTTCTTTTAATTGATGAAATCAATGAATTTCTTTCCCCATAAAGCTTTGTTAAGAGCCTTCTGTTTGTGTGCCATAACCAGTTCCTCTAAATCTTTGGCAATGCTTTTTTCCTCTCACGCTATTGTCAAGGACTCCCAAGTTGTTTTCATGACTTCAATGATTTCATTCCATACAATATATTTTGCTTGAATCAGCTTTATGTTTCCTTTCAACTTTTCCTTTAGAGTCCTGATTTCATTATTGGTTGTCTAGCAATATGATTTATACTTATTGACTTCTCCCTCTTTGGCCTACATTATCTTCGTCATTGTCTCCAACTCTCTCTAAGTCTTCTTGAGATCATTTTCTGCCATCTTCAACTCTGTGGTAAACAGGGATAATCTTGTTGTTGGATCATTAGTTCTAGATGAAATAACTATGGTGCAAGAATGAAAGTCAATTTGACTTTGCAAGTTAAGTACAAACTACATTAACTTAGAAACATCTTCCTCTTTCTGCAACAACTATTGTAAAAGTTTCTCTTTTTCATTCTCAACCTCTGCTACCTCTGTTGCAATTGAGTTTTCTCCAGTAGGAAACCTTAACATTTTCTTCAACACATTTATCTCTGACTCAACACTTTGTAACAACTTCTGTACAACTGATTTTTCATTAGGATCCACTCCAATCTTTACAATTACCTTCTTCAACTCTTCATTCTGAGTTGAAAGAGCCTGGGATTAGCCTTTTCCAATTTTAACTACTTGATCACTTTTCCTAGCATATTTTCTACCTTATGAGAAGTTGCACTAGTTTTGGTTAGATCATTAACAATCAAATGACCTGTTTGCATATGAAAATTAATTTTTTCAAGCAAAGGGATATTATTCACATCAACAGTTAAATTAACAAATTTAAAACTACTTGATGACCCTACTGTCATTTCATATGGCTGAGAAAAATCAATCTTAAACTGGTCTCTTTCTAATTCCATGGAAATCAATAATATATTATGGTCAGGAGTAATATTATACTCAGCTTGAGCTTCCATAGTAGCTTTCATCTTCTGATTACTTTCTCCAATTTGAGAAAACACCTGCTTGATCAAAGGAACTTGATCCTGGGCATCTCCATGTCTTGATGATGAATCTGGTGCATTATGAGCATCTCCTAATTGAAGGAGGAAACCAGGCTGGGTGCTTCTTATTTCTTCAGTCAGTCTAGCCCTCTTCTCAACTCTTTGTTCTTCATCTTCGAAATCAACAACTGTCTGTTTACTTCTCCTGCTCAATTTTTCAGAAATGATGGGAGTCTGAATGCTAGAACTAACAGAGTCTGCAAAATTTTTATTAGCCAACTTCTCTATTTTAGGTCTGTTGTCATGAATAAAAGCATAATAGCCATTTTCAACCCTTCTGTTAGAGATTACCTTATGAGGATCATAGGCCAATTTCTATCCTAGTAACAAGTGCATGCCTTCTAACATTTTATTAGCTTAATTTGATGCTTGCCTCATATTCACTATAAATGGTCCCACAGACATAGGAAACTTACACAAATGACCCTTCTTCATTGGAACAAAATTTACTTGACCTACATTCATACTATGTCTAATAAATTCCAATGCAAACAACCTCATGGGGACAAAAATTGGCAATCTATAAGGTTCTATCCCAGCTCCATATAATCTAATTTCGAAATGATCTTCATATACAAAAAAATCCCCAAATTTACAATTAGTACTCAATTGAAGACACTCCAGAGATTTGGAAAGAAACATGGAGGAGGAACCCCATTGAAAATGTTAAAAGCAATTGGCATAAAATATGCTGTAAAATCAAACACCCCTCCCTCATCTCGTTCATTTCTTACTGTATTTGTCCAGAAAACTACTGACTGTCTTTTCTTATTTGTATCCATAATTTTTAACCCCAAATCTAAAAATTCTTCTATATTTTGATAAAAAAATATATAAGTGATAAGTGAAGGGAACCTGAAAGACCTAGTAAGGGAAAAAATCATAAGCTGAGTGTTAACATCCTCTTGCCAGTAAGAGGGAATATCCAACACCACTTTAGGCTTCATCATCAAGGCAAACAACCCCAACGTTGACCTGTCAATTTGAGCAGCATCTTCTTTTCTAGGTACCTTTGACATAAATTGTAGTACTGGCCTAACTTTTGCATCAAAAGTCTCCAATGGGAATTCTTTATCATCTGCTGAAAATAGCTTTGTATCAAGCTTCAAAAATAATATGACCTAGGTAAACTCTTGTCATGCAAGATTATCATAAAATTATGCAAATTATTCGTTAGTGAACTCTACATATGACTCTGACCCAGGATAACATAGGGCTTGACGTACTAACTTGGTTGTAATCTGAAGGAAATTTTTCCCTAAACAATTCATGATGAAACATTTGTCGGGATACAATGAAAACACTAACCAATGTACAAATTCAGTAAAAGGATGTGTTTTCGAGATGCATGCAGAAAAAACACCAGAATTGGCCTTGGATGAATAGATGGGGAAACTTTTCTCATTCATAAGAACATGCTGGTAGAAGGGAAAATGCTCAACGGTGCAGAAAGTATCCCTAATTTCTTGCTCAGTGTCCATGAAAGGGATATGGCTAGAAGAGTCTGCCAAAGAAGATTGCTTAGCCATGGAATAGTTCAAGGTAGCGGACAATAATACGTGGAGATAAGAAAATAGAGTGAATAGGATGACTTCATGGACAACTGAGAATAAAAACTGATAGGATGAAGAAAAAACTTGAACCCTTAAATAGATGGCACAAAGCTTCAAATATTAATGTTGAGTTAATGCTTAAACAGACAAGTAATGACACCATGACATGATAGATGATATCTCTCCCAGCTGGATGCATATGTCATTGCATGGGTGCTCTAGGGTATGGAGCATCCATTGGGCCATTCCCCCACAGTGGATGGGAACTGTCATTCTTGATCGGCTGGTGGCCAGTGGAGTCAACTACGGAGGCACCTCCTCTGCTAACCTATGGCAAATTTTTTCCCGTGGGTTCCCATTGATTTACATCAGATGAAACTTCTTTAAATCACACCCGACAATTAGCACGTGTGTTAATTGGAAACCTCGGTCCCACCTTCACATGCTCTTAAAAAACATATATTAATTGACTAGTATGCGAAAATGAAATTATTTTCAGACATATGAAGGATTTACATTTTTTCATATTTTTCAAATACATGTTTTTTTGAATTTTTGAAAATATGATAAAGGAAAAGGTGAATGAGCCACAACATATGGCTGAACCTGGGCATAGTGTTTTTGGCCACGAAACCCTAAGAACAACAGATTAGTGCATTCACTTTGGTCATGGAGTCAAATATTGCTTGGTGATATATGAAAATTGAACAATCTTGGTATGTACAATGGTGAACTGCTGAAGTTTTAATGCTAGAAATAATGCTTCAGATACTGCCCATTTATAGGTAGCTGTATTGATTCTCCATGTAGATATTCTAGAATGAATGTGTTGTTTGACCTTACCTCAGTAATTTTGTATGGACCATACCAAAGAGGATCAAACTTACCATTCTTCCTTTTTTTCTTTTTCTTTTGGTGTCCCATATTAATACCAAATCTCCCATTTGAAAGGGAATTTCTTTTTCTTTTCTATAAAAACTAGACTTCATATTTTCTTGATAATAAATTAAGTTATTCTATATTCACTTGACTGAATTACTTTGTTCAATCTTCTCACTAGAGCATTAGGTTCTTCCTGGGCTTCTTGAAGGAAAGAAATCATTGGTTTGGCTAATTGAGTAGGAAATAGTACTTGAGTTCCATAAACCAATTCATAGGGAGACTTACCAGTAGATATTTTGGTAGTGACTCGAACTGCCTAGAGGAAAAACTTCAACTTCATATCCCAGTCCTTCTGATTCTCAGTGATTGTCCTCTTCAGGATTCTGACTAATGTCTTGTTTGAAGAATCTGCTAATCCATTCCCTTGGGGATGATATGTTGTGGAATTTGATAAAATTACATTATATGTTTGGTATAAATTAATGAAATGAGCAGAGTTGAATACCTAAGCATTATCAGTTACAATTTTGACTCAACATCTGAATCTGCTCAAAATTTTATCCTCCAAAAACTTCATCACTACTTGATCATTTTCTTTTTCGTGGGTATTGCTTCAACCCATTTTGTGAAGTGATCAGTGGCAATTAGAATCCACTTGAACTATCCACTTGATGGTGGATCGATTTCTCCAATAAAATCTGGTCCCCATTGCCTGAAAGGTTCTTCAATGAATACCAGGATGAGAGGTAGTGGAGCAAGTCTTTTCTTTTCAGCAAACAACTGATATTTTTGACAAATTTTGACCAGTCTATACACATTCAAATAGGATTGGCCAATAGAAACCTGACTTGAGAATCTTATGAGAAGTGACCTTCTAGCTATAATGACCTCCACATAGACTTTCATGATATTCTATGATGACTTCAATAAATTCTCCTTCAGTAAAACATAACAACAAAATACCAGTAGGATCTTTCCAGTATAGCTTTTCTTCTACTATAACAAATGGCTGGGATTTGATCTTGAGAACTATGTACTTTTTTCTATTTAGTGAAGATAGACAGGAAAAGAAATCTAGGTAATGCACAATATCTTTATACCAATCTGAGCACAAAAATTTGTATTGAATATTTATTGTTCTAGACTTGCTCTGACCTTCTTCATTGATAGCTCCATCCATTGGTGCCAATAGATTAATTCCCATGGCTTGAAAATTTGTTTCTGTCAACAACTTTTGTAAACCATATCCCTTGATCAAATTTGTGGGTTTTATGTCCAAATCATTGATCCAGGTGGATATCGGTGGCCTCCCACCTATTCCATTTGGACCCGCAGCATCAATTCTTTTAGTTTTTTCAGCTTCAGCACAACTTACTATTTATAGCAGGTTTTCGGGTCCTGCACACCCAGAGCCGTTTTGGGGCATTAATAATCCAGGTGGATATTGGTGGCCACCCATCAAGTCCATTTGAACCCCCACCATCAGTTATTTCAGTTTTTAAGTTGCAACAAAACTTACTATTTTTAGCAGTTTTTCGGGTCCTGAACTTTCAGAGCCGTTTTGAGGCCCTAAATGACATTTTTTGGGTATCGTTTTACCAGCGAATTTGATCATCAAATTCGTCCTGAAAGTTGTGGTCCTCGGATAGATCTCCGTTTGATGCGCTCAATAGCTCGTTAGAAAGATCTATCCGAGGACCACAACTTTCGAGACGAATTTGATGATCAAATTCGCTGGTAAAATGATACCCAAAAAACGTCGTATAGTAAGTTTTGTTGCAACTTAAAAACTGAAATAACTGATGGTGGGGGTTCAAATGGACTTGATGGGTGGCCACCAATATCCACCTGGATTATTAATGCCCCAAACCAGCTCCGGGTGTGCAGGACCCGAAAACCTGCTATAAATAGTAAGTTGTGCTGAAGCTGAAAAAACTGAAAGAATTGATGATGCGGGTCCAAATGGAATAGGTGGGAGGCCACCGATATCCACTTGGATCAATCATACTCCTGATTTTTTGCTATCCATTTCCCCCTTTCTCCTTCAACATCACTTTGAACCAGCACGTCTTTCACAATAGAATTAGGGACATAAGAAGTTATTTGGGACTCTAACACATAAGTCCTGAAGGCTTTCAATGCTTTGACCAAAGCATATACTTGTTTCTATAGAATATTTTATTTGAGCTCAACATCTCTGAGAACTTTACTAAAAAATGCCACTGGTTGTTCCTTGCTATCCTCATTTTTTTGCAACAACACAATAGCAATGGTAGTGGGGGATGAAAATGAGAATACATGAAAGGATTTTTTATAATATGGACAGATCAGAACTGGAGCTTAATACAGAGCATCCTTTATTCTAGCAAATTCTTCTCTTGATTCTTTGTCCCATTTTACTTTGACATTTTTCTTCAACATGTCTGTTATATTCCTCACAATCTCGACATAATTGGGCACAAATCTCCTTAGAAAATTTATTTTTCCCAAGAATCTCTGGATATATTTCTTACTTATGGGTAAAGGAATTGTTTGAATGGCTTCTACCCTTGCTGGATCAATTTTCACTCCTTGTTTTGAAACTATGTGACCTGAAAACTTACCTTCCTCTCAGGCAAATAAGGTTTTCTTAGGATTTAGTGACAACCCAAAATTTCTTCATTTTTGAAAGGTCTTCTGTAAATTCTCCAAATGTTCATCATCTGATTATGAAAAAATATATACATCATCTAGATATATAACTACAAACTTGTGACCAACAAACTCTATGTCCATGGCCCTACGAAATGTTGCACCTGCATTCATAAGGCCAAATGGAATCCTTGCATACATGAAGGTGCCCCAGGGTGTTGTGAAAGAAGTCTTCTTCTGATCTCTTTTTTCCACTACTACCTGATTATATCGAGAGATTCCGTCAACCATAGACAACCTGTAAGCTCCTGTCACCTTCTGTAAGACATAATCCATTTTCAAAAAAGGATAATTATCTTTTAGATGTGCTATGTTCAAATTCCTGAAGTCTACACACAATCTTATGTCTCCATTCTTCTTCCTCATAGGAACCATATTAGAAACCCAATGTGAATATCTAAGAGGGGCTATAACTTTTTCTTGCAACAATTTATTCACTTATTTTTCAATTGGAGCTAGCAACAATGGATTAATCTGTTTGAGCTTTTTTATGTATGGTTTGATTCCTTCATTCAATGGAATTTTGTGTTGAATTATGATTTTTTCATATGATTTCAGGTCCTCATACAACCAATAAAACACATCCATATACTTCTTAAAGAGACTAATGTACTTTTATTTATAATTTTTAGGAACACCTTTGAATAAATTTACCACCTTTGGCTAATGTTGGGTTCCTAGATTACAATCTTCCATCTCTTCCTCTTGATGTATCTTCTTTGAATTGATAGCAGCATCATTAGAATCAAATAATATTTCAAGGGGAACTAATCCCTTAGGAAGTACATTATCTTTTAATTGGATAATTTTTTGCTCACCATTGACTGCTTCAGACTTCTTATTTATCCTGTCTACTCTGTCTGTTCCTCTTCTTGATCTATCTTAGCACCTTCGAAATTTTCAATCATTGTCACGAAATTATTTATCTTCTCATCATCCTCAAACACCTACCAATGTTTCACATTATCAGGAATTGAGGGCATGTGTATAATCTCAATCTCATATCTCAATCTTGGATTAATAGGAGGCTTGACGATTCTAGCTGCAACTGCTAAAGAATATACCAACTTGTTCTCTTCGCTCAGAACAAAATGCAGATTAAAAGCTTCAAAATAATTCTCAATCAAATCCCAAACTTCATTCCTATATGACCTCAACATTGGATGCCTGGTTTGACAATGATTTTTAATCTGCCTTATAATTAATTCAAAATCACCAAAAATGGAAATACACATAATTCCCATTTGTTTATTAGTTTGAAGACTTAATATCAAAGCCTCATACTTAGCTACATTATTCGTTGAATCACATTCTAACTTAAAATAAAAAGGCATAAGATTACCTTCTGGAGATATCAATAAGAATCTAGCTCCTGTGCCATCCTTTGAGTAGGCACCATCAAAATAGAATTTCTAGATATTTTTTGAATACAACTCATTATGTACAATTGCTGAAGAGAGATTCTTCTCTATGTATTCCGCAAATTTTTCATCTTCATGCAACATAAAACAATAAAGATCATTTTCCTGACTATAAATGGGGGAATTACCTGCATCTTTCTTTGTGGTAATTTTCACAAATCTTGTTTCTCTGTACAATCTTCTTTCTTCCCCATTGAAAACATGAATGATAGCATAATTGAAGTCTAATTTTAAAACTCCCCCCAACTTTTCTCCCCAAGATCTTGACAAAATCATTCCAAATCTGGCTGGAATATTAGCAACCACAACATCCATCATAATACTTTTTGCTGGAATCTGCGCCAAGGATACTACCATGTCTTTGATTAGCCCAACACATTTCACCCTCTTTGAATAAAATGAGTACAGGTCTCTATATGTTTTATTAATCTATAAATTCAATTCTTTCATAATAGACAAGGGCATAAGATTGTGGGAAGCACCTGAATCCAACATGCAATTATGGAGAATAAAATCATGGAGAAGTATCGAAATGTAAAATGGATGAACAGAAGAATCCACTTCTTCAACGTGAGGACCAAAAGTGACTACTGGTTTTTCTTCTTGCAAATTCACAGTATCACCTATGTCTTCAATCTGAGAGAGATTATTGAATTCTGAAATTTCTTTTTTGTAACATGGTGTCTTAGCTAATTCAAGGAGAGGTACGTGAATCTTGACCTTCTCCAACTCCTTTGATAGACTGGAAACTTGAATTTCCTTGACATTATTCTCACGTTATTCTTCATTTCTTAAGATTTGAAATCTGTTAAGGCACAGGAATTACCTTCTCCAAAATATTAGTATCAACAAACTTGTTTTGGGAAGACTCAACTTGTTGCACTTCAGTTCTATCTACTAGATTAATAGGTTGTTTCCCTTTATCTGCTTGTTTTACTGAGTTCTTTTATCATGGAGTCGCCATTGGAGAAGGATCTGATTCTTTTTGTTCACCTTCATCATCCTGCGCCCTTGATCTCTTTCTAGATCTTAAATCATACTTCTTATGCAACTCAACTTGCATGAAATCTATAAATTGCCTACAATACTCATCCATCTCATCCTAATCAAAAGACACTTTAGCTTCAGCATATTCTCCCCCACAGTATTCCTCTTATTCATCTTCTCTCATGTACATAACAGATATTTGATCTTCAACTTCCTTTTGATCCTCCTCTACTTACTATGCAGGTGTTACTTCGATGTATAGTGGTGCTTGAACTTGGTCTTGATCTCTTCTCTCCCTCTACAAAATTTGGAGGGGTTGTTTTATAAATTGAGGATTAAATCCTCCTTTGTTTTGCTGTGCTGGTATTTGGGATTTTTTACTTTCTAACTCCATCTTCACTAGTTTGTTTGAAATTTTTTTGATCACCTTTGTCATATCATTAATCCTTTGGTCCCGTGGTGATTTTTCTTTTTATTTTCCTTTCTCTTGAAAATACTGTTTTCCTTTAATTTTTCTAGCTACAATCATATTAGCTTCAATTTTGAACACATATGTCTATATTTGTTCAAGAGTAGGGGCTCTACTCTCTCTTAGTGTAAAACTAAAATTAGCTTCAAATGCCCTAGCAAAAAATACCTTTGCTTCAAAAGGAGGTGGCTTCATCTCTATAGGTAAACTATTGTACAATTTGTTGAATCTCTTAACAAACATAGAAATTCTTTCATTAGGCTTTATTTTGATTGCATTAAACTATGTCAATGAGTAGCCATGATCTCTCCTTTCTCCCCATATCTGAGTTAATTGTTTTTCTAACTCATCCCAATTATTAATCGAACCATATGGTAAACCTTTGAACCATTTTATAGCCTCTCCATTTAGAGACTACACAAAAAGTCTTAATACAATATCAAGATGTTCTACATTTAAATTCTCAGCAAAAGTGAAAAACAAGGGTAAATGTTGTTCTACAGTTACTTCATCTTCTCCAGTGAAAAGAAGAAGTAATTTGAGGTATTCTTGAGGCATGGCATTCATTGGTTGTGCAATATTTAGTGGTGCATATCTATTCATTTAGAAATATGGTGCTGCCATATTTACACCTTGATTAACTGCTCCTTCGGTGGATGAGGTTGATGAACCTGCTGTGAAAGTGAATGAATGTGGTGAAAATACTGATATGGGAGTGGGTTGATGAACAACGGAAGAAGAACCATCAACTATATTTGGTTGAGATTGTGTAAAGGTAAAAGAAACATATTTGAAAGACTATTCTTCCAACTTATGTTCTTGAAAATGAATGGGTGTGAAAGGCGACTCTTGTTGTGAGAAAGAGATGTCCTTGGAAATATCTTCAAACAAAGGGTTATGAGAACTGCTACTAGGAGCATACAACGTAGGATCAGGTGCTGAAGGGGTTTCTTATTTTTTAGCCTTTTTAGAAACCAATTTTTGTGGATCTCACAAAGTAGGAACCTTTTGCTGCAAGGTATCTGACCTCATGTGAGGCCTTTTGAAAGCGATAATTATGAAAAGAACAAACAAAACCGAATATTTCCTCCTCACTAAACAACTAGAGGAAATAGAAACAAAATCCAGGGAAAATGAACTTTGCTTCTTCATTCCCTGGCAACAACACCAAAAAATGTTGTATCTCAAGAAATAATCTACTGTCTGTGCTGAAGAATCAATGCTAAATACATTTTATAAATGTATGTCACAAAATGTTAATATCAGATGGTCTCTGTTTAACACCTTTGGAATTTAATTATTTAAAATCCTCAATAATTTGATATAAAATGAAATAATTCACAATTCCATTAACTATTGATATTGAATGAAATGAACAGAATAAATGTAAGGGAAACTCAAAATGATATGCTAAGAAACATATTCTATCACTTTAAATCTTAGAAGAATTTTATGTGAACAAAATAGTTGGAGTGAAGGAGTGCACATTAAGGATTATTTAACTCTTAGTTTCAGATGTAAAAGGAGACCCACAGCTACAATACTTTACTACATTCAAATAGGAATAAACACAGGGTGAAAATGGAAAGACATATCAACATCAACAGGTACAAGAAACTTGATCTTCTTTCGTTAATTTCTCAGAGAATTCAATACAAAATTTATAGTCATCCAGAGGTCCAAAACTCGGAACCCTCCTCTTTCTTTCTCATTTTTTTAAATAAAATACAAAGCAGTTTGTAACTACTGGAACTACTTGTAACTGTTCAAAATACCTAGAACTATATAAACTACCTATTTTATTTCAATTAAAAACTTCATTACAACATTGATATTTAAAAAAAAAGATAAATAAAACGAAAGCCTCAATCTATTTGCTGAATCTAGATTTTATTAGCTTCCACTCTGTTCTCCAGATTTTGCATATGTGTCCTTCTGAGATGCTGAGGTGTCACCTGAAAAATTAGTCATCCATGCTCTGCACTTCTTCCAGATTTCGATGTTGGTTTTGGGAGAATTGATTAACTTATGATATTCTAATTTGAAGGAAGTGATCCTATTGAATGTAGGTCATTCTATGAACAAAGTGTTTACCATCCAAAGTAATTGAAAATGCCTCTGTAGGAAATTAACAGCTGTAGATCCTTTCAGGATTGTGGTTTTCTCATGGGTATTATCAATCTTACTCTTTGCTAGCACTAACAGTGGCTCATAAGAATCCCATGATAAAAGACTACCTTTGAGATCCTAGGATGAACAAAATCTTACTCTAGCCCTTTTTTCAAATATGTTATCAAATCTGTTTACATCTTGTTTAATTTCTGTCAACCTCTTCTCTGCTGAATTCGTGCAAGAATTTTTTACAATCAACTTATCAATATCTAGAACACACAATGTCCTATATTTAATTTCATTTTCCTCCAACTCCTGATCTATCTTTGAATTCATAAAATCAATGCATTTCTTTTCCCATAAGGCTCTATTAAGAGTCTTCTATTTTTCTTCCATAACCAGTTCCTCTAAATCTCTGACAATGCTCTTTTCCTTCGACACTATTTTCAAGGACTCCCAAGCTATTTTCATGACTTCAATGATTTCATTCCATACAAAGTCTTTTGTTTGAATCAGAGTTATGTTTCCTTTCAGGTTTTCCTTTAGACTCTTGATCTCATTATGGGTTGTCTGAAAATATGATTTATACTTATTGACTGCTCCTTCCTTGGCCTGAATTATATTCGTCACTGTCTCCAACTCTCTTGGAGTCTTCTTGAAATCATTTTCTGCCATCTTCAACTTTGTGCTTAGCTAGGATAATATTGCTACTGGATCATCCGCTCCGGATGACATGACTATGGTGCCAGAATGAGAGTCAATTTGACTTTGCAAGTTAAGTACATACTACTTTAACTTAGAAACATCCTCATCTTTCTGCAAAAACTGCTGTAAAAGTTTATCTTTTTAATTCTCAACCTTTGCTACCTCTGCTACCATTGAGTGTTCTCGAGTAGGAAACTTTAACTATTTCTTCAACACATTTGTCTCCGAATCAACACTTTGTTACAAATTCTGTACAACTAATTTCTCATTAGTATCCACTCCAATATTTACAATTATCTTCATTCTGAGTTGAAAGATCCCTGGAATTAGCCTTTTCCAATTTTAACTGCTTGATCAATTTTCCTAGAATATTTTTTGCCTTATGAGAAATTGTGCTAGTATTGGCTAGATCACTAGCAATCAACTGACCTATCTGCATACGAATATTAACTTTGTCAAGTAAAGGGATCTTATTCACATCAACAGTTAAATTAACAGTTTTAAAACTAGTTGATGACCCTACTGTCATTTTAGATGGGTGAGAAAAAGATATCTTAATCTGGTCCCTTTCTAAGTCCATGGTAGTCAATAATCTAGTTTGGTAGGAGTAATTTGATACTCATCTTGAGCTTCCATACTAGATTTCATGTTCTGATTCTTTTCTGCAATTCGAGAAAACAATTGCTTGATAAAAGGAACTTGATCATGGACATCTCCATGTATTGACGTTGAAGCTGGTGTATTCTGAGTATCTCCTAATTGAAGGAGGAAACCAAGCTAGGTGCTTGGTGATTCTTCAATCAGTCTAGCCCTCTTCTCGGCTCTCTGTTCTTCATCTTCGTAATCAACAACTGTCTCTTTAATTCTCTTGCTCAATCTTTCAGAAATGATGGGAGTCTGAATGCTGGAACTAACAAAGTCTGCAAATATTTTATTAGCCAACTTCTCTATTCGAGGCCTGCTGTCATGAATAAAAGAAGAATAGCCATTTTCAACCCTTCTATTAGGGATTACCTTGTGAGGATCAGAGTACAATTTCTCTCCTAGTAACAAGTGCATGCCTTCTAACATTCTACGAGATTCATTTGATGCTTTCCTCATATTCATTATGAATGGTCCCACTGACATAGGAAACTTAAAAAATGACCCTTCTTCATTGGAAAAAATGTACTTGATCTACATTCAGACTCTGTCTAATAAATTCCAATGAAAACAACGTCATGGGGAAAAAAATTGGCAATCTATAAGGTTCTATCCCAACTCCATATAATCTAATTTATGAATGATCTTCATATACAAACCAATCCCCACATTTACAATTACTACTCAACTGAAGACACTCCTGAGCTTTTGGCAAGAAACATGGAGGAGGAACCCCATTCAAAACCTTATAATAAAATGGCATAAAATAAGCAGTAAAATTTAACACCCCTCCCTCATCTGGTTCATTTCTTACTATATCTGTCCAGAAAAATACTAACTGTATTTTCTTATTTGTATCCATAATTTTTAACCCCAAATGTAGAAATTCTTCTATATTTTGATACCAAAATAGATAACTATTAAATGAAGGGAACTTGAAAGATCCGGTAAGGGACAAGCTCATAAGAAGAGTGTTAAAAACCTCTTGCTAGTAAGAGGGAATATCAAACACCACTTTAGGCTTCATCTTCAAGGCAAATAACCCCAAAAATGACCTGTCAATTTGAGCAACATCTTCTTTTCCATGTATCTTTGACCGAAATTGTAGTACTGGCTTGACTTCTGCACGAAAAAGATCCAATGGGAATTCTTTATCATCTACTGAAAATCTCTTTGTATCAGGCTTCAAAAATAGTAGGAACTGGGTAAACTCCTGTCCTGCAAGATTATCATAAAAAATTTTCAATGATTCGTGATTGAACTAGACATAAGACTCTGACTCAAGATAAAATAGGGCTTGACGCACTAACTGGGTTGTAACTTGAAGGACATTTTTCCCTAAACAATTCATCATGAAACATTTTATAGGATAAAATGCACACACTAACCAATGTAGAAATTTAGGAAAAAGATGTGTTTTAGGGATGCATGTAGACAAACCACCAGAATTGGCCATGTATGAATAGATTCAGAAACTTTTCTCATTCAGAAGAACTTGCTGGTATAAGGGAAAATGCTCAATGGTGCAGATAGTATTCCTAATGTCTTGTTCAGTGTCCATGATAGGTATATGGCTAGAAGATCCGGACAAAGAATATTTCCTAGCCATGCAATAGTTCAGGGTGGCAGACAATAATACGTGGAGATAAGCAAATAGAGTGACTAGGATGACTTCGTGGACAGCTGAGAAATAAAAATGATAGGAGAAAGAAAAACTTGAACCCTTAAATAGATGACGCAGAGCTTCAAATATCAATGTCGAGTTAATTCTTAAATGGACAAGTAACGACACCATGACATGACAGATGAGTTGTCTCCCATTTGTGCAGATACGTCACTGCGGGGGTGCTCTGGGGTATGGAGCATCCGTCGAGGTCCTGCCCCCATAGTGGGTGGGAACCATCGATCTTGATCGGCTGGTAGTCAGCGGAGTCAACTGTGGAGGCACCTCCTTTGCTAACCTATGGGCTATTTGTGCCCATGGGTTCCCTCTAATTTACATCAAATGAAACTTCTTTTAATCCCACCCGAAAATTAGCATGGGTGTTAATTGGAATACTCGGTCCCACCTTCACATGCTCTTCAAAAACATATATTAATTGACTAGTATGCGAAAATGAAATGATTTTCAAACATATGAAGGATTTACATTTTGTCATATTTTTTAAATATATGCTATTTTTGTATTTTTTAAAATAGAATAGAAGAAAATGAAAATGAGCCACAACACCAAGCATATAAGGAAGAGGATCACAGTCATAGAAGGCATTCTGATTATTTATATTGTATTTTTCTTGCATTACTATTTGCACGCTTCAACTATTTAGCAGATTTTGTTGTGCTATTTAGCACAAGGGTGTTCCTGAGTGGGAATCCCACCCTCATCGTTGGGGCACTTTGAGTTCCTACTTAGGAGAAGTTTTATTGAGCATCATTTCCACCATCTGGCATCAAGCCAAGCTTCAGCCATTATTCCCATTGCAGTCTCCTTCAGGATTGTGTTGTGCTGGAGGGAAGAAGTAGAGGAGGAGAAATAGATCCAGTTCTGACCTTGTTTTCCAGTAGAGGGAGAAGCCCTTCATATGGGAGGCTAGCAAGGAGGGTCCTTGTGCATCATTGTGCTATCCAAACTCTCCCATGATGTAATATCACAAAAGTGGAAAAGAGACAATGTGGAACATAAAAATGGACATAACAGTGAATATAAATACATGAAGATATGAAATAAGCATATAGCCATCTTGCTATGAATATCAGCAGCAAATAAGTACAATATCGTGAGGAACAAGTCACTCAAGCAAGACCACACAAGTCTCAAATAGAAAAATATGCTAAAACATGAAATGTTGCTGCTACTCAAATGTCGTAGAACCAATAGAACGTAGTCCCAGCGAGTGCATCTACCACTGGAAAATGTAAATATATTTAGATATCTAAATATAGGTCTCAACAAGTGTCAGGAACAAATATCTAAGCTCTCAAGGACATCTCTAAGAAAACCCAGAAAGGGTTTTCAGAAATACACAAAATGCAAAATGAAGAAATGCAGCCCTAGGGTTGAATAATCATTATAACTGGATAATTGATAGGAGTTGGCTGATTTGATGTAGATATGAATGAAAACTCCTCCAATAGATCTCATGAATGAAGGGCTTCACCCCTCACTGAAAATATAACTCACGAACTAGGGTCCTAACCCCTCCTCTGCAACTGCTCATAAAAATAATGAAATTCCTGAAGGAAAATTTGTTGTAGGTGATGGTAACCACTTCGTTGTTGATCAACTGTTATCATTGATGTCAACCCAAGTAGCACCATGGGCTACCCCAATATTTCATGGGAATTTTTTTTGACCAAATTAATAATTTCTGGGTCAAGAATCCTTTTGATGGTTTCTACTTGTTAAGATGTTTTTGTTGATATATGGCACGCCACGTAATTCTTCACGGTTTGAGAGATATTCACATTTAAACTTTGTACCCCCAATTAGTGGGCTAAAACCCCATGGGGTTGTGGCATGGGTCATTGAAAAGTCATAATTAATATTTTTTAAGCTCCTAAAATCCCTCCCATGTTCCCTTTTTGAAGCCCCTCTCAACCAAGCATTTATATAAATTGTGATCCTCATATCCTCCTTATGTAGGGATTTCACTGTCTAAAATAGGTCATCGTGGAATTTTAGCTCTAAGTTTTTTCTACGAAGGTTCAGAAGCTAAAAAATTTATGAGGTGAATTCGAAATCCTGAGGAAGCTCCTGTATAAATTTTAGAGAAATGTACACAATATTTTCAGAGATATGATCTGCGGAAGTCAGTGTTTTTGCAGGTTCCAGAAATTCATCTCCAAGAAGTGACCTTGCAAAAATCATCATAACTCTATCTCCGAGTATCGGAATGGAATTATATAAGAAGTGGAAGATATTTTATTGACTTTAGTCTTCCCTGTATCAATTTCAGAGCCAAATGAAGAAACAGTGACATGTGGCACGCCATACACGTTCGCTCTACTAAAATAGTGCATAATTAGGGCATTGTGAAAGATTGGGCATAAATCTCTCTTGAAGAATCCAAATTGGGTAAAACCTGTGGCATTGGAAAGAAGACTCAAATTAATACAACAGGACCGAAAATTACATATTGGCGATCTAAAATAATAGAGATACACCAGATTCAATGTCGAGCTCCTAGAAGGAAAGAAAGATCTAGATCATGTGTTGCCAAGGGCTGCAAAGGACCAGAATTTCTAGGGAAGAAAATCAAAGCAAGGTGCAGCAGAGGATGGCATGACAAGAACAACAATGAAGGTGCACAACAACAGTAAGAATTTCATCACATGAAATCTTCAAGTGGGCAGCACTGCATACAGTCACTGTAAAGATATCTTTGTGCTAAATCTTTGTAAATACATTATTGTAAAATTTGTACTAGTGTTTATCTACCAAGAGTTGAAGAGGCAGTGTCGGGAGGTCTAGGATCATCATTAGGTGGCTGTGTTATAGTTGGATTTGTGGTCTAGTGTGTCTTCTTCTTCTACATCATTCTATATCATTGTAAAGCGGACCATTTTCCCTGGTATGAGATTCCATTCTTCTTTTATTCTTCTATATGGTGCTAGGGTGGTGCTAGGGTGATTTGTAGCTCATTAGGTGTTGGGGAATCCGTTCATTTGACTACTGAAGAATCTCGGGTGTTCGAGCATCCATACAGTGGGAGTTGGAGAAGAATTCTTTTCTAGATTCTAGGAAGTTGGAGCTTTATTTTCAATTGGAGTTGAATATTAAAGAATTATTAGAAAAGCATTAGGTGGTTTTTATCCCGGAGTGGGTTTCCATCTTAAAAACTGTGTGTTCCTTTTTTTTACTTCTATTATTGTACAAACACTGATAATAATTGAAGATTAACTAATGCTCTAATTGAAAGGAATACTGATTCAACCCCCTCTAAATATTTCCAACAATTGGTATCGGAGCTTGGTTCCTTCAATAGAAGATTAATATTCGGAAGGAGGTCATGGAGCATACCAAGAATGGTGTAGCTCTATTCAATGAAAATAATTATGCACTCTGGAAAGGAAGAATGGAGGTCTATCTCTTGGCGCAAGGTTATGAAGTATGGGACACTGTTCAAAATGGATTTACATCAACTATGGATGAACAAGTTAAGAAGAATTTGGTAAATGATGCAAAAGAAAAGAATATTATTATCATTGGACTTACTGAATTGGATTATCATAATGTTTTGGGTTGTAAAACTGCCAAAAATGTATGGGACAAGCTTGATAATATATATGCAGGTGACTCAAATGTCAAAGAAGCAAAACTTCAAATCTATAGAGAAAAATTTGAGCAACTCAGAATGAAAGAAGATTGCAAAATTGTTGCATACTTCCAATACGTTGATGAAATAACCAACTCTGGAAGGATTGGGAGAGCCAGTTCACGAGAAGACTATTATACGAAAGATTCTTAGAATGTTACCAGGAAGATTCAACCCAAAGGTATCAGTCTTAGAATACAGTGCAAATATGTAAAAACTCAGCAAAGAGGAATTACATATAGTTCTCATAGCATATGAAATTAGAATTTATGAAGAAGAGGGTACTTCGCATCTAGAATTTGCGTTCATTGCATCTAAGAAAACCAATAAGGAAAAACAACCTTCAATTGAAAATACATGCACCTGGAAGTGTGAAGAAAAGGGAGATGATGGGGAAGGTCTTTTAGATGAGGAATATCCTTACTTTATGAGAAAAATAAAAATTGGTAAGGAAAAACTCAAAGGCAAACTTCCATTGATATGTTTCGACTGTGGTGAGGTTGGGTATTTCACAACAAAATGTCTGAATAGAAGTGATGGAAACTCAAAAGGAAAGAAAGGCTTTAAGAAATTTAACAAGAAAGGATCCAAAAGGAACTTTCTCTCTAAATAAGATAACTCATTATCTGATGAAGAAAATGACATCGAAGAAGAAGCCAATGAGAGAATATTGTTGATGGCCAAGCACAATAAACAAGAGGTATCAAACAATGAAGAAGAAGGATTGACCATAGAAGAATTTTCTAAGGAAGCAGTCAAGCTTACAAAAGAGCTCAAGGTAGTGAAGATCAGTTCCAATACTCTTGAAGAACAAGTTCAAGGTCTCAAAATTGAAGTTGAAGAACACAAATGCATTGAAGCGTCACTTCAAAAGAAGTTGGAAGAAAGCAACCAAGAAATGGAAGAATTAGAAGCCGAAGTAGTCTTGCTGCAAAAGGAAGTGAAGAAAGGAAAAACTATCCAAAACTATGCCAACGGCTCAAGGACATTAGAAGAACTCATCAACAATCAATGATCTTACAATGACAAAACTGGCATTGGATACAAAGAAAAAGAAGTAGGACCTTCTACAAAAAAATACAATGTACCTATGAGATCTGACATGCATGTAAAATTCATGTAACAAGATTCGAAAGATCAGCCTTGGAAGACAATTCCTCGACGAAGTTTTCAATCCAGGTACAAACATATCTTTTATGGCTACTGTTAGTCATGTGAAAAATTTGGTCATGAAGCTATAGGATGTCGCACATACCCCAGGAACGAATACAATTCTAGGAGATCTGTCAAATACGAACCTTCCAGGGCTCAGCGAAACATCAATAGATTTTAAAATTTAAGAAATAATATTCAATGTTTCAAATGTCGAAACTTTGGACACATAGCCAGAGACTACAGAACTGAAAATCCTCTAGAAGAATCTTCGAAGCCACAGAATGAATGAACATGGAAGAAGAGGAAGACTGGTCATTATGCTCTCGATTTCAAGGCTGAAAACAACAAAGATGTGTGGTATATTGATGGCAGTTGCTCAACGCATATGACTGGAGATAGAAAGAATTTTGTATCTCTGAAAGAGAAGAAGGATGGAACCGTGTCCTTTGGAAATGATGGATCTTCAAATTTTATAGGATCAGGTACCATCACTCTCGGAAGCAAAGATGCTCTAGCCAAGAATGTTCTATTGGTTGAAAACATGAACCACAATCTGCTCAGTGTTGGACAAATGTGTGATCAAGGGGACACAATAATATTGAACTCCAAAAAGTGTGAAATCAAGAAAGGTAGGTATGGTGAAATTATGGCTACAGCAAGTCGAGCTCCAAACGACATATACACTCTAAATGAAGCAACTAAAGCGTGTCTAATAGCTAAATAACATGATATAATATTTGGTTGCAATATTGATTGACTAAGTAAGAATTTTGCTACAAAGATGCAAAGTGATTTAGAGATGTGTTTACTTGGTGAGCTGACATACTTCTTAGGGTTTCAAATATCTTAGTGAGAGAAAGGAATATTTATATGTCAAGGAAAGTACATCAATGGAATGCTCAAGAAATTCAAAATCGAAGATTGAAAACCCATTCTTGCTCCAATGGTAACATGTTGCAAATTGAGCATAGATGACTCATCTAAGGATGTGGATCTAAGGTTGTACATATCTATGATTTGTAGTCTTCTATATGTAACAACCTCCCAGCCAGACGTTATGCAAGCACTTGGACAAGCAGCAATAATCCAAGCAGCACCAAAAGAATTCTTCGATATCTAAAGGGAATAACAAAATATGGCTTGTGGTATCCCAAGGGTAAAAATTTCATTATTCACGCCTTTACAGATGCAGATTAGGTAGGAAGCATTGATTATCGTGAGAGTACTCATGAAGCATTGGAATATCTTCACCAAAAGCTTGGGATTCTCCCAAGTTCTCATTATATTTTCCTTATACATAATATAAAGGGGGTGTGGAAGTGTGTACAGTTCCGCAGGATGGTTGTGTGTGAGGGGGAGTTACCCTTTTCCATTGATGTCAAAGGGGGAGAGAATGTTGTAGAAAGAGGTTTCATGATCGCAAGGGGAGTACTTATGTTTCCATCAATGCCAAAGGGGGAGATTGTTGATCAACGGTTGTCATTGATGTCAACCCAAGCAGCACTAGGGGCTAACCCAATATTGCATGGGAATTTTTACCTATCAAATTAATATATTATGGGTCACGAATGCTTTTGATGGTTTCTACTTGTCGGGATGTTACCGTTGATATATGGCACGCCACGTAATTCTTCACGGTTTGAGAGATATTCATGTTTGAAGTTTGTACCCTTAGTTAGTGGGCTAAAACCCCATGGGGTTGTGGCATGGGTCATTGAAAAGTCATAATTAATATTTTTTAAGCTCCTAAAATCCCTCCCACGTTCACTTGTTGAAGCCCCTCTCAACCTAAGCATTTATATAAATTGTGATCCTCATATCCTCCTTATGTAGGGATTTCGCTATCTGAAACAGGTCATCATAGAATTTCACTCTAAATTTTTTCTACGAAGGTTTAGAAGCTGAAATATTTATGAGGCGAAGCTGAAAGCCTAAGGAAGCTCCTGCAGAAATTTCAGAGCAAGGTGCGAAATATTTTCGGAGATATGATCTGTGGAAGTTAGTGTTTTTGCAGGTTCTGAAAATTCATGTCAAAGAAGTGACCTTGGGAAAATCGTCATAACTCTCTCTGAGTATTGGATTGGAATTATGTAAAAAGTGGAACATAGTGCACAGGCATTAGTTTTCACTGTATCAATTTTAGATCCCAATGGAGAAACAGTGGTACGTGGTACACCGCACAATTTCTCTCTACTAACATAGTCTATAATTAGGGCATTGTGAGAGATTGGGCATAACTCTCCCTTGAAGAATCTAAATTGGGTCAGACGTATGGTATTGGAAATAATATTCAAAGGAACACTACAGGACCAAAACCACATATTGGCAATATTACATCAGAGAGATACACCAGCTTCAATATCGATCTCCTAGAAGGAAAGAAAAAGCTAGATCATGTGTTGTCAAGGGCTGCAAAGGACCAGAATTTCTAGGGAAGAAAAGCAAAGAAAGGTACAGCAGAGGGTAGCATGACAAGAACAGAAATGAAGGTGTAGAACAACAACAATAAGTTCATCACATGAAGTCTTAAAGTGGGCAGCACTGCATACAGTCATTATAAAGGTATCATTGTACTAAGTCATTGTAAATACATTATTGTAAAAATTGTACTAGTGTCTATATCCCAAGAATTGAAAAGGCAGTGTTGAGAGGTATAGGATCATTATTAGGTGACTGTGTTATAGTTGGGGTTATGGTCTACTATGTCTTCTTCTTCTACATCATTATATATCATTGTAAAGCAGACAATTTTCCCTGGTACGGGAGTCCATTCTTCTTTTATTCTTCTATAGGGTGGTAGGGTGGTGCTAGGGTGAGTTATAGCGCATTGGGTGTTGGGGTATCCATTCAATTGACTACTACCAAATCTAGGGCGTTGGAGCATCCATCTAGTGGGAGCTGGAAAAGAATGAATTTCTAGATTCTAGGAAGTTGGAGATTTAATTTCAATTGGAGTTGAATATTAAAGAATTATTATAAAAGCATTAGGTGGTTTTTAACCTGCAGTGGATTTCCACCTTAAAAAATGTGTGCCTTTGTGTTCCTTTTGTTTAATGCTATCATTGTACAAAAACTTAATAATTGAAAGGAATACTGATTCAACCCCCCTCTCAGTATTTCCAACAATTGGTATCAGAGCCTGGTTCCTTCAATAGTAGTTTAATAGCTAGAAGGAGGTCATGGAGCATACCAAGAATGGTGTAACTCTGTTCAGCGAAAATAATTATGCACTCTAAAAAGGAAGAATGGAGGTCTATCTCTTGGTGCAAGGTTACGAAGTATGGGACACTGTTCAAAATGGATTTACATCAATCGCAGATGAAGAAGGTAAGAATAATTTGGTAAATGATGGAAAATAAAATAATATTATTATCATTGGACTTATTCAATCTGCTTATCATATGGTGTTGGGTTGTAAAATTGCCAAAAATGTATGGGACAAACTTTATAATATATATGCAGGTGACTCAAATGTTAAAGAAGCAAAGCTTCAAATATATAGAGAAACATTTGAGTAACTCAGAATGAAAGAAGATTGCAACATTGCTGCATACTTCCAATACGATGATGAAATAACAAATACTCTGGATGGATTGGGAGAGCCAGTTGACGAGGAGACTATTATTCAAAATATTCTTGAAACGTTACCAGGGAGATTCAACCCAATGTTATCGGTCTTAGAATACAGTGCAAATCTGTACAAACTCAGCAAAGAGGAATTACATGGAGTTCTCATAGCATATGAAATGATACTTGATGAAGAAGAGGGTACTTCGCATCTAGAAGCTGTGTTCATTAAATCTAACAAAACGAATAAGGACAAACAACCTTCAATTGAAAAGGCATGCACCTGCAAGTGTGAAGAAAAGGGAGATGATGGAGAAGGTCTTTCAGATGAAGAACATGCTTACTTTATGAGAAAGCTAAAAATTGGTAAGGGAAAATTCAAAGGTAAACTTCCATTGATATGTTTCTACTATGGTGAGGTTAGGAATTGTGCAGCAAAATGTCTGAACAGAACTGATGGAAACACAAAAGCAAAGAAAGTCTTTAAGAAATTCAACAAGCAAGGGCCCAAAAGGAACTTTCTCTCTAAAGAATATAGCTCATCATCCGATGAAGAAAATGTCAACGAATAAGAAGCCAATGACAAATTATTTTTAATGGCCAAGCACAATAGATAATATGTATCAAAGAACGAAGAAGAAGGATTGACCATAGAAGAATTTTCTAAGGAAGAAATAAAGCTTATAAAAGATCTCAAGGCAGAGAAGATTCGTTCCAATACTCTTGAATAACAAGTTCAAGGTCTCAAAATTGAAGTTGAAGAACACAAATGCATTGAAGAGTCACTTCAAAAGAGGATGGAAGAAAGCAACCAAGAAAGGGAAGAATTAGAAGTCGAAGTAGTCTCGCTGTGTAAGGAAGTGAAGAAACGAAAATCTTTCAAAAAATATGCCAACAGCTCAAGGGCATTAGAAGAACTCATCAATATTCAATGATCTTACAATGACAGAACTAGCATCAGTTACAAAGAAGAAGAAGCATGACCTTATACAGAAAAATACAATGAACCTACGAGATCTGACATGCATGTAGACTTCATTAGACAAGATTTGCAAGAATAGCCTTGGAAGACAGTTCATCGATGAAGATTTCCATCCAGGTACCAACATATTTTATGGCTACTGTTATTCATGTGGAAAATTTGGTCATAAAGCTGTAGAATGTCGCAGATACCCCAAGAACGAATACAATTCCAGGAGATATGTCAAATATGAAATTCCCAGGGCTCAGTGAAAAATCAATAGATTTGAACATTTAAGAAATAATATTGAATGTTACAAATGTCGAAACTTTGGATACATAGCCAGAGACTGCAGACCTGAAAATCCTCCAGAAGAATCTTCGAAGCCACAGAACGAATAAGTATGGAAGAAGAACAAGACTGATCATTGTGCTCTTGCTCTCAAGGTTGAAAACAACAAATATGTGTGGTACGTTGGTAGCGGATTCTCGATGCATATGAATGGAGATAGAAAGAAATTTGTATCTCTGAAAGAGAAGAAGGATGGAGCCATGTCCTTTGGAAATAATGGATCTTCAAATGTTATAGGATTATGTACCATCACTCTCGGAAGAAAAGATGCTCTAGCCAAGAATGTTCTATTGGTTGAAAACATGAATCACAATCTACTCAGTGTTGGAAAAATGTGTGATTAAGGACACACAATACTATTCAACTCCACAAATGTGAAATCAGGAAAGGAAGGTATGTTGAAATTGTGGCTACAGCAAGTTGATCGCCAAATGACATATATGTTCTGGATGAAGCAACTAAAGCATGTCTAATAGCTAAAGAGGATGATATAATATTTGGTAGCAATGATGATTGAATAATTAATAAGTTTGCTACAAAGAGGCAAAGTGATTTCGAGATGTGTTCACTTGGTGAGCTGACATACTTCTTAGGGCTTCAAATATCTCAGCAAGAGAAAGGAATATTTATATGCCAAGACAAGTACATCAAGGAAATGCTCAAGAAATTCAAAATGGAAGATTGCAAACCCATCCTTACTCTGATGGTAACAAGTTGCAAATTGAGAATAGATGACTCATCTAAGGATGTGGAGCAAAGGTTTTACATATCTATGATTGGTAGTCTTCTATATGTAATAGCTTCCCGACCAGATGTTATGTAAGAAGTTGGACAAGTAGCAATATTCCAAGAAGCACCAAAAGAATCACATATTATTGCCATCAAAGGAATTCTTCGATATCTAAAGGGAACAACAAAATATGGCTTGTGGTATCCCAAGGGTAAAAATTTCATTATTTATGCCTTTACAGATGAAAATTGGGCAGGAAGTGTTGATTATTGTGAGGGTAGTCGTGAAACATTAGAATATCTTCGCCAGAAACTTCGGATTATCCCAAGTTATGATTAGATTTTCCTTATCCATAATATAAAGGGGGAGTGGAAGTGTGTACAGGTCCATAGGATGGTTGTGTGTTAGGGAGAGTTACCCTTTTCCATTGATTTCAAAGGGGGAGAGAATGTTGCAGGGAGAGGTGTCATGATCACAGGGTGAATACTTGTGTTGCCATCAATGCCAAAGAGGGAGATTGTTGATCAGTGGTTGTCATTGATGTCAACCCAAGCAGCACCAGGGGCTACCCCGATATTGCATGGGAATTTTTACCTACCAAATTAATATATTGTGGTTTAAGAATTCTTTTGATGGTTTCTACTTGTCGAGATGTTTTCGTTGATATATTGCACGCCACGTAATGCTTCATGGTTTGAAAGATATTCATGTTTGACGTTTGTACCCCCATTTAGTGGGATAATACCCCATGGCATTGTGGCATGGGTCATTGAAAAGTCATAATTAATATTTTTAAAGCTCCTAAAATCCCTCCCACGTTCACTTGTTTAATCCCCTCTCAACCTAAGAATTTATATAAATTGTGATCCTCATATCCTCCTTATGTAGGGATTTCTCTATTTGAAATAGGTCATCATGGAATTTTTGCTCTAACCTTTTTTATACGAAGGATAAGAAGCTAAATTTTTTATGAGGTGAAGCTGTAATCAAGAGGAAGCTCCTATGGAAATTTTAGGGCAAGGTGCACAAATTTTCGGAGATATGATCTGTGGAAGTCAGTGTTTATGCAGGTTCCGGAAATTCATCACAAAGAAATGAGCTTGGGAAAACTGTCATAACTCTCTCTCTGAGTATCGGATTGGAATTCTATAAAAAGCGAAAAATATTGCATGAAATGTAGTTTTCATTGTATCAATTTCAAAGCTGAATAAAGAAAAAAATTACATGTGGCACGTCGTATGAGTTCGCTCTACTGAAATAGTCCATAATTAGGGCATTGTGAGAGATTGGGCATAACTCTCTCTTGAAGAATCCAAATTGGGTGAGACCTATGGCATTGGAAAGAAGACTCAGAGGAATAATGCGAGACCGAAAATCACATATTGAGGATATGAAATAACAGAGATACACCAGATTCAATATCGGGCTCCTAGAAGGCAAGAAAAAGCTAGATCATGTGTTGTCAAGGGCTGCAAAGGACTAGACCTTTTAGGGAAGGAAAGAAAAGCAAGGTGCAGTAGAGGGTAGCATGACAAGAACAAAAACGAAGGTGCAAAACAACAAAAATAAGTTCATCACATGAAGTCGTCAAGTGGGAAGCACTGCATACAGTCATTGTAAAGGTATCATTGTATTGTCATTGTAAATACATTATTGTAAAAATTGTACTAGTGTCTATCTGTCAAGAGTTGAAGAGGCAATGTCGGGAGGTCTAGGATCATCATTAGGTGGTTGTGTTATAGTTGGGATTATGGTATACTGTGTCTTATTCTTCTACATCATTCTATATCATTGTAAAGTGGACCATTTTCCCTGGTACGGGAGTCCATTCTTCTTTTATTCTTATATAGGGTTGTATGGTGGTGCTAGGATGAGTTATAGCTCATTGGGTGTTGGGGCATCCATTCAGTTGACTACTGAAGAATCTCGGGCATTGGAGCATCCATCTAGTGGGAGCTGGAGAAGAATGATTTTCTAGATTCTAGGAAGTTGGAATTTTATTTTCAATTGGAGTTGAATATTAAAGAATTATTAGAAAAGAATTAGGTGGTTTTTGTCCCATAGTTGGTTTCCGCCTTAAAAACTGTGTGCATTTGTGTTCCTTTTTTTTACTGCTATCATTTTAAAAACAATGATAATAATTGAATATTAAGTAATGCTCTAATTGAAAGGAATACTGATTCACCCCCCTTATTATTTCCAACATTGGCCTAAGGCCAAATAAAAAAAAGATGCCCTAAGAACCTCCTTGCTAGTTTCGTGGAAGAAGGTTTGATCCCCCCACTGGAAAACAAGCTCTGAAACTGAGTCTATCTCTCCTCCACTAATACTGCACTGCAAAATGACATAGTACTGAAGGAGGCTTCACTATGGATCATGGTTGAATCTTGGCCTGATGCCGGATAGTGGAAATGCAGCTCAATATGCCTCTCCTGAGTGGGAACTCGAAGTCCCCCGAGGATGAGGGTGGGATCCGCTCGAGAACACCCTTGTGTTGAACAAAACAATAGACTCTGCTAAATAGCTGAATTGTGCGAGAAGTCATAAAAGAAAAATACATAAACAATAATCATAATGCCCTCTATGGCTTCCAACCCCTTCCTTATATGCTTTGTGAGCTTCCTCACCTTGGGCCCCACTCATTAAAGTCACTACTCTCATGGAGACTTCCTCCCACTAACACTACGTTGTTTCTCATTAACTGTCCACTTCCTCCATACCATCATTGTTGATTTGGTCAAACTTGACCCTGTCCACATTCTCCAGCCCCTATTCAAACTGACAAGTGCTTTATTCAGCTGCTACAATGGACCACATTCACATTAGAAGTGGTTTTATTACTACTAATGATATTTACGGGTCTCCCTACCCTCTTCTTCATATATCTAAAGGATAAAAAAAAATTTAATATTCCAACTAGCTAAAAGCTAATTAGGAATATTAAAATCATGTACATATGCTATTTTTCTTCATTCAAGTCGCGTACCAAATTTAGAAAAGAAAATTAAAATATTTTGAGTTTTGAATATTGATTCACCCCTCGCCCCCCCCTCAGTATTTTCCCAGCACAATGTGTTGATGATGATGAACTGTATAAATTTACCATGGAGAGACATCGAGGGAACACTTGTCTGAGATGACCCGTTTCATGAAAGAATACGAAATGGAAAAAAATCCCCTAGTAGTCAATCGAAATTCAGACTGATGATGTTCCCCACCTGATTTCCAAATCATCCAACAAGACCCTTCCAAAGTCCATTTTGACCAAAACCTAGGACATTCCCTTATCCAACAGCCGAAACACCCCCCATCCAAGAAACAAAGTTTTCCTAAACGATTAATAATATTACATATGGAAGTTTCATTCCACAACTCCAAAGGAAGTCCAGGAAGCTTGGCCCAAACAAAATTCGTCCTCGATGTCTCCCTAAAGGGATCAAAACCAGCATGCCATCACTGGAGCACAACAACCCATATGCCATTCATAGATTCCAAAATGAGCTATGAGACCTCCATAAACAAAAATTGGAAGCATATCAAACCATTCAAAAGAATGTTGATCATGGATTGATACTGCAGAATAGGAAACCACTAGTGTTCCACCCAATTATTAATTTATTTGCTACTCATATTCAAGTGGTTCCACCTTCCCAATAATTCCTTGAATTTATGCCACTTAAGGCTATCCCAAAAGGATTCACCCCCAGTGTGATCAGAGGTTCCCTCATGACATATTTCGTTGCCTTATATTGTTTTCGAATTGTTTTAACCCTTGCCTAGTTAGCAACGAGATTTTTATAGACACCAGTCAGTCAGAGAGGGTCTAGAATTGGAGGATGAATCGATACTCAATGTCTTGAGTTAGTTTTGTAGGAGAGTGCTTCCCATTCAACCTGGACCATGATATCCACCAATTATTCAAGACAGATATATGAGATGACCTACATGTCGACCATTTGGCATCACTATAAGGAGGAAAATCCTCGTGGTCCCAATACCAACGTGGATAGTCGAGTAGAAATAAAAAACACACCTATCATCCACCTCCCATGCCATGAAGGATTACCCAAATGCCAATGAATCATAATAGAGGATAATGGAATCGATCCCCCTGCCAAATGGAGATAGGTCAAAAGAGATGTTGGTAACCAAAAACCTCCTTTTTGGTATGCCAATACTAATGATAATGATACCTACCCCCAACAACGCTAAGAGATTGGTTTTTCCTTAAAGTTACAAAATTAAAAATAACCTCCCCTAGAGGGTCGTTGGCCAGTTCCTCACTTGTCTAGAATAGTAGTATCTAAGCGAAAGAGAGAGTAGTCAAGTATCTCATTACTCAAAGTATAATGGGACTAGTCCTAACTGATCAAAATGATTTTGACATCACCTTGTTGAGTAATGATCAGATCCATACACCAAATGGTTAGGGGGAGGTAGATAATTAAAAAAAAAGTATTTACCAATGATGGGTTAAATCACATGCTCCACGAAGAGTGAAAGTCGGGATTGATAGTTGTATCATTGGAATGCCCCTGGAATCTTTGTCATGAAAATATGAAAGATGTCCCCTTGTTCTCTTATTCCCTCTGAAAGGTATTTCTTCTTCCCTCTATGACCCTTCCATTCATTGGGTGGGTGTCACTCTATAACCAATGAGATTATAAAAACAAAACTAAACGAAAGGTTTTGAGTTATGTACCAGTTAGGACTTTTAAAATCCCTTGTGTTGCATTGAATGAATTTTTAGTAGAGCTTAGTGCCCGATCTTTAACCTATGTTCCTACCAAACACCCTCCAACATTTTAATGAGATTGAGAATGAAGGAAGCACTATGAAGTCAAGAAGATTCCTGCAACATTAAACTAGTGGTCTCAAAGGCATATGCATTACATGTATCACTAAGATTAGTTATTTTTTACCCCAAACTAGTATCATGGGCACATTGAATCTATAGGTCTTGTTTGAGGATGTTTGTGCCATAATATGTTGTAGACAGAGAAACATTTCTTTTGTTTCAATTTTATCCTCTAGTATCTCAGTCATGCAATAAAATTTTGTGTCCCTATGTTGAACCTATTATATTTAACTTCAATCTTAGTCAACCTATAAAAACAGTCTTCAGATTCTGTGAACAAGCATTGTCCAGAAAAAGTTAGTTTCCAGTGCGACTAGAGTTATGTTTGGATGCAGGGCTCACAGAGTCTTGCATTGTCTCCCATATGTCACTCTCCTTCATTATCTCCCATCACATCACCCCTGCTATAATATTCATGTACTTGTATCAATTATATCAATCACATACACAACTTGGTTGATATAGAAACCATATACAAGTTTGTATAATAGGGATGTCATATTAATATTAATATTTATACTAATTAATATATAATTATAATAATTATTATATTATAGAATATTATTATTATATTAAAATTATTATTATTATAATTAATGATATTGTATTATCATTATAGCATTTTTTTTATAATTATTGTATTTTAATATTATGATAATATTACTATAATATTATTTTTAGGATTTAATATATTAAGTCTTAAAGTTAATATTATAAACTCTAGGATTAAATTATAAACCATAATATTAATATTTTAAACCCTAGCATTAATATTACAAACCCTAAGATTAATATTATAGACCCTAGAGATCAAAATTATAAACACTCGGATTAATATTAAATCATAATATTAAACCTTAATATTAAGGTGTAATTTTGAAATGTCACATTGTAACATTGAATAAATGCAATGTAATGTAACAATGTGACACTTATTGTCACACTAACTCCCACGTTGCCACAATGATTGTCACAGTGTAACATTAGATATATTTGCATACCATTCTAACATCATAATATCACACCCTATTACTAAATTAAATATTTTAAACCCTAACATTATAGAACCCAATATTTTAAACCCTAAGATGATAAACCTTAGGATTAAATAAAACACTACGCTTAATATATTAAACACTAGGATTACATGCCCTAATATTAACATTATAAATTGTATGATTAATATTATAAACACTACAATTATAAAACTTAGAATTAATATTAAACCCTAGGATTAATAATAAATATTATAAACGCTAGTATTAAACTCTAATATTATAAATCAAATATTAAACCCTATTATTGAACCTTAATTTTTTAATTTTTTAATATGATGTTAAATAAAATTGCAATCTAATGTAACAATGTGACAATGATCGACATATTAACTGCCACATTGAGACAATTTTTTTCAATGTGCAACGTTGGATAGAATTTTGTATCATTTGAATGCCACAAAATTAAACCAAATATTGGAAACCATAAAATTTTAAAACTTAATATTATAAACCCTAACATTAATATTATAAACCCCAAGACTATAAACCGTAATAATAAATATTAAACCCTAAGTTTAATATTATAAACTCCGAGACTAATATTAAAAACCCTAGGATAATAATCCCTATGATTAATATAAAACTCTAGGATTAATATTATAAACCCTAGAAATAATACTATAAACCCTAATAGTAAACCTTTATATTATAAACTCAATATTAAACCCTAATATTATAAACCCAATTTTATAAACGCTAATATTACATCTTAATTTTGTAATGTCATGTTTTTTTTTTTTTTTGAATTTGTCTACTTCTATTATTGATACAAAAAGTTACAGAGAGGCCATGGCCTCAAAAGGTCTTGCCCAGAGTTGCGGAATTCGCCCAATTACATAACTGAATTCTAACCAGATAAAATTCAGAAGCCATAACTATACTACTAGTCCCAAACAAACAAGCAGGTATGTGCTGCCCACGCAGGGGAAACCGACAATTAAACCTTAGAAAAAAAGTTTGAGCAGAAGAACTAATAAAAATAAGACGACTGTGAGAGAAAAAGGAGTTGAGCCCATTCGAGTGACTGGGAAACAAAAACCTTTGAATGCAAACCTGATTAAGATTCTTGAGAAGTGGGAGGCTATTCTTCGATGATGCGACAACCATATTTGTAAGGGTCTTCTTCCTCTTCCAGATGGCCTTCTATGCCTATGTAACAACTATGCTTGGGGTCACTCAGTCCTACCTGAAGGCTCACGTCTTGAGGAGCATTTCCACTGGGAACCTTGCGCTTCAGGAAATCGGTTGGAGGAGTGTTGTTCCTGTCCTCCACCTTCTTCTCCAGAGTCACACTCGGAGTCACGACAACCACACCCGAAGAATCCTCTTGTAGCACAATGGTAACAGTAGCCATAAGAGTGGAATGACTGAAGGCACAGGGGAAATGAAACTGAGTTGTATGAGACTACATAGGGGTGGAATGGTGAGAGTGTGCCTCAGAATGGGGCTGCCCACGACCCCGTCCACGTCCGCTTCTTGTATAAGGATAGAGGTTAATACAGAAATCCGAGGAGTAGGAAGAGGAACCAGAGGTTGAGGAGGAGGGCTGGTGGACCACATGCCCATGAGAACTTCCCTACCTGTAATGCATTCTGTGGCATAATTTGGGCATAGTGTAAATAACAGGCAGCGCGGAGCAAGCCACAACACTGTGATGGAAGGGGAGGGCGGTAAGGGACCGAGCTTTAGCCAACAAAGGAGCGCCGAAATTGACGAAGGATGAAAGGAAATTGAGCTTGCAGAAGGGACTCTGAGAGACATGAATATCTGGAAAAATATCAATACAACACTCCAGAGCACAACGCTTCCTAGTGCTGGTCCGAGAGCGGGGCTCTGCGGCAGCAAAGGACCAACTCGAGCGCAGGGGAGGAGCATGAATGAGGCTTGGAGGAGGCGCCATGGTTGAAGAGCTTGCAGGCTGGTATGGATGGATGAGCTACATTAACGCAACATTGAAGGTGATGACAGAGTCTTTAATATCAAACATCACGCGAGGCTGGATGGCGGTGGTAAGAAACCACGGGCCAAGCCACAACGCCGCCCACGTACCAATCATCGGACTAATTACCCACATCCGAGATTTTTTGTAATGTCATGTTATGAACTTGAATAAATTGAAATGTAATATCACATTTCGAAAATGATCATCATATTAATTGTAACGTTGAGACAATTTTTGTAACAATGTGATGCTGGATATATTTTTGTACCATTCCATTATCACAATATTAAACCCCAATATTAAGTCAAATATTATAAGCCCTATGAATATAACCCTAATATTAATATATTAAGCCATAAGTTTAATATATCAAACCCCATGATTATTAGACCCAAAATTATAAATACTATTAATATTTAAAAGCCTAATATTAATATATTAAACACTAAGTTTAATATACTGAACCCTAGAATTATAAACCCTAATGTTAATATCATAAACCATAGGATTATAATCCCCGGGATTAATATTAAACCCTAGGATTATTATTATAAATCATAGGATTATAAAACATAGAATTAACACTGTAAATCCTAATATTATAAACACAATATTAAAATACCTAATATTAAACTCGAATTTTGTAATTGTGGAATGTGATAATGAACAAATTCTAATGTAATGTAACATTGTGACAATGAATCGTATTATTTGTTGCATTGAGACAATGCTTGTCACAATTTGATGTGGGATAGATTTCCATACCATTCCAACATAAAAATATGAAATTGTAATAGTAAAAAAATATTATAAACCCTAACATTATAAAACGCAATATTACAAATCCCAAATGCGAGTGACATGCTTGACAGGGGTGGATAATAAAGCCCAATTCATGCAGACTGTGGAGATATCCAAAGAAATTCCCCACCTGCAGCAGATCCAATCATAGCTATCGCCTCGCATGATCCTCACAGAAACATCGATCACGCAGAACGGCCAAGCCTGGTGTCACCTGACCCAGACCATCACCTCACGCTTACCTCCATTAATGACTATGCTACATAATCAACAATGCAACTACGCTTATCCCTCTACGATAGCCAAAATTCTTGAGCTCCACATGTAGATCATTCATGGCCTCTCTAACATGCCTCATCCACAATCTTATATATCCTCCGATTTGCAGCCCCTTACCTACCTCATCTGCCCTCTGCTACATTTAGCTCTTCTAATTTGGATGTTTGTTGATACCAATCAGCTGCGAAGTCCAAGGCCTGGAGTGGAACTGTGCAGCCCCCCTCTGCCTGGTGCATTGCATCCTGTGCACCCACCCCCAGCCTATGCAGCATCTCCTACACCTATGTTTCTCCCGCCACCCCTCCCATGTGCACTATGGCTCCCAGGCTACGCCATCGCACCATTCTTGGTCGACAGCGAGGGGCTCTCCCAAGTCGCTACTATTGCGGCAAGGACAACTGCCTCGAATGACTTGAAGGCTCCTTGTCAAACTCCCTAGCTAGTTATCCTTTAGTTCCCGATCAGCGCACATACTTCTTCAGGAGCTCTATGAAAATACGAATTCGGGGTGTGAGGAGGTCCACCTCCACCCCCAGATCTCCCTCTCTGCAGAGCATTCCATCACCCCCGAATAGTCCTACGCGGGCCAATGAAGACACAGATATTTGGATCATGGATTCCGATGGCAACTGGATGAAGGTTCCTGATGGAGTAGATCCAGACTAAGCCATCCTCTGCACTCCTTCAAATCTCCCCATTTTCACTACTACTGAAGTGGAAGCTGCAAAGGAAGCATTTTTTGCGCTTGCCCCAGCCTGTCCCATCTTCGAGGAAACTCTCCACCGCAGTGATGATGAGGATGAATAATTTTTATGATTTTGTTCAATCCGACTTCTTTTTTTTTTTCATCTGTGCTCGTAGGGCCTCACTGTCATGTCCTACTTCTATGCTCCTAAATGTATAAGCAGTACTGTGAACATATTAATTCCTGCTCACAAGTTTTTTCTGGGCTAGCCCCCTCCCCCCCGGTAGCTGAGAAAAAGTGTAACAAAGGCAAGGATTGGTTAAGCGCAACTTACTAACCCTACCTGTAAACTATGTATTTTAATGTTTCTGAATTAATATATTAGAACAACTTACCAAAAAAAAAAAACGAATATTACAAAACCTAAGTTTAATATTATCCCTAATATTATAAACTCTAATATTAAACACCAATTTTGTAATGTCACAATGTAATGTTGAATAAATTGCCATGTAATGCAACAGTGTGATAATTGATTGTTAGATTCATTGGTGCACTAAAAACATGTTTGTCACAATCCAACATTGACAGAATTATGTACCATTCAAATGTCACAATATTAACCCCTAATATTAAACCAAATGTTATAAATCCTAACACTATAAAACCCAATATTATAAACTATAATGCATGAATATTGTAAAACCTAATATTATAAACCCTAAAACTCATATATAAATCCCTAAGTATATTATATTAAATCCTAAGATTATAAACCCTAAGTCAATATTATAAACTATAATGCATGAATATTATAAAACCTAATATTATAAACCCTAAAAATCATATATAAATCCCTAAGTATATTATATTAAATCCTAAGATTATAAACCCTAAGTTTAATATTATAATCCATAGGATTAATATTATAAACCCTAGCATTATAATCCATATAAACTCTAATAGAAAACTTCAAGATTATAAACCTAATATTATAAACTAAATATTATAGACCCTAATATTTAAACTGATTTTTTTAACGTCGTAGTGTGACATTAAATAAATTTCAATGTAATGTAACATTGTGACAATGATTGTGAAGTTCAGTGCTACATTGAGAAAAAGTTTGTCATAATACAACATTCAATAGATTTATGTATCATTCCATCGTCACAATATGAAACTCTAATATTAAACCACATATTATAAACCATAAACAATATAACTCCCAATATTATAATTCATATATTTAAGATTATAAATTCTAATATTATTGTATGAAACCCTAAGTTTAATATAATAAATCCTAATATTAATATTATAAATCCTAAGGTTAATATATAATAATATTATTTCAATGCGACCTTGGACATATTTATGTACCATCCCAACATCACAATACTAAACCCTAATATTATAAATATTGAGATTAATATATAATAATATTATAGAACCCTAAACCTTAAGATAAATATATTAAACACTATGATTAATATTATAAACTGTGGCATTATAAAACCTAATATTAGAAACCCTAAGATTAATATTATAAACCCTAAAAATCTAAACCTAATATTTTATACTTTAGGGTTCATGTTATAATTCATAATATTAAGATATTAATACTATAAAACAAAATTTTATAAACAATAAGATTACTATTATAAAATGTCAGATTAATGTTCTAAATTGTAATAATAAACATTAATATCAGAAACCTAACATTATAAACCCAATACTAAACCACAATTTTATAATGTCGCAATATGATGTAAAATAAATTGCAATGTAATGTATCATTATGATAATGATTGTCAATTTCATTTTCACAATGAGATAATGTTTGTCACAATGCGATGTTGGATAAAATTTTGTATCATTCCAACCTCACTATATTAAACCCTAATATTAAACCAAACATTATAAAAACCAATATTACAAACCCTCACATTATAAACCCTAAGATTAATATATTAGACACTAAGTTTAATATTCAAATCATAACATTAATATTATAGACCATAACGTTATAACATCTAATATTATAAACCCTTAATTTAATGTATTAAATCATAATATTAATATTATAAATCCTAAGTTTAATATATTAATATTATACAACCTTATGTTTAATATATTAAATCGTAGCATTATAAATCTTCAGAATAATATTATAAACCCTAGGATTAATACAAAACTCTAAGATTATAAACCATAGGACTAACAGTATAAACCCTAATCTTAATCCTTAGTATTATAAACCCAATATGATAAACCATAATATTAAGCCCCAATTTTGTAATTTTGTAATGCCATGTTGAATAAACTGCAATTTAATGTGATATTGTAGTAATAAATTTTAGATTCATTGTCACAATGAGATCATGTTTGTCACATTGCGATGTTGAATATATTATTTTACCATTCCAACGTCACAATATTAAACCCTAATATGAAATCAAATATTATAAACCATATCATTATAAAACCCAATATTATAAATCCTACTTAGACTAATATTATAAACCAAAGACTATAAACCCTTAATTTAATAACCTAGACCCTAGGATTATAAACCAGAAGATTATAAAACTTAAATTAAATATACTAAATCCTAACATTAATATTAAAAATCCTAAGATTAATATAACTATTATACTCCTCACTCCCCTTGAAAATTTTCTTCATATTGAAGAATATTTATTCATGTGTGTAGTGAAAGACACAAGAAAATGGAAAAAGGGATTTAAAATGGACTGCATAGCTAGTAGCCACCTCGATGCACCTTGGAGATATGGCCAAATTGGTATTACACGCTAAACTTAGAGGAAAACATAGCGGATGAATAAATAAATGTAAAAGTAAGGGAGATCTAGCTCTATAGTCATGAAGATGGAGAGTTAATCACTGAGAAACTACAGGGAATATTTCTATCAATTGTCACGAAACCAACCCCTGGAAGCATTACGGTGGAATCAGTAGTGTGACAAATATTCCAGTGCTAGCCCTCAGAAGGTAAACATCAAAGTGGCATGTATGAATTATCTATAGTCCATATTAACTTTAGGGGGTCCAAGCACACTCTTAATATCCTCGATCATTCACCCCACGGGAGAATGAGTACCACACCTACGACTATATACACTAGTACACCAATGACATTGGAAATCGAATGTGCTTTTCAGAGGGTTAATTACTTCTCTCTCTCTCTCTCTCTCACACACACACACACACACACACACACACATCCTACCCAACCTCATGGTGCCACCTCTTATTCCTCCATTAGAGGAAATTTCAGCCTAAAAGTGCCCATGAAATTTTCATGTAATCTCCATGTTATAATATGTAAACCAAAAAAAATCCTTTAAATTTAAAAAGAGGTACACGTAAATATTTGGGAGGGAAAAGAAAAAAACTACTTTTTTACTTGTATTTTTAGCTTATCACCCTATAGGTTTACTCAAATTTTAGGTGTATATGCTCATTGGATGTGTAATAAAATTAAACAGCCAAAGAGTACCCATTATGAATACTTTTGAGAAGACCCACATTGACAAAAATTGCAGATACATTAAAAAAATGTGTTGAACACGTTTTTTTAATGTATCTAAAATTTTTACCAATGCAGGTATTCTAAAAATTATGCATAATGGGTATGAATTGGATGTGTAATTTAATTCCACATCCAATGAGTGTATACACTTGAAATTTGTGTAAACTTATAGGGAGATATGTAAAATACAATAAAAAAGTAGTTTTCATCTTTTTCCTTCAAAATTTATAACTCTTATTTTATTATTTTAACTATTATTTTATTATTTTTTCTCAGGAGGCCACTTTTAGGTTTAATTTCATCTAATTTCATGTGCTATTCCATGCCACACCTCACACATCACATGACTGTTACCTTCGCCTATAAAACTATGAACTGTCATCCATTTGATTATTTTTTTTATAGTCAAGCTCTCTTATCGCTCCGCTTGTTTACCACAATGTCTGACTGTCAACTAGCATGGAGCCATCCCCAAATTCATCCTATACAATTACGTTAGGTCATCAAGTAACATTTATTCCCTGGATTTTTATCTTTCTTGTTATGCTTAATAAGGAAATATGTGCCCAAAACTCCCAAATCCTTATAGGTGAAACCCTCTACAAATATTGATCCCCTCATGGATAAGGAAGTCGAGATTCACAAATTGCCCTACTCATACCACCTGTCGAACCTTTGTTTCAACAATTATGATAGATATATCTAGAGGAAGGAACCCTTTAGGGTCATAAAGTCAGGGATATACTATCAAATTTCCCCGTCTATATACCACATTCTAGAATTTTTTTCTTGGCTCGCTACATCGTACGTAGAGGAGAAATTTTTTTTTTTTTCCTCTGTGGTGAGAATTCTGGAAGTAACCCCAAAATTATTCAAAATTATTTCATTTACCCAAAATATCCCGATCCTGAGAAATTCACAGAGACAATCATGTTGTATAGCTATAACACCCTCTTAGAAGGAGAACAACAAGTTTTCCTTCAGATGATTCTGGACCCTGGTCATCAAAGCTTTCCTATTATAGATTCGTTTCCTATATCCATGTTTTTTGAAGCTTTCCAATCCATCTTGATTGTGATTTCCCTAATTTTTGGGGAGGATGAAACTGCCAACATTACGAAAATCTCCATACAGTTTTTGCATGCAATGATGTAGTAAGGCCTCATTTTTGACATACCTTCATATCTTGTTGAATCTATAAAATTAGAATTTCATTGTTTTCCCATTACTTCTTATCTTGAATACTACTCCATTTTGTTCTAACTTTTCATTTATACCCATGTTGAGGAGTTCAAATATATAGGCCTTAGTATTATAGATTCCCACAAATAGAGAAAGTTTGTGTTTGATCAGTAAAATGCCATCATGAATAAAATGAAAATTGAAGGTTACTCTGAATTCATTTATACTTACATGTCGAATCTTTATATGATCGTAAATACCATATCCCCTCCTAGGATTATACCCCAATAGAAAAAAAATCCTCCAACCCAACAAGGATATCATGGTGGGAAATTGGTTCTTGTTTGAATACAATATTAGAAGAATTTTGAGGTAAAAAATGGGCCTCCAAAGGAAAATGTACAATCAACATTCACTTTATGAGAACCAATCACATTTTACAGGATGACATCATCCCCCATGGTTAAGGTGCCATTTCTTGAGTTAAATGTACCTACTTGTCACATTCTCAATGGTGGATAAAAACTCATGGCTAACCATGGTAGTATTCTAAGTACTTTTAAAGTCACAAAGTAAAGTACTCATAATAAATGTCATTTCACATTTTTTTAATAAAATATTATTATTGTCATTTCATATTTTTTGAAAGAAACAATGCATATCCCTATAAAGTCTTCATGTCTTTCTAGACTTTTCATATATGATATTAATTTTTATATTATATATTATTTATTTTTATGTTATAAATCAATTCAATTAAATATGTAATATCAAATTAATACATAAAATAATATATTACATTTATCTTATTATATTATTTCATTTTTATATAGTATATTAACTACATGTTATTATATAATTTAAATAATATAAATTTTAATTAATGATATGTTGTACAACTAAGAATTTATGAATTTATATTTATAATTTATTTTAATTTATTTAAGTATAAAGTACATATGCATTAGTTGTTCAATGATAATGCCTCTTTCTTGAAAAACTCACTTTTATTTATAATCACATCAATACAAATTTTTATGTTAATTTTATTTTGGTATAAATTTTCAATTGAATTTAACCATGGTTACATGGATTTTGGTGCAAAAAGTGAATTGTAAATTCATAAATATTATTTTATTGGTTTAGCTATTATTTTATTATTTCCTTCGGAGGCCCATTATAGACCTCAAAATTCCTCTAATATAAAATTAAGGTTTATGCGTCAGAGCTTCTCCGTAATTGTTTATTTTTTTCATTCATATGATATTTTTTCTATAGAATTCAATAGGAAAATCATGCATGTTGATCATACCCAAATTGTTCCTATAAAGAAGGGATGCATGTTCAAATTGGGTAAACCGATAATCCCCTTCATTGTTAACACTAGACAAGACTCTCAGCGAGTTGAATACTTGCTGAAAGAGATGAATTGCGAAATGGGAGAAGTATGTAACTATGATTCCCATGGCATCATATGAAAAAGGAGGAAGGATATTATTGCTTCAATTTATGAACATGATTCTAGACATTAAATTGAACAGAAAGCTACTTTAGGTTCCTAGTCAATTAATATGAAGATGGAGATAAAAATTCCAAATTCAAAGGATAAGTCCAAGAAGAGAATAATGGATGAGGCTTTAGAGATGGTAATGGAAGAATATTCCACCAACAAAAAGGCTAAAATCCAAGAGCCAGCTGAACAAGATATTGAGACCATATTTATTGAGACCAACTTGAACTTGCATGGCTTCCAAGTAACCCTAGAAAACCATCCTCAAGATACCACCTCTACTTTTACAAATGTATCTATCTTGGATTCTTTTGGAATTTCAATGACAACAATCCCTAGTTGGGAAGTATGGTAATTGATAGAGGAAAATAATAAAAGAATCAAAGATGAAATGCAACAACAGTTGGCATCACATCAAGTCCCTTTTCAAACTACACTACTATCTGCTATGGACCTTGAAAGAAAATAGATGAAGCTCTCATTGCACCACCCCTCAGCATAGTGCCTTCAAGAGGGACCACAATTTAGAATTGTGGATGTGTCATTGGACATGACTAGTGTACCTCTGCGAGACAAAATAAAATTTCACATACATGTTGGAGAAATTATCTATAGTCAATTGAGAAGAAACACATTCCTAATCAGGAAAGATGAGAAGTTATTAGAAAAATATTCAAATAGGTGTAAGTAAGAAAGATACAACTCTAAAAATTTAAAGAGATTATTTTTAAATTTAGGGTGAACCCAAAGGATAAAACCATGGTGGAGACCCTCATCGAAATTTTTAAAGCTAAGATTCAGGACCTAAGACACAAGCTGAAAATTCCTACATCTAAAGATGTGCAATACATGGAGTTGGCCCAAGTGGGGGTAGAAAGAAAACCATGTCCAAAGAACTTATAGATAGAAATGATGATGTCGTAGCCGTTAAGAAAAATATGGCAGAGTTATAGCAAAGCTTGATTCACAAGTGGAAGAGCTCCAATAGATAATCCACTCACATATTTTTATTTTGATGATGCCATAAGTGTTAGATGATCCAAAAACAATTTTATCATAGGTTATAGTATTAGAATAAAATAATTATTAATTTAAGATATTAAATTAATAATTATTATTCTAGAATATTAAATATATTGAGGAGATATTTAGAATTAGAAATTTGTTAATGTAAATTAGGACTCTAGAAAAGAGTCGTTTCTTAGGCTCCAAATTAGGAGTAAAGTTAGTAGTTTTGTTAAAAGCTCATTTATTGTAAATGGACACTTTTTTAATTTCCAAGTGATCCATAGAGCTTATAAATAGGTTAGTTTTCCTATTTTCTTTGAATGTGTAATGAGAGAATGAGTGTGTGAGTTTACGTATGTAAACTCCTGCAATTTGCCCTGTAATTTTTTGCTTGATCAATAAAAATTGTGTGTCTGAGGACACTTTTGCTCTTTCATGTGGTATCGGAGCCACGGTGATGTAGTGAGGAGGAGATTCCAGCTTTATCAAGTTGTGGAAAACTCAACTCCGTTGACGTGATCGGCAAAAGATTGGTATGAAATTTGCAAAAAAAAAAATTGATTTTAGATTGGCAAATTCTAAAATCATTTTTTTTTTTAAAAGGCCAAAGAAAAATCTATGAGAAGTTTCAGTTTCAAATTGTTTGAGTAAAAAAAAAAGGGAAGCACTGTTGAAAATAGATTCTGCAATTACATAAAAATCGATTCTGCAATTCTGAACATTGTGAAAGCTTACATATAAATCGACTCTGCAATCTGCTTGAAGAAATTGACTCTGGCAATCTGCTTGGAGCAAATCGATTCTGGCAAATCGACTCTACAATTTCATTCAATGTTTATTTGATTCAATGCTTCTGCACTTTCAAGTGTATTTTTTTGTTTAAAAGTCCTTTCATGAAGCATTCAAACAGCACTTCAAACAAGCGCTTCAAACTTTCAAACCTGCGTCCAATCCAGCCATAACCAACGTGTATTTCTGTTGATTAATAACAGAATTCTAAACAACGTTTTTTTAAGGGTCTATTTTTGCATTTGACATCGATTCATATCGATTTTGCAATAGCAACTAGCTATTAAGAAGTGTGTTTTAAAATCTGCGTTAAGAAGGCATTAAAGAAGTGTGTTCAACATTTTGAAATCTTGGCATTTGAACCAGCGTCCCCCAGCAATTAGAACCAGTGTCTGGCATTTGAACCAGCGTCCTCCAGCATTTGAACCAGTGTTCAGTTGAGTTTCAGAACTGCGTTTTCTGAAGATCAATTCTAAATATCAATTTTGCATATATCGATTTTGAAGATCAGTTGAATAGGAACAACACTTGAGAATTTGAATAGGAACAACGTTTTTTTCATGTCAATAGAAACAACATTCCAGCATTTGAATAGGAACAGTGGATTTTGCCAACGTCCTCCAGCGTTTGGCATGGATCTTTGCAAATAAGTGAAGACCAGCGTTTCCATTGCATTCCAAAACAGCGTTTCAATTGTAGCGTTTTAAACAAACTGAAGCCAACAACCAGTTTGAATGCCAGTGTTTTAAGGAAATTTCTAGTGTTCCAGTCAGTGTTAATGTTGGTGAAATTAAAAAGTGGACATGTAAAGGAGTTCTTAAAGTATTTTGTATCTGGAGTGTTCTTTTAATTTGTAATTGTGATTTTCATATTTTATTTGGAGAAATAAGTTGAATTTGGAGGAATAAGTAGAAATATTTTTATATTTTTTTGGAGTAATAAGGAGTTTTTTTTGTTTTGTAAATTTGTTTATGGAGTGATAGTGTGACTCAAATTAATTTTACTTTGAGGGGGGGTATTTTATTTTTTTTACCAGATTGTGCAAAAGCACTATTGTAAAAATCAAATTTTGAAAGTTGTCTTGTAAACATTCGAGAACTTGACTAGAGCCAAGTGCAAAGCTTAGTCAATTTTCTCCTATTTTGACGACTATTCGAGGGTCAAGGCCAAGCCCCGATAGTTCGTTTTTGCGTCATGTGTCGCTGTTGTGTTGGGCATCTTGATTTTTGGAGTTTGATTCGTGGTGTGAAGTCTTAACACTACAATGTCGAAGTTGATTAATTTATTTTCTGATTCTGACAAGCTTGAAGGCTCAAAATCTTACAAAACATGGCAACGTCTCATCAAAAGCACTCTTGTTTATAATGAACTATGGCATGATAATTGTGATGGAGATGTAAAGCCAAATAAACCTATAGATGCAGCTGCGCTAGCAAAATGGGAAGTTAAAAACGCCAAAGCATGAGCTCTCATTAAATCCTCTGTCAATGATGAAATGTATGTACATATCGAAAATGCTAAAGATGCATGGTCTGCTTTGAGAACTTTTAAAGAGTTGTTTGATACTCAGCCTCAATCAAAAAGAGTTGATCTACAATTAAAATTTTTGCATCAAAAATTGACTGAAGACGGAGATATTCTTGAATACATCTCTAAACTTAAGAATATTAAGTAGGAAATTGTTAATGATGGTTTTCAAGCAGTTGATGATAGTTTTATGGTCACAATTCTAATTTCTGGGCTTCCTTATTCCTACACACATTTTTTAGAAACTTTGCAGCTCACTGGAAAGTTAGAAAAGCTAAAGTTTGATGAGCTCTGCGAAATGTTGACTCAACATGATAAAACTTTTGGGAAGAAAAATAAAGTTGGTGAAGATGTTTTTCTAACAGAAGCCAGTACTAACAAATCCCCAGCTAAAAATTCCAAAAACAAAAGCAAAGGTAATTTTAATCAAAATCAAGGTCGTGGTCGCAGTCAACAAAGAGGAAACAACTCCAACAGAGGCTTCAATTCAGGCAGAAACAATTCTCAAGGCAGAGGCAATAATCAAAATAGAGGATCTCAGCAAGGTATAGGACAGAATCCAGGAAGAGGTCAATCTCAAAACAGAGGACAAAGCAGAGAGCGAGGACAGTCTCAAGGCAGAGGATAGTCTCAAGGAAGAGGCACTGATTTGAGTCAAGTTGTTTGCAGGCGATGTAACAGAGTTGGTCACTATGCTTCATATTGTCGCACATCTATCAATAAAATTTCTAAGTTTCAACAGCCTTCAGTACAATTTGCAAATGATCAAGATCAAGATGATAATGACTCAGAATATGTCTTTACTTCTTCACCAGCAATCCAAATTTCCTCTTATGTTAAGAGTGATTATGAAGATGCTTGGATTTTGGATTCAGAAGCAACTCAGCACATGACATGTAGACGGGATTTCTTTTGGAATTTTCAAGAGTGCCATCTTAAATCCATATTTCTAGAAGATGATACAAAACATATGCCTTATGGAAAAGGTGCAGTCAAAGTTTTTCTCCCTGACATTGGAGAAAAATTGATTTCCAATGTGTGGTATGTACCCACCTTTAAGAAAAATTTGTTGTCCTTGGTCATGATTCGACAAGCAGGGCATCAAATAATTATGGAAGATGGCTTAGTTAAGATTAATTCAGTCAAACAGAACTTCCAAACAGTGATGACAGGATATGAAGACGGAAAACTGTTAAGGATGAAAGGAACAATTATTCCAAGACATTCTGATTTTGCAGGGGCAGTTACAATAGGAATTTCACCTATAAGACTATGGCATGTAAGATATGGACATTTGAATTTTGACAGTATTTCTCAATTGCAGAAACAAGGGATGGTTAAAGGGCTTCTGACTTTCAACAAAGAAAATGTTAAGTGTGAAGCCTGCATTTATGGCAAACAAAGTCGAGAAAGTTTTCCAACAAGTACATGGCACGCAAACAGGCTGTTGCAACTAGTTCACAGTGATGTGTGTGGTCCACTACAAAGTTCATTAGGTGGTTGCAAATATTTCTTGCTATTTATTGATGACTTCAGTAGAATGACTTGGGTTTACTTCTTGAAAAACAAGTCAGAAGCATTTGAGAAATTTAAAATTTTTCGAAAACTTGTTGAAAATGAAGCCAAAGAAAAGATAGGTACTCTTAGGACAGATAATGGGGGAGAATTCAACCCAAATGAATTCAAAACTTATTGCAGTGAAAATGGCATCAGAAGGAATCTTACAAATGTTTACACTCCACAGCAAAATGGAGTCATAGAGAGGATGAATCGCACATTGTTAGGCATGGCGAGATCCATGTTAACTTTCAAAGGGTTAAGTCCAACATATTGGGCAGAAGCAATCCATACAGCTGTCTATCTCAGAAACAGATCTCCAACTGCTTCATTAGAAGGAATCACCCCTTATGAAGCTTGGTTTGGCTTCAAGCCTAAAGTTAAACATCTTCGAGTTTTTGGATCCATATGTTATGCCTTAGTTCCCAAGGAAAAGAGAACTAAGCTTGATTCAAGAAGTTTGAAATGCACCATGATTGGCTATTCAGATGAAAAGAAAGAGTATCATCTTTTGACCAGTGAAAAATTTATTGTGAGCAAGGATGTCATTTTTGATGAAACAGAGAGTAAGAGTGCTGAAGAAATCGAAAATCTTCTTCACAAGTTAGAAACCAAGGGCAGTAAAAGGAAAGGAAATATGCAAAGTCAACCAACTTCACCAAATTGGTATGAACTTGATTTTCCTTCCTCTGAAGATGAGTCCTCCAGTCCATCTACTTCACCAAAACCATCTGGGTCTTCTAGCAGTTCATCAGCGTCTCCAACCAGCAGCAGTTCTTCTGACAGTGATTCTCCAGATTCACCACCTGAACGACCAACATCAGTTTACATTAATCACCTCTACAATGACGGAGACTTCTCAAAACCTCAAACAAGTGAGCAACAACTTCCAAAATGGGCAGTTCAACTCTTGAAAGATGTAAGGCCTAATGAACAAAACAAAACAAGAACAAGGGGATCAAAACGAAATGAAGGAAAGTTTTCTTTGATAGCAAATGATTTTAATGAACCTTCTTCTTTTCAAGAGGCAGTAAAACATAAAGCATGGCAACAAGAAATGGTTGATGAATATCAGGCAGTTCAAGACAACAACACTTGGCAACTTGTTGATTGTCCTCAGCATGTTAAACCTATTGGATGTAAATGGGTTTATCGAATTAAGTACAAACAAAATGGTGATATTGACAAGTATAAAGCACATCTTGTTGCTAAAGGATTTGCGCAGCAGGAAGGAATCGATTATGAGGAGACCTTTGCTCCCACAGCCAAATGGAACACCATCCGCCTCACACTTGCCTTAGCAGCTCAGAAAGGGTGGAAAGTTCATCAAATGGATGTAAAAAGTGCTTTTCTCAATGGGGACTTACAGGAAGATGTATACATGACACAACCACCAGGGTTTGAAGTTAAAGGGAAAGAACATAAAGTCTGCAAATTAATCAAGGCTTTATATGGATTAAAACAAGCTACCCACGCCTGGTATGCCAAAATGGATGAATACCTTCGCAAAGTTGGTTTTCATCGCAGTGAATCTAATGATACTTTGTATGTGCGCCAACAGGGAAAATATCTGGTCATTCTCATTATGTATGTTGATGATTTGATCATTACAGGAAATAATGATGATCACTTAGAACAGGTCAAAAAGGAGTTGCATGCAGGTTTCAAGATGACAGATTTGGGGCTACTTCACTACTATCTTGGAGTTGAAGTAAGCCAACGTCCACATCAGATCTTCATTTCCCAGAGAAAATATGCAGCAAAAATTCTTCAGCGATTTGGAATGCAGGATTGTAAGCCTCTCCTTACCCCTATGGAACATAACTTAAAACTTTCAAAATTTGAAGGGGGGGAAAGAGTGGACAACACGACTTACAGATAGTTGATTGGCAGCTTGATTTATTTGACCACCGCTCGTCCTGATCTATCTTATGCAGTCAGTGTTCTTTCACATTTTATGCATGAACCATTAGACAGCCACTGGAATGCAGCCAAAAGATTTCTTCGATATATCCAAGGAACAAAAGATTTTCGTCTTCTTTACAAAAAGACTAAAATTTTTGTACTTGGTGGATTTTCAGATGCCGACATTGCAGGCAGTATTGATGACAGGGCATCCACCTCAGGTTACTTAATGAACATGGGGTCAGCTGCAGTTTCCTGGAGTTGCAAGAAGCAAAGTACAGTGGCCACTTCTTCAGCAGAATCAGAGTACATTTTAGCATGGGAAGCAGCATGTGAGATTGTTTGGTTACATCGAGTTTTACAGGACTTGGGGATTCCTCCAGCATAAGCTACTTCATTATTCATCGACAATCAATCAGCAATAAAGCTTGCCAAGAATCCAGTTTTTCATTCAAAGACAAAGCATGTGGACACCAAGTATCATCATATCAGATCTCTCATTGCAAAGGACGTCATCAAGCCAGTGTTTTTCCCTTCAGAAGATCAGACCTCCGACATTTTCACAAAACCTCTTGGCAGAATAAAGTTTACTAATTTCAGAGATGAACTTCGTATCTGTTGTAATGTATCTTTGGATCATAGGGGGGAATGTTAGATGATCCAAAAATAATTTTATCATAGGTTATAGTATTAGAATAAAATAATTATTAATTTAAGATATTAAATTAATAATTATTATTCTAGAATATTTAATATATTTAGGAGATATTTAGAATTAGAAATTTGTTAATGTAAATTAGGACTCTAGAAAAGAGTCGTTTCTTAGGCTCCAAATTAGGAGTAAAGTTAGTAGTTTTGTTAAAAGCTCATTTATTGTAAATGGACACTTGTTTAATTTCCAAGTGATCCATAGAGCTTATAAATAGGTTAGTTTTCCTATTTTCTTTGAATGTGTAATGAGAGAATGAGTGTGTGAGTTTACGTATGTAAACTCCTGCAATTTGCCCTGTAATTTTTGCTTGATCAATAAAAATTGTGTGTCTGAGGACACTTCTGCTCTTTCAATAAGATCCACTGAATCCCACTAAAAAACTAGAGGTTGATATCGAGAATATTAAGCATGCTCTCACACAAAAGGAGAAGAAACTAGATACAACTATATGAAATGCTGAGAAAACTAGAAAAAATTCCATACCACAACCCATTAGATCACTGAACTGAAAAAAAAAAGAGAAAAAAAATAGAAAAGGTTGAAACATAATGTCTCTCTCATCAAGGCTAGGAAATCAATTTGGGATGAGATCATTTTTGAAGTAAAAATATTTGGGAAGATATGACCTTGGTGTCTAAGAAAAAAATTGTTGTTAAATACTTTGAATTATTTATCCTTTCAACCAAGGAGGTAGATGGTAAAAATGCCGAGACAATAAAAAAGTTCATTAACTACCTCAAAAAAATTCCAGTTAATGAATTGAGGACCATGGATATCATGGACAAACCTGGGACAATCATTGTAATTTACAAGATGATTCAGAAAGAAATATCTAGGGTCAACGGTGAGGAATGTCTAGGTAATGTATTGAAATTTGTAGCTACGTTTGGTTCAGATTTTGATTGAAGGATTAGATTCTTATTTCCAAATTATTGGGACATTTTAGGGACCAGTACCATGAGACAAATACAACCAAATATTGGTGGAAGCTAAAATCCAGGAAAAATATTCTCATGAGAAGACCTCCACCTTGAAAGGGAAGAGTATAGTCAGCTATGTGCGGAGGGAATTCTAGTTAGTATGGTTGGAAAAAAAAAAGGTTCGTTTCCAAGAAAAATTATATGAAGCTCACCAATCTGAGCACAAATTATGAAAATTTACTATGCTCTCCTCTACCGAATCTAACTTTATTGAAAAAGTGTGACTGATTTATTAATCCACCTCTAGTTTGAGTTATAGAGCTGAGATCCATCCAACCAAAACTGACTCACCATTAATGAAATTTTTTTTCTTGTGTCAATAGTGACACTTTATGTTATTTTAATGTTTTTGTAAATATTTAGTTTCAAGAATGTAATCAAAGTTGTGACATGATAGCTAGGATACTTTTGCTAGTAGCACACTTTAATATTTTAGTTGGTAAGAAGTTACAAGAATATTAAGAAGGATTATTTTTTTGGTGGGGGAGTGGGGAGGTGATGATCTATGAGACCCTATAGAAATGTTTAAAATATCATTGTAAAGGGTTCCAATTTTTGGATTCCAAGGGAAGCTATAAAATGTGTATTTAGAAGTTGTACAAATAACTGCAGATGTATGCTCTTTTGTAGATTAATAAAGAAGCTATGGTGATTCCAAATGCATGAAATGTGTAGTGTGTGATCCTTCTTTTTTTTATTTCCTTATATGTTTCTTTCCTCTCAGAAGGTGCATAATTTTAGTTGTTGGATTTAATCTTAGAGTTATGGATTCATCTATGTCATTTTTTTATGAAATATGCATGTGATGAATAAGGTCTAATGTCCTTAATATTTGTTTCGTTCCATATGTATTTTCTTTTAAATTATCAATTTCATTGGTTTCTACTAAATTTTTATGCACGCGATTTTGAAGCCAACCCTCTGTGTTAAATTTATCTTCCTTATGTTCTTCATTAACGCTTACTATAAAAACTAACTTTAACTGTATGTTTTTTCTATTAGGCCACCATATTTGATATTTAAGTCATTTAAGAGAATAGTAAATGTATGCTTATGATTTAGTATTCCTTTGGAAGAGATATTTGAAATAATTTTAACTCATAATATGGCTCAATGTTGAATTCTAACAAGAAATAATTCAGAAAATATAATATTTCATAGGAACTTACCTCCTTCAACCCAAAGGTTGTCTCTAGGAGCCCCAACATTTTCTGGCACCATTTCCGAGGAACAAATCAAAATATTTTCCCTGGGTAAGACATCTCTACACTCCTTTGTTAGGTGAGAAATAGGAAGTGCAGATTTAATATCTCTCACCTTCGAGACTCAACTGGGGAGCTTTCCGGTTGGTTATTCTAGATTTCAAGAGGCCACATACATGTTATGATATTTCACAACAAAACAACCTCTCGTGTTTGATCTAGAGAGAGTAATATCTAGAAGAATTTGGAAACAAAGAACTCCAATAACTCAAGAAGTTGTGGTTTTTACCACATAAACCTCAACTTATAGCTCCCAAAAGGTCTAGATAAATTATCCTGAGACCTCAGCTAGAGTTTCAGAATCTTAAAGATATTATTTCCCTTCGCTTGGATCTTACTCTTCAAAACTTAAGGATAAATATACCTATGTCAATTCACCTCCTTTAACATTTCGTACCTTCCCAGAACTTGAAGAAATCAAGGATATCGTTATTATAATTTTGACTAAGAACCCTTCCAACACTTTATTCAAACTCTAGTTAGTTACCGTTCACATATTTTTTCAACCAAGTTCTATGGTAAAAATTTTCCAACCCCTAGTGCAAAATATTTTTGTCGCTAGTTTCCTACTTAAAACATATTCCCCACTTAACTCGCAAAAAAATCTGAATGGAATACCTTAATATTATCTTACGATCATTCTAAGATTCAATGGGGAGAATGATATTTTGTCCCAAAAACACAGAGAAGACTTTTGTCAATTTTTCAATAACATAAATGTATTTTCTTGATGTAGTCTTGAGACTATTTGAGAAATATTTAGATGGGGAAGACAAAATATTGTTTAAGACCCTACCAAATGCTTCAATCAATACAAAACTCTTTCATGTGGAAATGGGGAGAAAATAAGGACCACATACCAAGGGGAATTTTAGGGGCTAATATTCGCAGATGGATTAATTTTCCATGCTTTTCCAAAAAAAAGATTCACCATTTCCCATTTTTTCCTTAAAATGATTCGCCTAAATTTTATAACAAAAAAATATTTTACCTTAAAAATCACCAAAATTTTATAGATTCTATATAAAATCATTAGAAGTTGGAATATTTTTACTAAAATATCACCAAGAATTTTATACTTTAAATATTATGGATTAGTAATATTCGCCAAAGTTTCTAATCTTTAAGATAAATTTGCATCCTTAAAATTTTCTCTGCCACATACATGTCTTCACTGAATTCAATGCAGTAGCAAATAAAAATAACGAGGATGTCTTAGAATTTATAAAAAAATTTATTAAAATATATAAAAATCTCGCTACTCATATTTAACCTCCATAAACAACTGCTAAAGTGGTATTTGTTGAAGCCTTTGAGCCAGGGTTTTAGTTCACACATAGGGAAAGTAAGTATCATACACTAGATCAAATTGAGACTGATGCTTTGGAAGCTGAACAAAATATCATATCCACTGGAAATTGGAGAGGAAAGTGAGAACAAAATGACATATGAAGAGGAAAGGGTGAAGCGAGATCCTATGGCCAAGAAAGCGAAACCTAGGAAGATAAGTTGGAATAGATGAAAAAATTAATGAGGAATTTGTCAAATAATCTTCTGAAGTTGGAGTTGGAGAGAAAAATTCCTCCTCAAAAGGTTCAACAAGGTCAGAATAGGAAGTTTTATCCCTTATATATGATGCCTCCTCTGCATATTTTACAAAGAGAAATAAAATATCAACAAGCCCAAATACAATCTCCTTTGTATTTGGAAGATGACCCTGAGGAAAATATGGAAGATGCTATAGAAATGAAGGATAACCATTTCTCTTCTATTTCTGAAGGAGACAATGACATAGAAGCATAGGAAGGAGAAGGGCAGGAATTGGGTGTCCCCTTAGATGATGAAGAAATAGACAACTATTGTAAAAAAATTATTGCTTTCATGCAAGCCCAGTTACATAAGAAATATGATTTGAGGTCAAGAAAGAGACCCAAGAATCTACTCAAACCATTTTTCGTAAAAGAGATGTTAAAGGTAAGAAACCATTGAACCCTGCCTCACTGACCAAAGGATATTCCTCCCATCCTTTTCATTCTGAGTCTAAAGTCTCAAATGGAGTGAAAAAATAAATGAAAATAAATTGAATCCGTAAATAAAATAATGAACTAGTTGAGCCAGCTAAAGTTGATAATAATCCCTCTTCTTGAAACCTAAAATAATATTTAGAAAAGGTCAAGGTATCCATACCTTTCACTGAATTTCTAAAGTAGCCCAATTATAAAGCCCGAGTTTCTCATTTCATGGATTTATCCACCCTTACCCCGCTTCAAGAGAGTATCAACCCGCATGAAGAAAGGCATGCGGTCATTTTTGGTCCATATGTGGAAGATAAAGACCCTTCCAGTATTGCATTCTATTTCACCCTAGTGACTCAATGATTTATTTTTACATAATTTTATGCTTGACTTTGGAGCTTCTCACAATTTAATGCCATTGTTTGTAATGGAGCAGTCAAGACTATAGATAACAAATCTCTATAAGGATTTATATTCCTTTAATTCTAAAATAGTTGAATTTATGGGTATGATTAAATATGTGGTGGTTAATTTGGCACAAATCCTAGTAAAGCGTGTGGTGATGGATATTGCAGTTGCTCATATTCCTACAAGGTTTTGTATTCTCTTTTCTAGGTCATGGGGAAAGAAACTAGAAGGATATATCAAACTGATATGACATATGCTACCATCCCAGTGTTTCGCGGTGAAGAAAAAAGGTTATACCCGGAGTCCGAATTCGCAAAGACAGTAATGGAAGTTGATTATTCAAACAACTCTCCAGTGTATGGCCAAGAAATATATTTTTCATTTTTTATGTTGGAAGAATATGATCAAATAATGTAAAACACCTGAGTAGAATATTCTACTCATACTGGTAAGAAACAAGTAGAGTCTAGTCACGTTTGGAAATTTCATTTTGACGGTGCTTATTTTGAGGATTAAAATGGGTTAGAGAATTATTAGTGTCTCTGGAGGGTAATATTGTCCCTTTCTCTTTCAAATTAGATTTTGTTGCTACAAACAATGTTTTAAAATATGAGGCATTGTTAATATGACTTCAAGCTGCTAAAAATATAAATTTTGAGTGCTTGGTAGTATTTGTGGATTCTGAGCTTGTGGTGAAACAAGTTAGGAATCATTGTCAAAACAAGCACTAGATATTGAATTCCAACTAAAATGAGGTATGGGATCTGATTGAAATTTGTTTTTTGTCCTTTAATATTCAATTTACTCCCGGTGAGAACATTAGGGGAATTTTGAGGTATAAAATGGGAATCCGAAGGAAATTATAAAATAATAGTGGAAATAATAAAATAAGATTCGATTACATCATCACTTTTTAGAGGGAAACACAAAAAAAATTAATTTTTCAACTCATATTTTCCACTTATCTACATATGGTTTTACTCGAATTTCGATCAAGAACACTCGTTGGATGTAGAATTTTATTCCTCATCCAAGGAGTACCAATGCTGCATAATTTTGATTACATGAAAAATGAGGAATACATGAAAAACATTATTAGAATTACATTTTTTCATGTATTTCTCATTTTCCATATAGCAGGGTCCATCAAAAGTATTCATCATCTATACTCCTTGGATGAGGAATTAAATTTTGCATCCAATTAGATTTGAGTAAACATTTATGTAGATAAGTTGAAAATACAAGTCGGAAAATTAGTTTTATTATTATTATTTTTTTTAATATTTTTACTTTTTTACCCCAAAAATGGTGAATCATCCACCATGGTTGACATCATCATAATAAATCTTATTGGTTCTCATAAAATTTATTTTGGTTGTACATTTTTCTTAGGAGGCCCATTTTAGACCTCAAAAGTTATCTAATGGGACAAGATGTCCAATTCCTTGGCAATTTTTGTTAGCAGCTTCAAACCTCCTCAAAATCACTTTCTTAGGTATGAAGTTGAGCTCATGTATAGACCCTGAGTACAAAAAAATGTGAAATACTAGCTTATTTTTAAGGACGAGGAACATATTAAGCATTTTATGGAGGTCATTTGATAATTCTCTAATTTAATGATTGATCGGGAATATGATGTTGTAGTAGAATAACATTAAACAACTTGGGAGGAATCATTTTCTAGTCATACAATTTTGTAGTTGAAGGGAAATGTGATTCCTAGGGCGTTGGTTACACTAGAAAGGTTTTTTAATGCAAATGATGTAGCTATAAATCTGACTAAACATGAGCTTGAGGAGTATATAGAGGACTTTAATATTGGCAAAAAGTGAGAGCCTAAAATTATTAAGTTGTCTAGATGAGTTCCAAAGGAATAGAAGCAAAGATATATTTATGTTTTTAAAAGCTATATGGAAGTTTTTTCCTGATCTTATGATGATTTGAAGACTTGCGATATTAGTGTCTTACAACACAAAATTACTTTGAAAACTGAAGTAAATACCTACATGTATAAAATTAGACAAATAAATCCCTTCCTACTCCCATCAATGGAAAAGGAAGTGAATAAGCTGCTACATGCTAAAATTATCGTTCCTGTAAGATATTCATAGTGGGTAGAAAATTTAGTCCCTGTTAGGAAGAAAAATGGGGACGTCAGATTATGTGTGGACTTCAGAAACTTTAATAGGGATTCTCTGAACGACAATTACCACTTACCTAAAATGGATTACATTCTCTAGAAAGTGGTGGGATCATTCAAATTTTCCATGATGGATGAGTTCTTTGGATATTAGAAGAAGCCAAGTTTCAACACACCATGGGGAAGATTTATGTATGCTAGGATTCATTTTGGTCTCATATATTCTTCAGCCATTTTTCAAAGGGACATGGAAATAATGTTCATTTGGGAGAAGGAAAAATTCCTGGTAATTTATGTGGGTGACATAAATTTCTTTTTGAAATTAGATGAGGAACATCTCAAACACTTGGAGCTCACTTTTGAAAAGTGCAGGAAATATGGGTTATATTTAAATCCCAATAAATCACAATTTTATTTGAGCGAAGGTAAATTGTTGGGTCACATAGTGGCAAAGGAATGAGTGAAGATTGACCCTAAGAGGATGGAGGAAATCAGCAATATCCCATTACTAAAGAATAAAAAGGAGATACATTGTTTCTTAGGTAGAATGAATTTCTTAAGGATGTTTATACCCAATTATGTTGAGATTTTCAAAGAGATAACATAAACGCTGAAGAAAAATGAAGAGATTAAATGGATAATTGAAGCTAGAGAATCATTCTCTAGGATGAAGAAGGCCTTTGTAGAATTCCTAGTTCTCACCATCCCCGATTATCAAAACCTAATTCTTGTCTTTTTACTTCGCATCTCCTAACACTATGGAAATTGTTTTATTGCAGAAAATTGATAAAGGGAAGGAAAAATAAATTGCATTTTTATTCATGTGTTAAGGGATACAAAATTAAAATAAAATATTATGGAGAAACAAGCCTATTCTCTCATTAAGTCTCTAAAAACTTTCTAAACTTATATTTTACAATACAGGATATTTTCTTGTGTTCCTACAACTGTTTTTAAAGACATCCTCATACAACGAAAAAATGAAGGTAAAAGAGGTAAATGGATAGCCAAGGTTTAGGAGTATGACATGAATATTAAACGTACCAAACTGATCAAGGAGTAAGGATTGGCCAATTTCTTTTTCAGACGAAATTATTAGGATTTGGGTATAATTCTGCTAATCAACTGGGTAGGAGCAGGAAAAAAAAGTGAGCTGGGGAATGTCAAGGGATGAACACATAAAATTGAAATCAAATACTTGTTTTTTGTATGGTATAAATATATTTTTCAATATATGTTGTTTATGGAATGCCCACCTAAACTTGAAAAAGTAAAATATAGAGATTTAAGGCTACAATCAAAAACCATTTTCATCTCCAATGATCAGTTATACTCGAAGGATCCAATGGAAATATTATTATTATGCTTGGAGAAGGAGGAAATATCAAAAGTAATATAGGAATTCCATGGTTGTAGTTTTGGAGGACATTATAACCGAAAGGTCGCGACCCTTAAAATTATCAAAATTGGCTTCTATTGGCCCAAATTATTTAGGTATATCCATGGAAAAGTTAGAACCTGCAAAAAGTGTCAGATATTTGTTGAAAACGATAATCTAGTACCCCTCCCTTTAATCCTTGTTTTTGCAGATGAACCATTTATGAAGCGGGGGCTAGATTTTATTTGAGAGGTCCACCATCATTCATTGAGAAACAAAAATGGATACTCACAGCAATAGATTATTTCACAAAGTGGGTAGATTCCATTGATTCAAGGAATGCAAGTGATGGATTGGTTATTAAATTTATGGAGGAGAACATTCTAGCCAGATTTGGTTGTCCAAGAAAAATTGTCATTGATAATGCAGACGTATTTAAATCAATGAAATTTAACAATTTGTACCAGGATTATAATATTATCTCGAGAAATTCCATCGCTTACTATCCACAAAGAATATGTTTAGCAAAATCATCCAACAAATCCTTAGTCATAACCCTTAAGAATACCATAGCACAAAATAAAAAAACATGGGACTCTCAACTTTAGTTTGCATTGTGGGCCAACAGTGTCACCGCTTAAAGGTCAACTGGTAAATCCTGATTTGAGTTGCTATATGGGATCATTGATTTTTCCCTACCTAATTGGCTATGTGAGTGTCTAAGATTCTACAATATGAAAAGGAGGAGAAAAAACCATCTAATCGAGAGAATAAATCATTTGATTGAACTTCAAGGGAGTAGGGAGAAAGTAACCCAAAATTTGATAAGTACCATGATAAGACAAAGGCTCTATTTGACAGTAAATCTAAGGACACATTTTTTCATACAAGGGACCTCATCCTCGAATGGGACGTTTGGAGAGAGAATAAGGGATAACATGGAAAATTCAACCCCTTCTGGTTTGGGCCATTCAAGATAGTTGAAACCAAAGGGAATAATAACTTTTTAGTGGAGAACCTAGATGGTGAAGTGTTTGAGTTGATTGTAAATGGGCACTTCCTCAAACAGTACTTCCAACATTGAAAAATTTCATCTGAATTTATTGTAAATACTAGTGAACCATTGTATATATCATAGTGTTCATTTTTCCCTTATTTCTTTTCTTTTGATTTTCTATGTCTAAATTGGTTTGACTCCATGCCCAAGTTCAAGGGACTAATCTACAGATTCTCAACGCCTTGCCTAGAATGAATTGTCCCCAATTGGAGTACATGTTCTACCCCTCATTCCCCTCAAGAATTTTCTTCATATGGTAGCATATTTATTCTTTTTTGTAGAGAAAGATAGACAATGAAATGGAAAGGGGGATTTAAAAATTATTGCACACCTAGTAGGCACCTGGATGAAACTTGGACTCATGGCCAAAGTGGGCTTAAATGATAAACTTAACAATAAAAATAGTAGTTAAATAACTAAAGGTAAAAAAAAGGAAGATCTACCTCCATAGTGTTGAATATGGAGCGTTAATCACTGAGAAAATTCGGGGCAAATTTCCATCCATCACTGTGCAGCCAACCCCTAGAATAATTATGGTGGGGTGACTAGTGCAGTGGATACACTAGTACTAGCCTCTAGAAGGTTAATGTCAAAGCTTTGGGAACGAATAATATATGCTCCATATTAACTCCTGGGGGTCCAATCACATTACCGATCCCCGATTGTTCACCTCACTAGAGTACGGGGATGACATCTGTGATTATATGTGCTATCACACCATCGACATCGACAAGTGAGCGTACTTTTCACAAGGTTATCAAGCCTCCATTTTAAGGTGTATGACCAATATCTCAATGGGAGGGACCTCTTTAGGGTCGTAGAGTAAAGCTTATACTATCAAATAGCCCCCTCTATTTACCACTTTCTAGAATTCATTTTCTAGCTCGGTCAATCATACATAGAGGACATGAATTGTTTTGAATCCTCCTCTAGGGTGAAAATTCTAGAAATTTACTCTATAATTAATTCAAAATGATTTTATTTACACAAAATCCCCCAATCCTGGTAAATTCACAGAGTGCACCTTATTTTATAGCTATAATGCCCTCTCAGTATGATAACAACAATATTTCCTTCAGATGACTCTACCCCTTGGTCATCAAACCTTACCTATTGCTGAGTCATTTCTTGTATCCATGTTTTCTATAGCTTTGAAACCCAGCTTGACTTCCATTACCCTACTTATTAGGGAGGATGATACTACCAACATTAATAAAGCCTCCATAGGTTCTTTGTGTGCAATGATGCCAACCAAGTCTCATTTTTTCATACTCTCATATTTTGTTGAATCTATAAAATCCATTTTGTATCATTTTCCTACTACTTCATATTTCATATGCTACTATATTTTGTTCTACTTTTTGCGTGTACACCCATGTGGCAGAGTTCAAATATTTTGGCCTTAGTATTAGAGATTCCTGCAAACATACAAAATTTGTGTTTGATCGGGATAACCACATCAGGAAAAAAATGGACAATGAAGGTTACTCCCAATTCATTTCTATTTACATGTCCACTACTTATAACATCATAAATACCATATTCTATCTTAGGATTATGCCCCAACACAAATTAATACACCAAATAAGAAAGGATTCCATTGTGGGAGACTTGTTCTTATTTGAAGATTACACTAAAATTAGGCTCTAAGGGTCAATGTTTTTCCCTTACTATTTTCCTGTTTTCATTCGTATGAGAATTGTTTTCCTAGAATTTGTTAGGAAAATTTTGCATGTTGATTAGACCCGATTTTTTTATGCAAAGAAGGGCTACATGTTCAAATTGGGTAAACCAATGAGGCCCTTCATTGTTAACACTATAAAAGCCTATATACCAGTTAAACACTTGTTTAAAGAACTAAATTTCGAAATGGGTGAAGTATGGCACTATAACCCCCATGGTGTCATATCAAAAATGAGGAAGGATATTAATGATTCAACTTATTTACATGAGTCTAGGCCTAAAATTGAAAGGAAATCTAGTTTAGATTCCTGGAAAATTAATATAGAGATGGAGATAGAAACACCAAACTAAAAGGATAAGGCTCAGAAGAGAAGCATGGACGAGGATGCATACACGATAATGGAGGAAGCACCCTCCAACAAAAAGGAAAAAATTCAAGAGCCAGTTGAAGAAGAGATTGAGACTAGATTGATTGAGAGAAACTTAAACCAGGTTGGCTTCAAAGTAGCCCTAGAAAAACCTCCTCATTCTACCACCTCTATTTCTATAGAGTTAGTTATTTTGAGTTCTTCAGGAATCTCAACAACAGTAGGCCCTAGTGAGGAAATAAAGAAATTTATAGAGGAAAAAAACAAAAGAATTAGGGATGAAATGAAAAAACTATTAGCATCACATTCAGTCCCTTGTTAGACTACACTCTTAGCTACTATGGATGTATAAAAAAACTATATGAAGCTATCATTACACCACCCCTTAGCACATTCCCTCCTAGAAGAACCAAAATTTATCATTGTGGATGTGTCATCCGACATGGCTAGTTTCCCTCTGCCAGAAAAAATAAATTTTCACAGACAAGTTGGAGAAATTATCTATAGTGAGTTGAGCAGAAATGTTTTGACAATCAAGAAAGATAAGAAGTTATTGGGAAAATTTGCAAATAGGATGAGGCAAGAAGGGTTCAAATCTATAGCTCTCCATCTATAGAATGAAAAATTTAAAGATTTGATCGCTAAATTCAGGGTGAACCTGGAGGATAAAGCCACGGTGGACATCCTCATCAAAATTTCTAAAGGTGAGATTCATGACCTAAGGCTCAAGCTGAAAATGCCTTCCAGTGAGCATGTGCAATTGAAGGATCTAGCCCAAGTGGAGGGAGAAAAGGAAATTCTAGCCAAGGAACTTATATATATAAATAATGAGGTGGTATCCCTTAAGCAACAAGTCGTAGAGCTCCACTAGAGATTTGATTCACAAGTGGCACAGCTCCAAAAGATAATCGATTCACATATTTGTGTTGTGGTTGTGCAAGAAGACCCACATGATCCCACTGAATAATTGACCAACATGATCACTAAGTTACATCTCTCAGAGGTTGAACTTAAAAAAGTGTAGGTTGATCTAGAGAATACTAAGCATTCTCTCACACAAAAGGAGAAGAAACTAGAGAGAACTAGAGGAAATTCCAAGCAACTAGCAACAACTTGTAGACTGCAAAATAGGAGATCATTGAACTGAAAATAAACTTGAAAGGTAATATATCTCTCTTCCAGGAGAGGGATTCAATTTAGGATGAGATCATTTCTAAAGTAAAAATAATTTGGGAAAATATGACCTTAGTTCCAGAGATAAAAGTGTTATTAAAGAGTTTGAGTTATTTATCCTATCGACCATGGAGGAAGATGGTAAAAATGTCCAGACAATAGAAAATTTCATCAAGTACCTCAACAAAATGCCAACTAATGAAATGAGGACCATGGATATCGTGGATAGAACTGGGACAATCATTTAAATTTCCAAGATGATTTAGAAGGAAACAACTAGGGCCAAATCTGAGGAATTCCTAGGTAATGTATTGAAAACTATAACTGCATTTTATTTATATTTTAATCAAAGGGTTAGATCTAGATTTCCTAGTTGTTGGGATAGTCTAGGGTGACTAGCACCATGGGAGAATTACAACCAAATTCTGGTGGAAGCTAAAATAAACGAAGACTCTTCTCATGAGAAGACCTCCACCCTCAAAGGGAGATGATAGTCAACTATCTGGATAGGGAATTCAAGATACTATGGATGGTAAAAACTTTGTTTTCTTCCAAGCCAAAGTGTATAGAGGTCACTAGTCTAGGGATAGATTATCAAAATATATTTCATTCTCCTCTGATGGATTGTAGATTTCTGTGGTGTAGATTTTTAGAATCAGAGCTCGGAATCTCCACAGTTCTCATTTTTTCAGTTCTCATTCTCCTCTATCGAACCCAACATTATGGAAAAAGTGTTACCAGTTTATTAATCCAACACTGCTCTGAGTCATAGAGTCGTGATCCCTCCCACCAAAACTAGCTCACGAGTAATGAAGATATTTTAGTTGTGTAAATCATGACATTTTATTTTATTTTTCATGCTTTTGTAAACATTTTTCTTCAATAATGTAATCAAAGTTGTTATATGATAATTTGGACAAATTTTTCTAACAACACGATCAAACAGTTTAGCTAGTAGGAAGTAATGAGGAGATCAAGAAGCAATATTTTCTAGACAGGTGCATGTCTATGACACCTTATAAAATTCCTTAAAATAGTCATGTATAAGTTTTGGAAATTTTGACTCCAAAGGGATCTCTAAATATTGAATTTTTCAAGTGTCTGAATAACTATAGATGTATCGTATTTTGTGGATTAATAAAGAAGCTATGGTGATTCCAAATACATAAAATGTGTAGTGTGTGATATTTCTTTTTTTTTATTTCCTTGTGCATTTCATTCCTATTAGAATGTGCATAATTATAGTCTCTATATTTAATCTCAGAGTTATGGATTTATCTACATCAAATTTTGATGAAATATTCATGTGATGAATGAGGTCTAATTTCCTTAATATGTGCTTTGTGCTCATTTACATTACCTATTTTATTGGTTTCTACTAAATTTTGATGCACTTGATTCTAAAATAAACCCCTTGTGTTAAATTTCTCTTCGTTATGTTCTTCTTTAACCCTTACTATAACAACCAACTTTAACTATTTGTTTATCCTACTAGGCCACCATTTCTAAATGTTAAGTACTTTAAGAGAACAATAAGTGTCTGCTTATGATTGAATATTCCTTTGGAAGAGGTATCTGAACCAGTTTTAATTAATAATAAGTTTCAATGTTGGATGCTAATGATAAATCATTAAAACACTCGAATATATCCTATGCATTGACCTCCTTCGACCTAGAGGATGTCTATAGGAGTCCACTGAACCTTGGGTTGCTTCCATATGTACAAATGAACATCCACATCCATTTATAAACATAATCCGTATGCTAAAAACAACATGAAAAATTCTTATGAGCTCTAAAACAAAAGCCTATATTCAATTTTTTTTGCATTATTTGAATATACATTAACTCGTATACATATTATCCATTAGCACATATGAAATATGTGACACCTTCAACATAAAATTTACTGAAGTAATGGATCTTTCTAGAAATTTATTAATACTAATAATATTACTCGATTCTCCTGATCTAAAAAATTAATCTTATGTTAAATACAAAATCCTTCCACTTAATTATTTGCGGAAATTAAATCGCCAATTGCAAAACGCATGAAGAAAATCAATTGCACATAAACACAGTTGTTTAATGGGAAATATTAAAGCTAAAAACCCCAACTATAATATATTGTGTATATCAATGGAATCATGTAACAATCTCATACAAATCTTAGTACAATCAAGCTCTTAGTACAATCAACAATTGTTACACACGGTCATGAAGAAATTTTCATATCTATGCACCAATTTCTTGCCTCCTGACAGCCTGCCTCCACTGCGTAATCCCTGCAGAAGAAGACCCCTGAATGAATTCAAATTGGCCTTATCTTGACTGCGCAATCCTCATTGGCATCTCCAATGTGTGTCAGACGCATTGAATGCATCATTATAGTCACAACAGATAGTCCATCTCACCCTTTCACCTATCTCTCCACTGGGTCTCCACTGGAACTAACATGCAAGTAGTTAACTGTTGTATTTGTTTAGTTGTAAGTGAGTTATTAGTTTTGAATTAATTAAATAATTAATTCACTAAATTATCACTAGTGTATCTTTCAGTTAGACGAGATACAACTATCTCAACTGAGTTTAACTCGCTTAACTGAGTTAAATTAAATAACAACTCCCATAACTACTCTTCCAAATTTGTCACAACTTTTCCACTTCAGTTCTAACTAAGTCCTCCATGCATGAGTCACCAACCACCCTAGGAATTGTGTAATTCCTTTAGCCCAATGATTTGCCAAATCTATTCACTGAAATAAAGTGCTCCAAGAGAATAAGTTGATATTTATTGTCAGATTATTCTTAAGGGCTAATTTGTCTCTTGAAACCCATATTCATCATGCTAATGTTCTCTTTACAATTAAACTCTACCTTATTTATTTAAAGTTACTAATCAAAATCACACTCCCTTTGAGACATTGAACATAAATACTAGTATAGATCCATCTTAATCATTGATCTACCAAGCACTTTGAAGGATAAAATTTATTGATATGCAAACCTATTTTAGAGTGCATGAATAGATGAAGGTTTCACCTTAAGATATTTAATCCCTATTGATGCTTGGGAAATCCATGGTTAATATATATTTATACCACTTGTGTGTGTGTGTGTGTGTGTAAATTTTGTCATTTGAATGGAATTTTTAAATTTATGAATGGATACAATATTTTGAAAGTATATTTTGGCACTTGGACTGTGTAGACTAAGAAACTTAAATTTGCAATTCCAATAAATATTTACTAGATTTAGACAAAATTGACCAAAACTCTATACTTGAGAAAATGTTAAAATGTAAAATAAAAGACTAATTGAAAAATTTTAACCATAAGTTTATTTCCAATTTTTTTATATAGTATATACATATATGCATAGGTGGCATTCAAATATTTAACTTGATATTGGTATTTAGATATATATTATCTATGAATCACATTGTCCATATTAAAATATTTTTTAATTACACATATACATTTAAATATACGTCAATATTAACTAATATTATATAGTACAAAATTTAATTTTACTCACATTGAACTTTTTTTTTTATTATTAACATTTTTTTTTGTCAAGTTGTCTATGATCCTCAAAGCTTGACCTTTGTCTTGAAGAGCCATGACCGAGGGGCATCTAAGCCATCAAAGTAACCCAGGGATCGCATGCGGCCTGGGCCACACCAACCCTTAGTTGAATGGTTTTTTTAGCATGTATATTTCCCCTAGCACAGGGAACAACCACCGCCCGTGAGGTTTGATCCTGGGTCACCTTGCGGACAAGGGCCATCCTTAAGTGATTATGATATTATGACTTGACTTATTATTATTAACATTATTTGAATGTTACATACCAAATTTACATTACAAATTGAATAAATTACACATATTGAATTCTTTTAATTTTAAGGGGTGGAAAGATGTGGGGGGGAGGGGGGGGGTGCGTTCTCTTAAATCCTAAGGAAAATAAAGAAGTTTAGTATTCATAGTGACTTTGGAAGAGCACAAACAATTTGTCTAAAATGTATGGGCTCCTTCTTGGGGTCCAGTTGGATAAACAAAGGAATTTTTGTGACATAGAAATCTTAGGATTTTATGCTATCACCATTCAAAATTTATAAAGGGGTTATATTCCTAACACTAATCTCCTAATTATTATTTTATGTATAATTCTTAGTATCCTAGACTACTTCCCTCACAAGTCTTTCTATCAGATTATTAGGAGTAAAAATAAGGAATTTGATGTGCAAACAACTCAATATTATCTTATAGAGGTATGTTCGCTTGTTTTTAATGATATATTAGAATGAAAATTTATTCCATGGTGTATTCCCCTCGTGTTTATTATCAATGTTTCAAGAGTTCCTTTGGGTATTACTACAATTTTTTCAATCATGCCTACCATTGTTTCATAAGAACATTTCCTCTAGAATGTTTAGAAGTTATATGAATATTGTATTTATTGGCATGCATGTTGTCATGGTTATTGTGAATTGTGAAGGGAATGGAAACCACGCACACCCGTGGTCCTTTTAACACGTCCATGTTGCAACTCCCCCCTATGAATTGTATTGTAAGAAAATATTTTCCTCGCTCCTCCTCTCTTAAAGGTTGTAGGGTGGTGGAGTTTAATTAAGATCAATTTCGATGTGGTATCTATCGTGTCTAGCTTTCAAGGTCTGTGATTATAACCATGAAGGGTGGAAATGTGATGAGTATGGAGTCCTGAGGAAGTGAGCATTAAAACAAAGACCTGATTAATTTTTCTTGGTGTGAAGGCCTGGTTCATCAAGTTCAGGAAGGCTCGGTCATAGTGTTTAACTAGGTGGCATAAGGTATATCATGTCATGTGTTGTGTTGTGGCATTTCATTGTAATTCTAGAGATGAATATCTATCGTCGCCTCAACCCAATTACGAGACTAAATTTCTATCTTGTTGTGAGTGAATCTATGAATTCTTAGTCCCTAGTTTGGAGTGGATCTCTCTCTCTCTCTCTCTCTCTCTCTCTCTCTCTCTCTCTCTCTCTCTCTCTCTCTCTCTCTCTCTCTCTCTCTCTCTCTCTCTCTCTCTCTCTCTCTCTCGTCGCCTCAACCCAATTACAAGACTAAATTTCTATCTTGTTGTGAGTGAATCTGTGAATTCTTAGTCCCTAGTTTGGAGTGGATCTCTCTCTCTCTCTCTCTCTCTCTCTCTCTCTCTATATATATATATATATATATATATATATATATATATAAAGTCCATATCAAAATACATTAAATAACATATATATTAAAATAGCTAATTTAAGTCTTATATTGAAATATTTATAAGGTACATATAAGTTTAGTTTTTCTTTTATCTTTTCATTACTTTATCCTTTTAAAGTTAAATTATGTTACTTAAAATAGAGATCAAAATAATTTTTTTTATCGCTTTGAGACTAAAAGAGAAATATTTTCACCACATTTCATTCATACAGGGTTGTAATACTAATGAAAAACCTAGTGAGTACAATTAGAATGAGATTATTGATGTTTTATAATGATTTTAATTAAAACAAATCAAATAAATATATTCATTTTTGTTTTTATTATAGTCTATATTTATTTTTAATTTTGCATATACTTTACTTTTATTTTAATAGGGATATGTGTGAACCCCACCTTCAGCATAAACATAATCACACATCTCCCTCATATTGGGACATAGGTTATGCCACTTAGAGAAACCAAAAACCAATTGAGAATAGTGAGAATGAGATTATTGATGTTTTATAATGTTTTTAATTAAAAAAAATCAAATATGTATATTCATTTTTGTTTATTATATTTGATTTTTTTTTAAATTATTAATATATTTTATTTTTATTTTACGTGGAACATGTGTCAACTCCACATGAAGCAGAGACAAAATCACACATCTATATAATACGAATTTGTAGAATATGTCTTTTCATTCAATGATGTAAATGTTGACCATATTTGGATCACATAATCTAATTTAAGGGTTAATAACTGGATAAAAATACAAGAAATCAACAATATAGAGAAATACAAAATACGTTATAAAAAATATTCGTTAATGTTATATATTAGTAGATATGTATATTTATATACAATATTTTCATGTGATTGTCTCATTATGTGTGTGTGTGTGTGGGTTCAACACTATTTGGGAAATATTCATATGATTCTAAATGAAATGGATCTGACAAGATCTACAAGGTTACAATGCCAGAGAGAAAGAGATAAGTACAAACAGTAAATAAAAGCACGAAGAAACATTTTATTAAAATGAAGAATAGTTGTAGAAGCTACATTGTGGTGGACAATTTGTCCTTTTAAAAAGTGAGGCTTGTTATTTATAGCCTTTTTGTGAGTTACAATACCATGGTTAGATACCATAGGTGGATACCATGGGTCAATACCATGGGTAGATACCACTTACAATACCATCGGTAAATTCCATGTGTGGATGAATACCATGGGTGTAGGCCAATTTTCATTCAAATCATTCCTCCCTTCTTAAGAAGCAATGGTCTCCATTGTGCGAAGTTCCCTCCTGAGAAGTGTGACGTTCCCTCCTCATAAGCCCTTGTTGAATATCAAGATCCACTAAAGAGAATGGTTTTGTGTGGTTAACCCATAACCATGATGAACGAAGATTCGAGGATAGAGATACCCTATAATGCTTGTGAACAACTTTGATATTGGTAGTGTGCGGCCTAGCAAATGGGCTTCAATGAAGTGTGAGTTTGTGAATGACCCAGAACAATGGAAAATAAGGATCCGAGGATAGAGATACACTATAATGCTTGTGACCAACGTTGATACTAACAACGTGCATGATCCAAGTGGATATTGATGGTCACCCACCTATTCCACTTGGGGCCCCACCATTGTTTCTTTCAGTTTTTTATTTTTGGCGCAACTTACTATTTTTAGCATTTTTTCGGGTCCTGAACTTCCGGAACTGTTTTGAGGCCCTAAACGATGTTTTTTGGGAAAACGGAGAGCAACGTGTGTCCATGGACCGATGTTGCTCATTAAAAATTTGTAGTCCTCGGATAGATATTTCTAATGAGGTATGGTACACATCAAACGGAGATCGTATTCCAAAGTTACGCCCTTGTGAAGTTGAAACACCAATTTACCCAAACGGGGCCCATAGTTTTGGCACTTCATCTCCTAGGGTTAGGGTTTTGGCTGTTTAGGATTTCCCATTGTTTCTAAATAATAAATAGGCCCTCGAGCCTCATTGTAACCCAGTTCAGAGGCTCAGAGCTGCCACATCTCTCTCAGAGATAGTGTTACTGCTTAGCTAGTTTTATTTCCATTCTATCTGTAAGAAAATTTTAGTTCTTTGATATTAATGAAATGAAGTGTTATTTCCGCTGCATCTTTGTATTTATGGTTATATGTTTATTCTGTTGTGTTCTTACATAAATATGGATCAGTGGTAATTTATGCAGGAACGCAACAGAATAAACATATAACCATAAATATAAAGATGCAGCGGAAATAACACTTCATTTCATTAATATCAAAGAACTGAAATTTGCTTACAGACAGAATGGAAATAAAACTAGCTAGGGCGCTGGTAGCTATCTCTTAGAATATATGTGGCAGCTACAGGCCTCTGAACTCAGTTACAATAAGGCTCGAGGGCCTATTTATTATTTAGAAACAATGGGAAATCCTAAAAATCCAAACCCCTAACCCTAGGAGATGAAGCACCAAAACTATCGGCCCCGTTTGGGTAAATTGGTGTTTCAACTTCCCAAGAGCATAACTTTGGCATACGATCTTCGTTTGATGCGTACCATACCTTGTTAGAAATATCTATCTGAGGACTACAAATTTTGAATGAGCAACATCGGTCCATGGACCCATGTTGCTCTTTGTTTTCCAAAAAAACTTCATTTAGGGCCTCAAAACGGCTATAAAATTTCAGGACCCGAAAAACTACTAAAAATAGTAAGTTGTGCTGAAACTAAAAAAATTAAAGAGACAATGGTGGGGGCCCAAGTGGAATAGGCGGGTGACCACCAATATCCACCTGGATCATTCATCCCCCCTTAGGAAGCAATGTTACCCATTGCGTTAAGTTCCTCCATGAGATGAGGAAATTTCTGCTAAACTTGGTTCGTGGTCAACAACTTTCCTTGGTGCAGGAGTTGGCCAACTTTGACAACCCGATACAGTTGGATATTCTCTTGGCGAGTGTTCTTGATTTGCATGTCCATTATACAATCTGTGGTGCCCTATTCCATGCAGTCTCGGTTTAACTCTGTTGGTGTGAGTTGTTCTGCAATGTCAGAGGTGTCCAGTAGAGGTGGGAAGTAAGGACGAAGGCGGTCCACATTGAATACTAGGTGCAGACCAAGGAATAGTGGAGTATTGAGCTCAAATGAATTGTTCCCTATAGCCTTGGTGATGGTGTACTGCCCGTATCGGAGCGGGCGAAGCTTGCGGTGGGGTCCAGTGAGGCGCTCCTTCTGCAAATGTAGCCATACTTTGTCGCCCACCTGGAAGTTATGTGGCACCCGGTGTTGATCACGGCGTTGCTTGTACTTAGCATTGGCTTTGTCCAATATGTCATGAACCTATTGGCGGATGTATTGAATGCGCTCGATGAAGCTATTTCCTTTGTCGACTTCAGACTGAACATGAGCCGAATCAGCTTGAGTAGCCACAAATGGCATGGCTACGTCAATGGGACATAGTGGCTGGAATCCCAAGCCCACCTGAAAGGGGCTATGGATGATTGAACTGTAGAGAGCCCAATTATAACTATGTTGTACATAGGGGAGGCTTTCGTCCCATGTGTGTGGATGCTTTGAATTCTACATGCGTAGAATGTGTACAATCATTTTGTTGACGACCTCTATCTGGCCATCTCTTTGGGGATGAAAAGTTGTGGACTTGGTGAGCTTGGTGTCCAGCATTGACCAGAGGCTGGACCAAAATGTGTTGAGAAACCTGCTGTCTTGATTTGATATGATAGACTGTTGGATCCCAAAGTGCACCCACACTCATTCAAAGAAGAGTTTAGCAGTGGCTTCTATTGTCTCGATTTGATATGATAGACTGTTGGATCCCAAAGTGCACCCACACTCATTCAAAGAAGAGTTTAGCAGTGGCTTCTGCTGTGATATTATTCTTGCAGGTTGCCATAATGGCTATCTTTGAGAATCTGTCGATGACCATGAAAACACAGTCATTTCCATGCTTAGTAGAAGGCAGACCCGACATGTAATCGATGGAGATGGATTCCCAAGGTCGACTAGGGGTAGGTAGCGGAGTATATAGGCCTTGCTTCTTGATGGTTGGTTTGGAAATAGCACAGGCAGTGCAGGATCGGATGTGCTTCTTGACATCCTTTCGAAGGTTCAACCAATAGAAATACTTTTGCAATACAGCTACTATTTTCTCGACCCCGAAATGCCTAGTGACTCGATTGTAGTGTGCTTCCCATATCACCTTGGCATGCTCGCTTGAAGGAACACAAAGGTGTCCCAGGTGACATAAAAGTGCATCTTGGAGGTGAAAATTTGGAACTTGCGTACCCCCCAAGAGTGCCTTGTAAGTGTGGCCGAATTCTGGGTCACTCTTATAGAGAAGCGGCCAATCGTGTCTCGTGCCCACAAGAGTTGAGAACGCGTGATCACCGAGGAAGTCTCTGCAACATTATTGGTGCTACTCTTCTTGTACTTGATGTTTAAATGAAACCGTTGCGTATATGTGGACCATTTCGATGGTGATCATTCCGCAACTTCTTTACATTCAGAGGAATCCATAGGGCCGTGGTTTGTGTGGATGATTGTTTCTTCCTCAAAATGTAATGCTTCCATTTTCTCCGACAAGCTTGCACAATGGAATACATTTCTTTGTCATAAGTGGGATACTTCTACGAACTATGTCGTACAATGTCTAACTATGATATGCCACCGATGTCCCCGTCGAGGGGCACCACTCCCAATATGCATGGCCGAGGCATCGTCTCATCTCAAATGGTCATGGTAAAAACCGCACACACCGCGTGGGTCAGAGGCAATTTTTAATTCTGTGAACGCCTTCTATTGAGTTTCCGACCAAAATAATTTTTCTCTCGCTCCTCCCTTGGTGAATTGACTCAAGGTCCAAGTGATATGAGAGAATCCCAACACGAACCTATGGTAGAAATTAGCAAGACCAAGAAAGCTGCAAAGCTCTGTTATAGTGGTTGGGGTTGGCCAATCCCGAATGAATTGGATCTTGGTGGGATCCACATGCACTCCCCTTTCATCAATAATGTATCCTAGATATTGAACCTAGGTCATGTCAAAAGTGCACTTCTCCAAATTGGCGCACAACTTGTGTTGTTGCAGTGTTTGGAGGACTTGTCAGATGTGGTGAAGGTGCTCTTCCCAAGTCTGGCTGAAGATCAGAATTTCATCCAAGTACACCACTACAAATGAGTAGGTGAATGGCCGCAAGATGTCATCCATCAATCTCATGAAGGTTGCGGGAGCATTCGTCAACCCGAAAGGCATGACCAGCCATTCGAAAAGGCCTTCCCTGGCTTTGAAGGCAGTCTTCCACACATCGGAGGGTTCAATTATTACCTAGTGATACCAAGACTTCAAGTCAATGTTGCCAAAATATTTTGCAACTTTGATTTGCTCCAGAAGGTCATCAATCTGTGGGATTGGGTACCTATTCCGGACAGTGATCTTGTTCAACGCTCGATAGTCAACACGGACTCTCCATGTCCGATCCTTATTTTGTACCAACACGATCGGGCTCCCATAGGGTGATGAACTTGGTCAGATGTGACCTTTCTGCAACAACTCCTGAATCTACCTCTTAATTTCATCATTCTCTAGAACAGAGCACCAATAGATCGGTCCATTGGGTAGCGGTGCACCTGGGGTCAGATCAATCGAGTGCTTGACCTGACAGTGCAGAGGAACCCCTGTGGGTGAGGTTAAGATGTCCCCATATTCCTCCACAACCTTATCCATTTGTTGTTGTCGTGTAGAGGAGCCCAGTCTAGAGGTCGTGGCCATAGTCTTCTTCTTGCCCTGGGGGCGAATGATCAGGAAAATGAATTTCCTGGTTTGGGAAATGAACTTACTGCATTGTTTTGCAGTAACCAAAGAGATAGCAGCAAGAGGTGGTACCTCTGGTATCCTGTACAACTTATTTCCCAAAGTAACAATAACAGCGCGAGGCCAAGACTCATACACAACATGACACTTCCACAAGTATGGTTGTCCTAATAATACATCAGAAACATCAATAGGAGCAACATCACATAATACCTCATTCGTGAAGGGCTTGATGTTATAGGGAAGGCGACATTGCTGGCTGACGTGGAGATCTCGTCCTTGGTGAAGCCACCCGATGGTGTATGGATGTGGGTGAGATTTCGTCGACAAGCCTAACCACTTCACGGCGTCTGCTAAAATGATGTTCTTTTGGCTCCCATTGTCAACAATGAACCGTACTAGGGAGCCCTTTACCCACATCTGGGAGTGGAAGAGACATTCCTCCTCCTCTGGATATTCCGATTCCTCTGTCTGGATCTTCGTAGTGGCAATAGTGGCATTGGGCTCCGCATCAATAATCTATTTCTATTTGTCATTCCGCTTATCAGGTTTTTATTCAGAGTCGGAACATGCATCTGACTCAGAAGCCTTCATCCTTTCCACCAGCGACTGCTTGGCCCGACACTCACTTGTGTTGTGAGTGGAGCTCTTATGGAACTCACACCACTTTCCCATGTCTTTCTTTGGCTTTGCGGTGTTTTTCTTTGCTTGTGGCTTCGAAAAGTTTTCTTGAGTCACCATGCCTTGGCTCTATCCTTTGTTCTGCGGTTTGGGAGCACCCTTCCCTTGCTTTCGATTCGCAGATCCAAAGTCTCGCTTCTTCTAGTTGAATTTCTGCTCAATCTTTGTAGCATACCAGTATGTCGTTCCAAGCAAGGAGATGTCTAGGAACTCCACTTCCTCCTGAATGTATATGTGTAGATAGCTGCGATACTTTAGTACCAGATGTTTCTCTGAATCTTTGATACCCAACTTGGTGCACAAGGTATGGAACAGATTTGTCAGCTCATGCACATCATGATCCCTTTTTTGTCGTAGCGTGGTCCATTTTATGTACTTGTCCTCATAGCTCCCCACAGGATATTATTGTTCCTTGATGGCGTCTCAGAAACAATTACAAGTGGGTATAGTTGAGAACAGAGAGGGTTTTGTCTCGTCCTTTTTCTCACAGTGGGTTTCCCACCAGTCCTTGACATGGGGGGTAGCTTTAAGGAGTGCAAAAATAATCTTCTCCTTGTCGGAAAAGTCATGAACCAAGAAATATCCTTCTAATAGATTCAACCATATATCTATAGCATCTGCATCTATTTGACCTTCAAATATTGGAATTTCAAAATTTACTTGTACCTTAAAAGGAGTCGCACCTCCAGAGTGGCTGCTGGATGCAGATGCACCGCCGGTGGGCAGTCGTTGAAGGATCTGGGCAAAGTTATCCATCATCGTGTTCCTTTGTTTTTCGAGGGCCTCCTTGAGAAATATTTTGATAGGATCTCCTACTCCCTCATCTTTCTTTTCACCCCCCATGGGCGTCCATCGGGGTTTGCGAGGCTAATCTTGCAAAGGTTCCACCAGCTCGAGCCCTAATTCCTTATACTCCGACCTCATTGGGGACATGCAAAGAAAGATCCAGAAAAAGAAGACCGCTCTGATACCACTGCTCCGGATTTATGTAGCAACGCAATAGAATAAACATATAACCATAAAAACAAAGATGCAGCGGAAATAACACTTCATTTCATTAATATCAAAGAACTGAAATTTGCTTACAAACAGAATGGAAATAAAACTAGCTAGGGCGATGGTAGCTATCTCTTAGAAGAGATGTGGCAGCTACAGGCCTCTGAACTCAGTTACAATGAGGCTCAAGGGCCTATTTATTATTTATAAACAATGAGAAATCCTAAAAATCTAAAACCCTAACCCTAGGAGATGAAGCGCCAAAACTATGGGCCCCGTTTGGGTAAATTGGTGTTTCAACTTCCCATGGCCGTAACTTTGGCATACGATCTCTGTTTGATGCGTACCATACCTCGTTAGAAAGATCTATCCGAGGAATAAACATTTTTAGCAAAAAAAATCAGTCCATGGACTTATGTTGCTCTCCGGTTTCCCAAAAAACGTCATTTAGGGCCTCAAAACGGCTCCGGAAGTTCAGGACCCGAAAAACTGCTAAAAATAGTAAGTTGTGCCGAAACTGAAAAACTAAAAGAGACAATGGTGGGGCACCAAGTGGAATAGGTGGGTGACCACCAATATCCACTTGGATCATTCCTCCCCCCTTAGGAAGCAATGGTCCCCATTTCGTTAAGTTCCTCCATGAGATGAGGAAATTTCTGTTGAATTTGGTCCCCGGTGAACCAGTTTCCTTGGTGCAGGAGTTGGCCAGCTTTGACAAACCGATATAGTTGGATCTTCTATTGGTGAGTGTTCTTGATTTGCATGTGCATGCTACAATCTGTGGTGGCATGTTCCATGCAGTCTGGGTTTAACTCTGTTGGTGTGAGTTGTTCTACAATGTGAGAGGTGTCCAGTAGAGGTGGGAAGTAAGGACGAAGGTGGTCCACATTGAATACTAAGTGCGGACCAAGGAATGGTGGAATATTGAGCTCAAAGGAATTGTTCCCTACAACCTTGGTGATGGTTTAAGACCTATATCGGAGCGGGTGAATCTTGCGGTGGGGTCCAGTGAGGCGCTCCTTCTGCAAATGTAGCCATCCTTTGTCACCCACCTAGAAGTTGTTTGGCACCTGGTGTTGATCATGGCATTGCTTGTACTTAGCATTGGCTTTGTCCAATATTTCATGAACCTATTGGTGGATGTGTTTAATGCACTCGATGAAGCTATTTCCTTTGTTGACTTCATACTGGACATGAGCTGAATCAGCGTGAGTAGCCGCAAATGGCATGGCTAAGTCAATGGGACATAGTGGCTGGAATCCCAAGCCCACCTGAAAGGGGCTATGGCCGATTGAACTGTGGAGAGCCCGATTATAACTATGTTGTACATAGGGGAGGCTCTCATCCCATGTGCGTGGATGCTTTTAATTTTACATGTACAGAATGTGTACAATCATTCTGTTGACGACCTCTGTCTGGCCATCTGTTTGGGGATGGAAAGCTACGGACTTAGTGAGCTTGGTGTCCAACATTGACCAGAGGCTGGACCAAAATATGATGAGGAACCTGTTGTCCTAATCTGATATGATAGGCTGTGGGATCCCAAAGTGCACCCACACTGATTCAAAGAAGATTTTAGCAGTGGCTTCTATTGTGATATTCTTCTTGCATGCCGCCATAATGGCCATCTTTGAGAATCTATTGATGACCATGAAAACATAGTCATTTCCATGCTTAGTAGAAGGCAAGCCCGACATGTAATCCATGGATATGGATTCCCAAGGTCGAATAGGGGTAGGTAGCAGAGTATATAGGCCTTGCTTCTTGATGGTTGGTTTGGAAATGGCACAGGCAGTGCAGGATCATATGTGCTTCTCGACGTCCTTTTGAAGGTTCGGCCAATAGAAATACTTCTACAATAGAGCTACTGTTTTCTCAACCCTGAAATGTCCAGTGAATCGACTGTAGTGTGCTTCCCATATCACCTTGGCACGCTCGCTTGAAGGAACACAAAGGTGTCCTAGGTGACATAAAAGTGCATCTTGGAGGTGAAAATTTGGAACTTGCGTACCCCACAAGAGTGCCTTGTAAGTGTGGCCGAATTCTAGGTTGCTCTCGTAGAGAAGCGGCCAATCAGAAGTCTCGTGCCCACAAGAGTTGAGAACGGTGGTGAGTGCCACGATCGGTTGTCAGCTGAGGCAGTCTACAACATTATTGGTGCTACCCTTCTTGTACTTGATGTTTAAATGAAACTGTTGCAGATATGTGGACCACTTCTGATGGCGATCATTCTACAACTTCCCTTGTGTTTGTATTAACTACAGGGGTTGGTGGTCTGTGTGGATGATTTTTTCCTTCTCCAAAATGTAATGCTTCCATTTTCGACAAGCTTGCAAAATGGAATACATTTCTTTGTCATAGGTGGGATACTTGCGAACTGTGTCAGACAATGTCTCACTATGATATGCCACTAGACATCCCTGTTGAGTAATAAATAGCACAATAGCATAGTCAAAGGCATCTGTCTCGATCTCAAATGACTGTTGCAAGTCTGGTAATGTGAGCATTGGGGCAGAACAGAGGCGATTTTTCAATTCTGTGAACACCTTCTGTTGAGGTTCTGACCAAAAAAAAATTTCTCTCGCTCCTCCCTTGGTGACTTGACTCAAGGGCCAAGTGATATGAGAGAATCCCAACACGAACCTATGGTAGAAATTAGAAAGACCCAGAAAGCTGTGAAGCTCTGTTATATTGGTTGGGGCTGGCCAATCCCGAATGACTTGGATCTTGGTTAGATCCACATGCACCCCCCTTTCATTAATAATGTATCCCAGATATTGAACTTGGGTCATGCCAAAAGTGCACTTCTCCAAATTGGCACAGAACTTGTGTTGTCGCTGTGTTTGGAGGACTTGTCGGATGTGGTGAAGGTGCTCTTCCCAAGTATGGCTGAAGATCAGAATTTCATCCAAGTACACCACTACAAATGAGTTGTTGAATGGCCACAAGATGTCATCCATCATCCTCATGGAGGTTGCGGGAGCATTCGTCAACCCGAAAGGCATGACCAGCCATTCGAACATGCCTTCCTTGGCTTTGAAGGTAGTCTTCCACACATCAGAGGGTTCCTGGTGATACCCAGACTTCAAGTCGATCTTGCTGAAATATTTTGCATCTTTGAGTTGCTCGAGAAGGTCATCAATCCGTTGGATTGGGTACCTATTCCAGACAATGATCTTATTCATCGCCCGATAGTCAATACAGAGTCTCCACGTCCCATCCTTCTTTTGTACCAACACTATCAGGCTTCCACAGGGCGATGAAATTGGTCGGATGTGACCTTTCTGAAACAGCTCATGAATCTGCCTCTTGATTTAATCGTTCTCCAGAATAGAGCATCGATAGATTGGTCCACTGGGTAGCAACGCACCTCGGGTCAGATTAATCGGGTGCTTGACCTGACAGTGCAGAGGAACCCCTATGGGTGAGGTGAAGATGTCCCTATATTCCTCCACAACCTTATCCATTTGTTGTTGTTGTGTAGAGGAGCAATTTCTAGAGGTAGTTTCCACAGTATTCTTCTTGCCCTGGGGGTGGATCATTAGGAAAATGAATTTCCTGTTTTGGGAAATGAGCTTACTGCATTGTTTTGCAGTAACCAAAGAGATAGCGGCAGGAGGTGGTACCTCTGGTATCCTGTACAACTTATTTCCGAAAGTAACAATAATAATGCAAGGCCGAGACTCATACACAGCATGACTCTTCCACAAGTATGGTTGTCCTAATAATACATCAGAAACATCAATAGGAACAACATCACATAATACCTCATCTGTGAAGGGCTTGATGCTATAAGGAAGGCGACACTGCTGGCTGACGTGGAGATCTCGTCCTTGGTGAAGCCACCTGATGGTGTATGGATGTGGGTGATTCGTGGTCGACAAGCCCAACTGATTCATGGTGTATACTGAAATGAGGTTCTTTTGGATCCCATTGTCGATAATGAACCGTACTAGGGAGCCCTTTACCCACATCTGGGAGTGGAAGAGACGTTCCTCTTCCTTTGGATCTTCCAGTTCCTCCTTCTGGATCTTCGTAGTGGCAATAGTGGTGTTGGGCTACGCATCAATAATCTGTTTCCCTTTGTCAATCCCCTTATTAGGTTCTAATTTAGAGTCAGCGCATGCATCTGACTCAGAAGCCCTCATCTCAGCCACTAGCTACTGCTTGGCCCGACACTCACTTGTGTTGTGAGTGGAGCTCTTATGGAACTCACACCACTTTCCCGTGTGCTTCTTTGGCTTTGCGGTGTTGTTCTTTTCTTGTGGCTTCGACAGGTTGTCTTTATTCACCATGCCTTAGCTCTGTCCTTTGTCTGTGGTTTGGGAGAACCCTTCCCTTGCTTTTGATTCGCAGATCCAAAATCTCGCTTCTTTTTCTTGAATTTCTGCTCAATCTTGGCAGCATACCGGTATGTCGTTCCAAGCGAGGAGATTTCGAGGAACACCATTTCCTCCTGAATGTATCTATGCAGAAAACTGCGATACTTTAGTACTAGATGTTTCTCTGAATCTTTGATACCCAACTTGGTGCACAGGGTATGGAATGGATTCATCATCTCATGCACATCTTGATCCCTTTGTTGTCGTAGCGTGGTCCATTGTATGTACTTGTCTTCATAGCTCCCCGCGGGATAGTATTATTCCTTGATGGCGTCTTAGAAAGAATTCCAAGTGGGTACGGTCGAGAACAAGAGGGTTTTGTCTCATCCTTTTTCTCACAGTGGGTTTCCCACCAGTCCTTGACATGGGGGGCAATTTTCAGGAGTGCAAAAATAATCTTCTCCCCGTCGGAAAAGTCATGAACCGAGAAATATCCTTCCATTAGATTAAACCATATATCTATGGCATCTGCATTTATTTGACCTTCAAATATGGGAATGTCAAAATTTACTTGTACCTTAAAAGGAGTCGCACCTCCAGACTGGTTGCTGGATGAAGATGCGCCACCAATGGGCAGCCGTTGAAGGATCTGGGAAAAGTTATCCATCATCGCGTTCCTTCGTTTTTCGAGGGCGTCCTCAAGCAATATTTTGATAGGATCTCCTGCTCCATCATCTTTCTTTTCATCCCCCATGGGCGTCCGTCGGGGTTTGCGAGGCTAATCTTGCAAAGGTTCCACCAAATCGAGCCCTAACTCCTTATACCCCGACCTCGTTGGGGAAATGAAAAGAAAGATTGAGAAAAAGCTGACCGCTCTGATACCACTGATCCGGATTTATGCAGAAATGCAACAGAATAAACATATAACCATAAATACAAATATACAGCGGAAATAACACTTCATTTCATTAATATCAAAGAACTGAAATTTGCTTACAAACAGAATGGAAATAAAACTAGCTAGGGCGCTGGTAGCTATCTCTGAGAAGAGATGTGGTAGCTATAGGCCTCTGAACTGAGTTAAAATGAGGCTCGAGGGCCTATTTATTATTTAGAAACAATGGGAAATCCTAAACATCCAAAACCCTAACCCTAGGAGATGAATCGCCAAAACTATGGGCCCCGTTTGGGTAAATTGGTGTTTCAACTTCCCAGGGGCGTAACTTTGGCATATGATCTTCGTTTGACGCGTACCATACCTCGTTAGAAATATCTATATGAGGACTACAAATTTTAAATGAGCAACATCGGTCCATGGACCTATGTTGCTCTCAATTTTCCCAAAAAACGTCATTTAGGTCCTCAAAACGACTCCGGAAGTTCAGGACCTGAAAAACTGCTAAAAATAGTTAGTTATGCGGAAACTGAAAAACCGAAAGAGACAATGGTGGGGCCCCAAGTGGAATAGGCGGGTGATCACCAATATCCATCTGGATCAGTGCGGCCTAGAAAATGGACTTCGATGAGAAGGATTTTGTGTAGTTTACACATAGCCATGATGATGATTTTTGATGAAGTTGCAGGTTCCTACATAGCTTGGGTGGGAGGGCACATATCCAAATAACCCAAGTCGAACGCTGCTATGCTAAAACTGATGAATGTGAAGCAGGTGCCTACCAAAGCAGGGTGGGAGGGCACGTATCCAAATGGAACCCGCTCTAAATGCTGCTCTGGAGACTATCTGGAGAATCTAGACTCTCCGATTCATGCTGGAATTGTCCCGTCGTCACAAAAATTATGAAAAAATAGATGATTTTAAATCAGCAATAATTCTCTCGTCCATACTCCGATTCGACTGTTTTTTTCAAATCGGGGGTTTTTTCAAGGGGAGCTCAGATATATAACCATTATCTGAAATACACACTCAAAACTGCCAAAAATTTTAGAAGAGTTGTCATCCATGAATTGTCATTAAAAAAAAATATGCAACATTTCTAATTTTGAATCAACGATATCTCCCTCATCCAAAATCCAATTCGATTGATTTTTTTTTTTAATTTGGGTATTTTTTAGCAAGGAATCCAAATATGGTCATTGGTTTTGTAAATTTTTCTCCAAACTTTTCACATATGATATGAAAACGCGTCGCCCAAAATAATTCATGGAGTTTGATGGAGATTGTTGCAAAACATTGAAACTGAAATATGCTTCAAACCCTCATTCCCATGGAGACGTAACCTAAATCTAATACCACTAATTTGGATCTTGGGGGGAGGCCCCCAAGATCTAAAAAATTTAAATGGATCTGACAAGATCTACAAGATTACAATGCTAGAGAAAAAGAGAGAAGAACACACAGTAAATAAAAGCACAAAGAAAATTTTTATTAAAAGGGAGAATAACTGTAGAAGCTACATTGTGGTGTAAAATTTGTCCTTTTACAAAGAGAGACTTGTTATTTATAGATTTTTTTTAGTTACAATACCTTGGGTAGATACCATATGTGGACACCATGGGTCAATACCATGGGTAAATACCACTAACAATACCATGAGTAAATTCCATGTGTGGAAGAATACTATTAGTGGATACATATCATGGGTGAATGAATATCATAGATAGATGTTACTTACAATACCATGGGTAGATGAATACCATGGGTGTAGACCACTTTTCATTCAGTTTATCATTAATAATCACATAAAAATAATATATGTTAATATATTAATAAATAATTATTCCCATAAAAAGTGAAAAATAAAAAAAATAAAACCTTTATTTCAAAACAAACCCCACTTTATATGTACATGCGTAAAATATCATCATGTGAAACCCAAAAAAGTTATGTTCCTAACATTTTTCTACCTAATATGTTTTACCCAAGTTAATCTTATTAGTTATCAACCTTTTCATACATCGATGTCACACACAAAGGTTAAATTTCACATGGGCCTCTACCTTATCTGAAAATTTAATCATTCTTTTATCCCCTTCTAACTTTATGCACTCCTTTTAGTATTGATTTTGATTAGAATTTAGAAACAAATTTTATCCAAGTTAAACAATAAATATGTTACCATATTTTTGGCTCTTATAATGTATGAGTTAATTGGGTGAAATATTATTTTACAAAATATTTACTATTAAATATAAAAATAAAAATTAACTCAACTATCTTACATTGTAATAAGAGGCATGTAAAGTATATATTGTATGAGGAATAGTTTTAATTCAATACTATTTAAAAAAACGTATGGAACGATGTAAGAAAATATGGTGCATGAAGGTTAATGAGAGATAGATTTAAATACTATGGCTAGAAATGCTTTAACATTGTTGAAACAAATTACAATAAAAACAAAATATTTTACTAAATTACAATGTATTTGGTAGGAAGCCAATACGAAGCCAACTAATCTAAATTTGTATTAATCTTAAGGTTATTATTAAGGGAGAAGTCATAAAATAAAAATGCTAAGCCAAATTTCAATGAAATAAAACAAAATTTTGAAACTTTCAAATAAAATTAGTTTTTATGCTCGGGTAGGAGTTTATACTCATGATAACCTTGTGGGGAAAATCAAAAACAATTTTTTTATGCTTGGGTAGAAGAATACACTTTTTATGTAGCAGATGGAAGATTAAGTAGTAAATTTTTCTCCCATGATGTAAATTTATGTTGATCAGTGGTTGTCATTGATGTCAATCTAAACAACACCACGGGCTACCCCAATCTTGCATGGGAATTTTTACCTACAAATTTACTATATTTTGAGTCAAGGATAATTTTAATGGTTTCTACTTGTTGAGATGTTTCCGTTGATATATGGCATGCCACGTAATTCTTGATGATTTGAGAAATATTCATGTTTGAAGTTAGTAACCCCAGTTAGTGGGCCAAAACCCCATGGGGTTGTGGCATGACAATAATCATTGGTTGTGGTCATTGAATAGTCAATAATTAATAATTTTTAAGCTCCAAAAATCCCTCCCACGTTCACTTGTTGAATACCCTCTCAACCTAATCATTTATATAAATTTTGATCCTCATATCCTCCTTATGGAGGGATTTCGCTACTTGAAACAATTCATCGTGGAATTTTTGCTATAATTTTTTTATACGAAGGTTTAGAAGCAGAAATATTTATCACATGAAGAAGAAAGCCTGAGGAAGCTCGTGTAAAAATTTCAGATCATGGTTCGCAATAATTTCAGAGATATGATTTGTGGTAATTAGGGTTTTGGCAGGCTCCTGAACTTCATCTCAAAGAGGTGACCTTGGAAATTCTGTAAAAGTTGTGGGTAGAGCATGAACTATAGTCTTATGTGTATCAATTTGAGAGTCTAATGAGGAAAATGTGACATGTGGCATGTCGTACAAGTTCGCTCCACTAAACTAATCCATAATTAGGTCATTGTGAGAGAATGGGCATAACTTTTCCATGAATAATCCAATTTTTGTCAGAGATGTGGCATTGCAAAGAAGAATTAGAGGACTACTACAAGACCATAAATCACATATTGGGGATTTGAAATAACATAGATACACCATATTCAATATTGAGCTTCTAGAAGGCAAGAAAAGGCTAGATCATGTGCTATCAAGGGCTGCAAAGGACCATACTTTCTAGGGCAGGAAATCAAAGAAAGGTGGAGTAGAGGCAAGCTCTAGATAATTATATTTTGTATATGCATGTTCATCTCTTAATTTCATTAGGTTATTTGTATTCTAATTTGTTTTTTTTGTTTAGCATTGACATATGCTCTACAGGATAAGGTAAGTTTTGCTATTATCATGTCATGGATATTTCCTTGAAGACTTTTTGCAGGTATTATATATTCATCAAGATAAGACTGAATTCATGATCTAATGTTCTGAAGAGTGTGAAATGGTAGCATGACAAGAGAAACAATCAAGGTGCAGAACAATAGCAAGAGGTTCACCACATGAAATCTTCAAGTGGGAAGCACTGCATATAGTAATTGTAAAGGTATCAATGTACTGAGTCATTGTAAAAGCATCATTGTAAAATTTGTACAAGTGTATATCTACCAAGAATTGAAGACACGGTTTCGGGAGGTATAGGATCATCATTAGGTAGGTGTGTCATAGTTGGGGTTATGGTCGAGTCTGTCTTCTTCTTCTACATCATTCTATATCATTGTAAAGTGGACCATTTTCCCTGGTACGAGAATCCATTCTTCTTTTATTATTCTATAGGGTGGTAGGGTGGTGCTAGGCTAGTGCATGAAGTCACCAACATGTTCAACCCTATGAAAACTTCAGAGTGGTAGGGTGGTGCTAGGGTGAGTTGTAGCTCATTGGGTGTTGGGGCATTCGTTCAGTTGACTACTAAAGAATCTCGGGCGTTGGAGCATCCATCCAATGGGAGCTGGAAAAGAATGATTTTCTAGATTCTAGGAAGTTGGAGCTTTATTTTCAATTGGAGTTGAATATTAAATAATTATTAGAAAAATATTTTGGTGGTTTTTGTCCCAAAGGGGGTTTCCACCTTAAAAACTGTGTGAATTTTTGTTCCTTTTGTTTAATGCTATCATTGTACAAACACTAATAATAATTGAATATTAACTAATGCTCTGAAAGATTAATAGTAATACTAATTGAAAGGAATATTGATTCACCTCCCATCTCAATATTTCCAACAATTTCATCCTTCTCTTCTCTTCTTATTATGAATCTAAAAATTTTCCTATGTAAATACAAAATATTTTCTTTATTTATATGCAATTATACAACTTTTTAAGATCACAATTTAGTCAATAAAATAACTATTTATGGACAATGATCATGTACTAATACTTCCTTGGTAGATTTAACCAATGATTAATTTATTATAATGAACTACACATATTTTCGTGGATATTTTTTAGCGTTTTGGTTAAGGTTTTCATTTATGTATCCTAATCGAACTTCTATATTGGTTTGATATACACTATTGCTAATTATTCATGGTAGATATATTCGTCAAAATTTGAATCTTGAAAATCTTATAATTTCTTTATAAGTTATTAAATTTACATGAAGAATTCATTATTTTGATGCATACAATGAATTTTTTCATATAAATTTAGGGTAATTTCTACTATTAAATGAATCTGGACATACTAACATTGTGACCTTTTATGTTTATTATGTATGTATTATTCTATGTTATTGGATACTAACTCTATTAGTTGGGCATATCCTTTTTCTTAACCTATCACCTATTGACTTTGATAAGTATGTCTTATGTGTATAAATTATACAAACAAATGTATATCAATGGATTCAATTCGATAATTATATCTACTAAAGCAAGATATTGAATCCTTCTACAAATAAATTGTGGAAAATAAACATGATCACCAATCACAACAAGTAAAGAAAGAAGCAAATCAAACCACAACACAGATATTTTCCTGGGGAAAGCTTATTGCTCAAAACCCCTCTATATTCTATTGTAAATTCATCATGTAATTATGAAACAATTACAATCCACTCAACTCACGAGGGTCTCCTACACTCTTATAAGTGTCTCACACTAACCCAGACAAAATTGACAAAGACTTAGCCAATTTCCTGCCTCTAATCAACCTGCCTTGCTTTCTCAATTCATGTGGAATGAAATCCCTATTTTTTTGTAAAATTAACCTTACAAAATTGTGCAATGCTCATGGGAAATCCAATGGTTGTCTTGCTGCATGCGGGCAACCTACTATTGATACAACTGATAGTTAACATCCCTTTAACCTTTGTCTCAACTAGGTCTCCACTAGAACCGACATACATGTAGCTATTAATAGTAAATCATCAGTTGCATGGAAAATCGCTGCATGTCAATTAAATCTGATTTAATTGACTTGATCTCTCACTAGTGCAACAAATGGTTACAACTGGATCAACTGACTTTAACTCAATAAATTGAGTTAACTAATTTCTCATGCATTAAACTAATGCACTAACTACAATTCAAACTCCATAACTGGTAGAATCACTTTGAAACCCTCACCAACCACCCTCAACTCGAAATTCATGAGCCAACTGAGTCTATCACACTCAGTTAACTATTACAAGTGATGATGAGATAAGATTACAATTTATTGTCCAATTTAACTAAGTGAAAATTAAATTCGACACACATTTGTTGTTGACTTTTCAACACTCCCTCTCAAAAATAAAGGGATTATATGGCACCCCAATCCTGCCTCTACGATATTCGATTTTTCTCTTAGTGAGCGCCTTCGTCAGAATATCTACATCCTGATCTTTCATGGAAATGTATTGAAGTAACGTATTGTGCCTCTAAAAAAAATCTCTGAGATGGTGGTATGAGATTTCTATGTGGTTGGACCTATCATGGAATACTAGATTAAACAAGAGTTTAATGCAATTTTGGTTATCAGAATGCATCACAGTCGGATCCATCTGAGAACCAAACAAACCAACTAGAATATTCCTCATCTAGATGGCCTCGTATGCAACCTGACTTGCTTCCATGTACTCTGCCTTGGCTGAACTGAGTGCCACAAATCGCTGCTTCCTAGTTTACTAAGAAACTGATGTCGATCCTATGCTTAAGATCCCTCATGATGTGCTCTTTCTGTCTGATGGAATTCCTACCGAATCTGCATCAGTGAAGAGTTGAAGCATCACTCCCTCTTTCTGTCTATACCATAATCCATACTCTGTAGTTCCCCTGAGATATATTAATACATGTTTCCCCACCTTCCAAAAGATCTTGGTCTGCTAAACCATAGCTTGACTCAGTTGGTTAACTGCGTATAAAATGTCTGGTCTAGTGTTCACTAAGTAAATTAGTGAACCCACTAGCTGCCTGTAAATAGTAGTGTCCACTACCTCACCTAAAGTAGCATTCTCCTTCCTTTAGTTTCCTGGAAGAAGAGTCTCCATGGGTTTGCAACTCTCCATGTAAAACTTACTCAGAATATCTTTAGCATACTTACCTTGAGAAACAAATAAATCACCATCTCGTTGGCATATTTCCAAACCAAGGAAATATTGAAGTAGTCCCATGTGCTTCATTTTGAACTCTCTTGAAAGATCCTCCTTTCAAGAAGTTATCAACTACTCATCAATTGTTAAAATTAGATAATAAACATAAAGTACGATAATCAAGAGCTTACCATCAACCACAATCTGGTACAGGTTCACATCCGATTCACTTTTGGTGAAGCCCAACCCAGTGAAATAACTGTCAATTCTAGGGTATCAAGCACGAGGTGCTTGCTTCAGCGCATACAGTGCTCTCTTGAGTTGGTACACATGTGACTTACTATCCAAGATCTCAAAACCTTTTGTTTGCTCTATGTACAATTCCTCCTCAATAAATCGATTGAGAAATGCAGTTTTCAGATCCATATGATGTATGTGCCACCGCATTTGCACTAAGAGTGCAAGGATAGATCTAATTGATGAGTACCTCACAATCAGTGCGAAAGTATCCTCATAGTTAATCCCCTCAACTTTTGAGAATCCCCGGGCTACAAATGTAACCTTTTACTTATCCACACTCCCATCTGCTACCTGCTTCACCTTATAGATCCATCTAGATCCAACCACAGATTTTTTGACCGGTCTTGGGACAACTTCCCATGCACTATTCTTGATGATGGAGTCATACTCTTCAACCATAGCATCAACCCAAATTGGTTGCTACAATTATTCTTCAAAGGAGGATGGTTCTATCACAATACACTTGCTCATAAGAGCCATGTATCTAGTAAACCTGTTTAGAGATTGTCTCTGTCTTCATAGTGAAGTAGGTTCTTCTACATGCTCTGCCACATAGAATATCAATCTATCAACTTATGTGGTACGCCTTCTACCATTTCTGGTGGATGGTTGTGCATGAGTGTTTTCTACCACTCCATGATCTTCTGCATGTGGCTACTCCACATCCTAAGGTTCATTTTTTGGAACCAAGAGTTCCTCATCTGCATGCAAATCCAACTCCCTCTCAAGGGACAATCACATGGCTTTCTCCTCATCAAATTTTATATCTCATCTCACAACAGTCATCCTGTTGTTTGGAAAATACACCCGATAGTTTTGCGGAGTATTATTGTACCCCACAAATATCCCAATCTCAGTTGTTAGTTCAAGATTATTTCTGGAATCTTTGGTCACATGGCAATAGATAGATGAGCCAAAAATTTTAAAATATGAAACATCAGGTTTCTTGCCAGGAAAAGCCTCCTCTAGTGTACTCATGCCAAGTATTTGATGAGGACTACAGTTTCACACAAATACCTATGTGTTGCATGCTTCCTCCCATAGATGAAACGGTAGGCCCTGATCATGCAACATCGCTCGTGATGCACCCAATATTGTTCTATTATTTCTTTCTGTGACCCCATTTTGTTGTGGGTTATGAGGCACAACCAAATCTCTTTGAATTCCCTCTTTGCTACAAAATTTCTTGAATTCTTTGGAGATGTACTCACCACAATTGTCGCTCCTAAGAGCCTTCACATGCTTCCTAGTGTATTTCTCCACCAGTGCTTTGAATTTAAAAATTTTTGAGAACGTCTAATCTTTCTTATGCATGAAGTAGATCCAAATTTTTTTAGAAAAATGATCAACAAATATGACATAGTACCTGTGCTTTGTTGTTGAAACTATAGAGAATTGTCCACACACATCTGAGTGATCTCTCTCAAGGATTTCTGAAGCTCTGTTCTTCTTCTCGTGAAAAGTGGCCTTTGCATACTTCCCCATATTACATCCCTTGCATGTGTCTATATGTGCAAGAGTACCCTTGGGAAGACCCATAGAAATATACTGCATTACCTTCAAGGCTTTGTGGTGTATATGGCCCAATCTCCTGTGCCATAACTCACACTCATCCTGGCTCACCACTTTCTCTGCCTTACCCATAAATGTTGTGCAACCATCTATATCAAGTTTATAGAGATTGTTTACATGAATCCCAATCTTCTTGGATTGTCCTGTGGCTTTTTGTCGAAGGAAAGCTTTCCCTTCACTAAAAACCACATCATAGCCTCTATCCTCCAACATTGCGACTGAAACTAAATTCTTTTTCAAGCCTGGTACATACATTACATATTTTAATAAGAAGGATTTACCTACCTATCTCTGAAAGGTAACTGCACTAATCTCGGTAGCACTGTACTGCCTGTCATCACCCATTTCAATATGCATCTAGAGGTCCTTCTCCTGCAAGCTACTAAAAATTTCTTTGTCTCCTGTCATGTGGAAAGATGCAACACTATCCAAGTACCACATTAATCCCATTGCACTTTAAACCATGCATGAAATGGGTGAGAAGTCAAACTCAAATTGTGAGGCCAAAGCCTCACTTGCTGCAGATCCTGAAGCCTTCTTGTTCTTCTTCTTTTGTGGACAATTAGTGGCATAATTTCCATGCTCATGACAGTGAAAACACTTCACTCTGGAAATGTCGTGCTTCTTTCCTTCTTTTCCAGACTCGGATATGGAATATGATTTCTTCCCCTTCCCCTTCTTTGCCTTACCATCCAAGGCACAATTTTCTTCATCATATGTCTTAGATGAAGATACATCCCTAGTATTCCACCTAAATTCTTCTTGCACCAAATCCGACCAAATTTGTTCCCAATCTGGCAGCTTCACCCTCCCATTAGCAGAGTCCTGATAACTATGCCAACTCTTGGGATGACATAGAAGATCTGGGCTCACCAAGTCATCATCTTTCATAGTAATTCTGATGCTCCTAAGCTCATCTCTACATTGGAAAAACTTGGTTAAATATTTCGGAATAGTGTCGCCTTTCTCCATTTTGAGTTTCTTGAGCTTGTCCTTCAATGCCAATTTTATATGATCACTGTTGCTCTGAAACAGATCTATCAAAGCCTTCAAAATTTCATACGGAGTCACTTTGCCATAGAGACTTGGGAAAATGTGGTCTCATACTCCCTCTAGTAAGATCCTCCTCGCCTTTGCAACCTTCTTTTTCCAAGCATCAAGATTTACGGCATCTGCTACAACGGGTTTGGGAATTTAATTATCAATGAATTATTTCAACCCATTTTCCTCCAAAAATTCCTCCATCCTATCTTTCCACACAATATAATTGGAATTTCCCTTAGTTTCATACACCAATCTCAAGCCATTGAAATCCATCTTGATCCTGGTCCACTTTTCGCACCAAGAATAATTTTACAAATTCAAATGTCATTCAGTCACAAACTCAATTTCTTCTCCACTATAGTGATTTCATGTGCGCTGATACCATGTAGAAATTATACAAAAAATATGTATATCAATGGATTCAATCTGATCATGAGATCTAATAAATCATGATACTGAATCCTTCTACAAATCAAGTATGGAAAATAAACATGATTGCCAATCACAACAAGCAATGAAAGAAGAAAATCAAACTACAAAACATATATTTTCCTGGGGAAAGCTTACTGCTCAAAACCCCTCTATCTTCTATTGTATATTCACCATGGAATCATGAAACAATTACAATGAACACTTCTCACAAGAATCTCATGCACTCTCACAACTGTCTCACACTGACCTGGACAAAATCGACCAACACTTAGCCAATTTCCCGCCTCGAATCAACCTGCCTTTCTTGTGCAATTCAGGCGGAATGAAATCGCTATTATTTTGGAAATTCAGCCTTCCAAAAATTCGCAATGCTCATGGGAAATTCAATGGTTATCTTGGAGCATGTGGGAAGCCTACTAATGATACAACTGATAGTTAACTTCCCTTTAACCTTTGTCTCAACTGGGTCTCCACTCGAACTGAAATGCATGCAATATTAATAGTAAATCATCAGTTGCATGTCATATCATTGCATGTGAATTAAATCTGATTTAATTCACTCGATATTTCATTAGTGCAACAAAGAGTTACAACTAGTTCAACTAACTTTAACTCAATAAATTGAGTTAACTGATTTGTCATGCATTAAACTAATGCACTAACTGCAATTCGAACTCCATAACTAATAGAATCACTCTGCATGCCTCACCAACCACACTCAACTTGAAATTCATGAGCTAAGTAAGTCTATCACACTCAATTAACTATTACAAGTGATTATGAGATAAGATTACAATTTATTGTCGAACTTAATTAAGGGAAAATTAAATTAGACACATGTTTCTTGTTAACTTTCCAACATTATGTGAATTATTATGCCTATTAGAAACTTTTTGATAATTTTTTTTAATTAAATTGGTCATTATATCCAATTTATTATTAACTCCTAACTTTTTTTATCTTACATATCATCATTAATTTGGTAATCCAAAATTTTAAAGGAATCTTACAAAGTTGTTTGGAACAATTACAATTTGTGACATGTCCGGGGTTATCACCTCTAGTCCAAGTTGCCTTCCTATAATATAAAGTGATGAATTTTTTAAAACCTCCATTTGATTTCTTGGAATTGACCCTTAATAAGGTCAACGTAGGGAACACCATTTTTTTTAGTGTTGTTGTTGAGAAGAGGGAAAATTCATCTTTTCCCTTGGAAATTTTAGATGATTAAGCCTATGACCTTGTGGTCAATAGGAAGGAAACAACACAGAGATTGTAATTTTCGAGAGAATTTTTGTTTTTGAAATATTAACCTAGTGCGTACTTAAATTTATTTGTATTGCTTGTATTGCTTCAATGACTTCTTCTTTATTAGTTGTGCAAATTTCTCCTCCTATTTTTCCAACATACCTAGTTCTCTTAATGCTATGCTTTATATAAGCATATGGGATAAATATTTTCCTTAGTTTAGAGAAGAGAATGATGATGACCATTTCTCTACATACGATTTAATTTAATGATCAGATTCATAAAATTGGGATTTATCATGAATACATCCTAATGAGACAATTCACGATGTGATGTGGATGCCAAACAATGATATAAGATCCTTCATCTTTCCAATATCTCTTCCTTAAGATATCTTTATTTTATCTTTAATAGATATTATAAAAATATGTATCCTATAAAACGAATCCTTGATGATTTTTATGAATTTAATGACATTCTAATAATGTTAATCTAGGGTTTCAATAAAGTAAGCATTATGTTAGTGATGAAGAATCTGAAATTCTAAGTTCGCACAATGAATCTAAACTTGATGATTTTAAGGAAACATATTTATCCTATCTTTCCTTACAAACTAAAATTTCAGTGAAAAATACATGATAATATATAGATTTGACTACCAAGAGACTCCTTCTATTCAAAGAGACTATCATGAAGTACATCTATGTCTTGAAGAGTTTCAATACCCTATGACTAACGTTGAACTTGTTTTATTTATATTTCATTTTAAAAACCATAGTAGAAATGAATCTTTTGATAAATGTGAGTTTGAAGAAGAATTTTCATCTAAGACATTGATTATGAAAAATAAGTGTTAAAAATTCACGAATATGCACATCAACAATCAACTGAAGAATACATTTTGTTAGAATAAGGAAATAGTCGAGGGCAGGGGGGTGGGGGGGGGGGTTGTTTGGGTGTGAATTAGTAATAGTGAGGATATTACAACATTAAGAACCAATATTTATTTCTTTTCTTACTACGAGTTACTTGTGACCACATTTATAATAAAATATAAGTAAGCAAACAAATAAGTTGATCGTGTGTACACATAATCCCTCATATCATCAATGCAAAAATATTGGCACAGATATTTTTACGTGGAAAATTAAAAGGAGAATACCACCAAGTGTTTTTTTGTTATGATGTAAATTGAGCACCTACTTAGTTACATAAATTTGTTTGTTAGCACCCACTCACAAGAGGCCTCAAGCCCATTAAGATAGAAAACCAATACTTGCCAAGAGGAACCAACCTCTTATGAATGTACACCAATACCTTCTATATCCAGTATTCTACTTTTCATACAAATTTCAAACTGAAAACAGAGGCTAATACATATACACAACAATATAAATTTGATCTACTACAATACTAGGCCCATTCATTGACTTGTGGAGTTCGTATCTCTTCTGCTCAATTAGATCTAGGCTTGACCCTCTACTACACTATATCTCTTAGTTTAACGCTTGGCGTTAGTTACCATTTTTTTTCACACGCACATAAAATTGCACTCTCCATCTCACAACAATTTTACATTTCATGCACTTTTCTCAACTACACTCCACTATTATATTTCTTTGATTCACTAGGAATGATGTTCTCTCTGGCGTCCTTCATGGTGTCTCTACTCTCTCTATACCTGATAGTATGCTACAACATGCCATTGACTATTATTGTTACATCAAGTTTCATGCACTCTACCACCATATTCAATTCTAGAGATGGGATTAGTTCACTCAACCATCGCAGCAACATTAAAAATATGGTTGGTTATATGGGTGTCTCCCATACTGAGAATGGGTTCTTAGACATTCTAGATACTCCAGAAAGGCTCTTGATTCCTCATAATTTCCCAGATAGCGCTAAGATTACTGAAGGTGTGAATCTCATTCTAGAAATAGCTGCACCACTCTATCAGAGCCCATACATATACTCATATGGAATCTAAGAGCCATCCTCTTCATTTACGTCCCTATGGAATACAAGCAATTATGAGAGGATTATTTTTCCAACTCGAGATAGAGTTTATAGTCACCATTAATAAAATGACACCAACCTCTTTGTGAACATTTATTATCAGTTTCCGATGCATAAATCCTCCAAAAACTATGCATTGGAGTTTTCGACTCATTCATGGATATGATTTGGAGATATTTCGATGCATAAATCCTTCAAACATATGCCCAACACTTGCCCATAGTCTCCCTTTCTTTTAGTTTATAAATACACATAAATATGTTGCAGTTCAGTTTAAATCTTGGATCCTCATATCACCACAACTTTTAAAAATGGCATTCATGAACATCTTATGAGATTTTGAGGTAATGAGGTTGGACCTCCTGGTGTTAACACTTTTCTTGAATTGATTGTTCACAATATTTTATACTAATTCATGGCTCAAAGGCCCAAGTTGGTCATTATAACACATGAAAACTTTACAAAACCAAGTCCTGAGAATTCCGTTCGATTTTTTACGGAACGTGAAATGACGAAAAAATATCTATCTCTTGACACTCTTTTCCAACACTACATTGATATTTCTCACGAGATTTCGACTTGTGGAAATTTTTTATTATGGGTTCATTTAATTGTTGGGATGTTATATATTGTCCCTTGCTATCCCGACTCCTTGTCATCCCCAACCATATTTTAAACAAATCTCTGGGGATCTTGGGTTCTAGGCTTCCCTCTTGGGGGGGGAAGGGGGTGTGAATCAGTAATAGTGAGGATATTAGAACTATAAGAACCAATATTTATTTATTTTCTTACTACGAGTTACTTGTGAGCACATTCATAATAAAATATAAGTAAACAACCAAATAAGTCGATAGCATGTACACATAATCCATCATATCAGCAACACAAAATATTGACACGAGTATTTTTACGTGGAAACCTAAAAGGAGAATACCGCCAATTTTTTTGTTATTGTGATGTAAATTAAGCACCTGCTTAATTAAAAAAAAAAAATTGTGAGCACCCACTCATGGGAGGCCTGAACCCCCTTCAGATAAAAAACCACTACTTTCCAAGAGGAACCAACCTCTTATGAATGCACACCAATACCTTCTATATCCACTATTCTACTTTTGATACAAATTTCAAACTGAAAATAGAGGCTAATACATATACACAACAATATAAATTTGATCTACTACAATACAAGGTCCATTCCTTCATCTCTAGAGTTCATATCTCTTCTACTCAATTAGATCTAGGATCGACCCTCAACTACACTATATCTCTTCATTTAACACCTGGTCTTAGTTACCCTATCTATTCACACACTCACAACGTTGCACCCTCCATCTCAAAACAATTCTACATTTCCTGCACATTGCTGAAATACACTACACTATTTTATTTCTTTGATGCATTGGGAAAAATGTTGTCTCTGGATTCCTTCATGCTGTGTTTTTTCTCTTTGTACCTGATAGTGTGCTATAACATGACATAGTCTATTTTTGTTCCATCAAGTTTCCTGCACTCTACCACCATATTCAATTCTAGAGATGGGATTATTTCACTCGATCATCACAACCACATTGATAATATGGCTAGTTATATGGGTGTCTACCTTACTGAGAACAGGTTTTTAGACATTCTACTTACTCCAACAAGGCTCTCGATTCCTCATAATTTTCGAGAGAGCCCTAAGATTACTAAAGGTGTGGTTGTACCTCTAACAGTAGTTGCACCACTCTGTAAGAGTGCTGTGTAGATTAATCCGTCTTGCGGACAAGACCGATCTCTCTAGTACTAAAAGTAACTAGCAACAAACAGCCAATTATACTAATCTCTCTCTAAGCATACAAGATTCATAAGAATGCTATATAGGTGTAAGGCCTACCTTATATCCAGCGCTTGCTTGATCTCATTGAAGTCCTTCTCGTGCACTTGAAAGAACGTTCCTCGTGAATCTGCAGTCACAAACAAGCAAAAAGATTACACAGCACCTGTATAGACATTATTATAAACCATACTCATCATAATGATCAAGGAATTTATGAAATAAACCATGAATAGAAAGTTTAATGAGAGAAATGAGTATATTTGTATTAACTTCAAATAAAGAAAACCTTTACAACCTGTGCCTTGATGTTGTGCAGGTCCTCCGGGGGTCTGAAGCAGGAATCTCTTCTAATTTGACAAGATTTGCACTCTTTGAACCAAGACAAATAGAGATGAGTGATTTAACCTCACAGAAAGTCTTAGTTAACTGAGTCTGAATCTCAACAGCATTTAACTTCAAATATCTTAAGCTTGAACTCCCTTTGAGGCTACCCAAGGCTTCTTTTTATAGTGGAAAAGAGGAGGTTTCTTGTTCCAAATATGAAGGGATAGAATCCTCCTTCAAAGGGATTAGCTCCTTACATCAAGGGGTTAGCTCCATCAAGTGAGGGATGCATGAACCTTCTCAAAGCGTATCCATTCCCGAAAATTCCCATCTAGAATCTTCTAGAATTCATCTGAAATCCACTTTTTATCTTTACTTTCTCACCTTTTTGAGTTTTACAGAGGTCCGCACCCATGACACAAGGAACGTGCGGTATGGTTCCGCAGGCAAGCTGAACTTTAGGTGCGGGACCGTAGGAAATGAATAGAGAAAGTGCGATACCAATGTTTAGGGGATTTTTAGGAACTTTTCTCTGATTTTGAAAGTTTGACATGAGGAGCTGATATGTTAGACTTGCAAAAGGAGGAAGTATGAGTAATAATGAGCTCATACTCATAGTAAAATGTCAGGATGACAGTTTTTAGTGTAACAAATTTCCCCCTAAAGTGCAAAGTCTAGAATAGATGAAGCTGTAGTCTGTCATATATGAAGAGTGCAGTACTTTATCATTTCAAAGATCATCCTGTGGACACCCCAGTCGGAACCTATAAAAACATTCAATGCAAAATATATACATATATATGTCATCACTGAGGTAGGCATTCCCATACTCAGATTAAAACTAACTAGAAACTAACTCAAATCGTTCTGATACAGGAATGATTTTAATATTACATCAATAGTGTAGACACAGCATGGACACAGCCATCTATAATGAATAGTCTATTGTATAATAATAAAATTCCTCGCAGCCTGGATGGTGGAAACTAGATCTAGGGTCTTGATTTCCGCATCTCAAACTAGTACGATTCTATCCATGTGAATAAATGTGTTGAAGTCGAACATGGTAGAAACCACTTGATTACCAGTCAACGATGTGAACTGTTAACAAGTGTGAGAGAAACCACCAGTAATGTCAATGGCTCTCAAAGTACTCAGTACAATCCATGAAATGTGAATGAATGAGCTGAAGTCGAACATGTCATGGAATCATTCGATCGAAGGTCAATGATGCAACCTGTCGTCGAAGGCGAGAAACCTGCCATTGAGGCATGCAGATTTCAAGGTACTGACGATTTCTGGATCAACTTCCCAGATAATGTGTTGATGTCGATAGAAAGTGATCTGTCGTAGGCAAGCCCACAACACGAAATCATAGATCAAGTTTTTAAAATATATTGGCAAGGACTGACTCAGGGATGGTCAAAAATGGATGACAGATATTTTGCAGATGAATGGTTTATTTGAACTGTCCTCTTGAACACATAACGACACTGCAGATGGCTTGGTAACAATTGACCCAAAGCTAATACCCAGAAACCGGCTGAAGACTTTCAATGTGGTTTGATTAACTGTTAGGCAAAGGATTTCCCAACCCAGGTAAATAAAAGTGTCGTGTCCAAGAGTGGTTGACTGAGTTTTCGAAAATTTAAAATACAACAAACATGCCCATTTTTCTCTCTTTTTCCCCCACCATTTCTGGCAAGTACCTCTTTATTTTTGACAAGCTTGAGGAGGATAACATTTGCTTGATTATAAGCTCATCCTTCGGATGAGTCCAACTTAGTTTAAAATTCGAACCCTAAGAAGGAGTGGTTCGTTCCCGTTGAAAATTAAACAGGTCCTTTACTGTTAAGTTTTAACGAGTCCAGTATAGGAGAAACTCGGTGTTTTTCAGTTTTAGGGAGTCAGAAGAAAAACTTAAGAAAACTCCATGGGTGTTCTTTTTCGTAAATTTAGTCTCTTGAGCCCGAAAAAGGATAAAATAATGCGGGAGAGAACTCTATTGACCGTATTTAGTCAACGTATACCTTTTTCGTAAATAGTCCATTTCAGTCCGTAAAAGGGGTAAACTTATACTGAAAGGACGACTGTTCATTTACTTTAACGAGTTTGAATAGTCAAGTACTCGGCAATTTTTTCATATTTAGAGAGTCTGAAAAGGGCTTAAAAGATTACTCCAAGGTTTCGTTTTTTTGTAAATTTTTTGAAAGAGTCCGAAAAAGTGATAAAAGTGTGCTCTTTGTTGAAAAACGATCAGTTCACCTGAAAAATCCAGTTTCTGCACAAAAACTTGAAACATTACACATACTTGTTTAAGATAAGTAAAAATGCTTTCAAAAATACCCTTTTTAAAGTGAAAAATAAATAAATTAAAAATTCATCCATTCGAAAAAACTTATAAAAAGGACTTTTTCAATTTCATTTTTACCGTTCAGTTTCAGAGTGAAAAGTAAAAAGCTTTTGGGTAAGAAAGTTCCTGTGAAGATTCTGGAAAATTCGTCCGTTGGAATTGAGAACCGTCAGTCCCAGGTAATCCACAACCTCTCAATCTTGTTTTTCATCCGTTTCAAATTTGTTTTTAGGCTGTAGTTTGAATTTTTGGGGCAAAAAATGGTTTGAAAATGCGCCCGCGGGGTCCGCAGGTGGGACACATGTTACCTGCGGACCCAGACTTTTTCCTATAAGGAAAAAGTCGTGGGTTCCGCACCCAGCACACAGCCCGCGTGCGGACCTACGCTCTGTTTACAAAGAGCGGGTGCGGTACCCGCGCAGTTGGATTTAAAACATTGATTTCTCATTTGTTTGCCAAAAATTTTCAAATATGATTATTCTAACTTGCCTTTTTCTGTATTGTAGGATTAACAAGATGTTGATCTGGCGAGAACGTGAGCACGAGGAAGTGGATGAAGCCGTAATACTTCATTTTCCCACACAACAGACATTAAAAGCATGTGGCTTATACAAATTTTGGGCCATCTCAGGCATGAGGGCACAAGTAGAACTCTTAACATGGTTGGTGAACAGATGGAATGTGGAGGACTAGTGCTTCTTCATTCGTGGCCACCGGCTCGAAATTGAGCTGGAGGATATATATTTCTTGACTGGTTTGTCCAAGAGGGGTGAACAAGTTTCTTTGTTTGGGACTAGGCCAGGTGGCCAGACTGTCGCTAGTCTACAACTAGAATTCTGCAATTATTAGGCAAATCCTCAGGACAAACGGATTGACATAAAACACATCATCCATCCTGAATTGAAAGTTATTTCTTTTACTGTTACCAAACTGTGTGGGAGTGCTACGCTTCATGTAGCTACTGGTTCCCAAATGCGTATTGCCGTGGACTGTTTTCGCGGCACCATCTTTAACTGGTGTGAAGATGTGTTGGCCAATGTAAAAGGCCAACTAACCAGAGAAAAAAATGGGAAACTGAATAAATTTGGATACGGATCCATTGTTGTTTCTTTTGCTCTGGAGAGGATCCCCATGTTAGCTCCACAGAGTATTGTTGTTGATGCCGGTCGACCTCGAGAACCGAGAATGGTTCGTTGGTCTGCGTTGATGGCTCGTCATGCTATTGAGGGTACTGAGATTGTGCGATTTCCTTCTTCATATTTTTGTCTGCTGGATCGCCAACTTTTTGTGATAGAGGATTTTCCATATGCCGGGATAGATTTCCGTGGTGACAGAGAGATGGCTCTCCCTGCCGGAGAACAGTGGGATGATTCAGGTAAAATCATTTTTCAATGTTTGCTAAATTCTATTTTTTTTTAATTTTTTATCGTCTTGGAAAACTAATAACCAAAAGTTTTTTGAAAACAGATGTGGTTCCACAAAGACCATTCCATCTCCAACCTTACAAAAGAAGACAACCAGTTGCGCCCGCACCAGCCCCAGCAGGCCAATCAGCAGAGATTTTGACTGATTTAGAGCATCATCTAGAGCGTTTGACTCTGGATATTCCAGAGACCAGCATAGATGACATTCCTCTCAGGCTGCAAAGATATGTGATTGGAGTTCCAGGACCTTTTAGGAGGTTCCTATGCAGGGTAGCCCGGGCAGTGGTTTCTTATCGTGATCACCATCAGTGATGGGATGATCGTGTAGACTCATATTTTTGACTTTTGTATTATCATTTTTGCCGATCATAAGGTGTTTCCAACCTATGATCGAAGACGATGTATATTTTTTGAAAACACTCCTATACTATGATATATCACTATTTTGACAGCTATCTATGTACATATGTGAATGTTGTTTGTTTTACTGCTTTTAATTATTGCAAATGTCTATTTATCATACTAGAAGCAATTGAATCTGCTAATGTATTTAAATGTCTTGGAATATGCTGATATTCAATGTAATCAAACTCACGTTCCAAGAGACGAACTCTCAAAAATAACCGTAATAACACCAGATTTCTAATGGTATAAACCCTGTTAAGTTGTAATACAACAAGTTCAGAATCCAACCTTACAATCAAACTCCGAATTCCAAATGATATGGACTCAGATAATAACTCAATCACTGCACTATACTCGGCATTGTTATTTGTTGTTTGACCAAGGCTTACCCCATGCATGGATACTAACTCGTCAGAGGGTGAATAGATAACCCAAGCTGCGGAAGAAATGTTCCGTGTACTACGATAAGCACCATCAGCAAAACCAATGTAGGTTTGAAGAGACGTCGACATCTGCAATATCAAGAGTAAAACTCAGATAAGCAGGAATAGTGACAAAAACACACTTCTAAACTAGGCACACTTTTCTAATCTAAAACACACAAACAGTAAAGAAATCTAAACTAACAAAAATCTCCACACCTCGTTTAAGCATAATATCGCTTTAGATAAAGCCCATTTCTAGGTTTATCCAAAGGGACACCGTCAAAATCTATCAACTCATAGGCCCCTTTTGCTAACTTTCGTTTAACAATATAAGGACCATGCCACATAGGCACAAATTTCTCAACTCCTAGCTTGTCATTAGCTTGATCATAAATTAAAACTAGGTCTCCTTCTAAAAAAATTCGAGGGGTCACATTTCTATCATATTGAGCTTTTATCCTTTTAACATGAGCCTCGTTTGCTATTGCAGCATTTCGTCGATTCTCATCTAATTGAGCTAAGTACAAGAAACGTTTCTCCTCTTCAGACGTAGCTGGAAGTAATTCTACGGCTAATTTTAGTGACGGTATTTTGCATTCAATCGACAACACAGCTTCCAAACCGTAAACTAGTTGAAAAGGAGTGAAACCCGTTGATGTTTTGACTGAGGTTCGATATGCCCAAAGCGCTGAAAATAACATGGAATGCCAATTCGTCTTGTGAATACCAATGATTCGTTTAATCATGGTGACTAAAACTTTGTTAATGGCTTCAACCAGACCATTGGCTTGCGTATAATATGGAGTGGAACTATCGTGGCGCAAGCCAAGCTGTTCTGTCAGTTCAGTCATCATGACATTCCGAAAATGACTTCCATGATCCGTAATAATAGCTTGAGGAACACCGAACCTAGCAATTATGTGATTAAATACGAATGTTGCAGCAGTCTTGCCGTTAGCTGAATATGTAGGCATCGCCTCGGCCCATTTTGTAAAATAATCTATAGCTAGAATAATATAGGCATGCCCCCCGGCCGAGTGAGGGTTACATGTGATAAAATCGATACCCCATTTTGCGAAAGGACCAACAGCAATTATAGGGTGAAGAGGATCGGGTGGCGCGCGCATTTTTCGATCAAAAATTTGACAGTTGTGGCATTTCCGAACCGCATAAATGCAATATTTGAACAACGTTGGCCAGAAATAACCTGCACGCAATATCTTTTGGGCTATGGCATACCCAGACATATGACCGCCACATGCTCCAGAATGGCAGTCATTTAACACCTTTTCAGCTTCTTCATGAGTTAGACAACGTCGGAAAACAGAATCCGCTCCACGTCGATAAAGTGTATCACCAATGATATTATACTGTTGGGATTGGAAGCATATTTTCCGTCGCTGAGTTCGTGAAATGTCAGGCCAAAAAGATTGGGTTTGGAGATAAACAATAATATCTCCATACCATGGATCAAGTGTACTGATAAGAAACAAATATTCGTCCGCAATGGACTCTTCTGCCACTGTTTCAGTATCAGTAGAGGGGAAATCGCACGTCAGTTCCGCAAATACTAAAGATTTCTTTGCCTTGGATTTCTCAAATTCCAAGTCAAATTCCTGTAGGATAACTATCCATTTGGAATATTTTCCCCCTAGAAAACATTTGGTCAAAATATACATCATAGGGTTGCAATTAGAAATTACCGTGGTTTTACGTAACAAAATGTAATGTCTAAAACGTTGGACAGCTTGAACAGCTGCCAAGGCCAATTTCTCCACATGTGTGTACTTGATTTCAGTCGGATGCAAATTTCGACTAAGATAATAAATCACATGTTCATTGTGAGATTCATCTTCCTGAACTAGTACCATCCCAATGGTGGAATGAGAAGCAGCGAGGTACAAAATGTAATCTTGGTTGTAGTTGGGAGGATACAATAACGGTGCATGGGTCAACGCGTGTTTAAGTGCATCAAAAGATCGATCAGCGATCTCGTCCCAAAAGAATGGAATATTCTGTTTCAACAACCGGGTAAAACCCTTTGTAAGCTCGGCATAGTTAGGAATAAACCTACGTAAAAAGTTTGCTTTCCCCTGCAAACTTTGGAGTTGGCGCAAAGTCGAAGGAGGAGGCAATTTAACAATGGCTTCGACCTTCGATGGATCGACGCGAATGCCTACTTTCGAGACAACAAATCCCAGTAATCGACCCGATTCTACGCAGAAAACACATTTATGCAGATTCAGCCTTATTCGATAATGCCTACATCTCATAAAAATTGCTCGTAAATGAGTGGGATGATCGGCCCTACGTAATGAATGAGTAGTTAAATCATCGAGATATGGCTGGACAATGTGCTTAATGTCATGAAATGCATAAGACATAGCCCGTTGAAAAGTTGCTCCAGCGTTCTTTAGTCCAAAAGGTAGTTTACAATAGGCAAACGTTCCCCATGGAAAAATAAAAGTTGTTTTGGGTTGATCAACAGGGAGTATGTTTATTTGATTGTAGCCGGAAAAGCCATCCATGAAGGAAAACAATTCACTGCCAGCAAAATCATCGATTATTTGATCGATATAGGGAGTTGGATAATTATCTTTTGGACACGCTCGATTAATATCCCTATAATCGATACATACTCTTATTGTTCCTTTTTTTTTAGTCACAGGAACAATATTCGATACCCAATCCGTTAAGGGAATTGGATAAATGAATCCTGCTCGAAGTAATTTTTCAACTTCAGCTTTTATAGCAGCAGCTTTTCTAGGATGAATTTGACGTAATCGTTGACGAACAGGTTTAGCATCTGGGTAAGTCTTAATTTCATGAACAGCGATCGATGGATCAATTCCTGGCATTTCTTCATAAGACCAGGCAAACACGTCACAGAATTCTTGAAATAGGGCTTTATAAGTCTGAATTTATTCATCCGTACAACAAGCACCTATATGAATGTTTTCAATTATTCCTGGTTTTACTGAAATGTCAATTGGAACCGTTCTAGATATATTTTCCAAATTTAACTCAGAATCAAGATTTTGCAATGGATTCTGAGGTTCCTTGGCATATTCAGCAGTAAAAGTTGAAGCAAAATCATTTTCAAAATGATCTAATTCAGGTAAAAATGAAGACCAGTGATGTAGATCTTCCCATGGTAAATCATAAACAGACAAAAACTCACGAATTTGCTCATCTGTATGAACAAGTTCAGGAAATGTCGTTGTAACTGAACTAGATATAGAAAGTGATTCCTCTTGGATCCCATTCATTGGATCAACTTCGGTTGAAAACGGGTCGGAAAAAGATTGTACAGCCTGGTACGCAATTTCAAATGGACTCAAAGGCATCACGCCATTAAATGAATCTATCTCGGATTCTGAAGGTATAATCCAAGGATCATCAAACATAACAGTGTCTGACGAAATCATATGAATACTTGCAGTAGAAGGCGATACGTTAGGAGGAGGAAAGGAAAAATTTCCTAGTAAACCAAAATCTTTAATCAAACCTACTCCAACATCCTTATAAGGGATAGCCGTTTTACCAACATGCTAGATTGTTTCTGTAGAGGTTTGGTTGGACGAGAAATAAGTTAATTGATCTATTATCACGATCTTTCCTTGATATGGAAATTTTATGAGTCGAAAGACCGAAGAGACAATAGTAGTCATAGCATAGGACCAACTACGACCCAGAAGAAGATTGTAATCTAGAGGGGCATCAACCACTTCCACATCTAGATTAACGATTTTACCTTTGACCCCTATGGGTAAATCCTGTAAAATACGAAAAGGTTGAAAACCTAGACCATCAAAAGCCTTTAGAATTGTCGGGGATTGGTTAAGTGTAGGAGATTCAAGCGATTTCCAACACTGAATTGACATAATACACGTTGAAGCTCCCTCATCAATCACAGTCCGAAAAATAGGTCTGTTTTTTACTAACACTGGAATCTGGAAAGCCATTTGGTGAGGAAGACGTGGTGTACTATTTTCTAAATCGAAGATTATAAGGTTAGAATCCTGAACATCGACAGCTCCTATAGCAGACAATAATAATTTACGTTGTGCTGGACACGATTGCAGCACTTCCAAAGCCGACATTACTGAAGGAGAAACAACTAAGTCTTCAACAATGTTGTAATTCTGAGCATCTCTCGCATGTGGATTGAAAGCTGATTTACGAAGAACACCTTTAGCAAGCGGTTTGATTATTAAGTCTGGATTTTTTTTCTCGATCTGTAGCGGACCGGAAACAGGAGGAGATGTATTTGATGTATTCACATTAGAAGATTCTTCTTCTTTTCCATCAATGGGATTCCTAGAACCGTAATCTTGCGATCGCGTCGCAATCCTTACATGAGACATCATCATAATAGGCTCTTCTAAAGTAGTCGAGGAAGAACCAATCATTTTACTATCTTGAATTGGAAAAGGATCCTTGAAGACAGCAGGTTGTTGCGATCCTTTAACGAGTTTCATAACTTCGTCTCGATATGGACATTCTTTCGTGAAATGATCTTGTTCACAAATGAAACAAGGATAACGAGGTTTACGTTTTTCATCATTGGATTCATCTTTATCAGTTTTCTCTTTCGAATTCTTTTTGTTTTTGTTCCTCCCCTTCTTTTTACCACCGGATTTTGATTTTGTCGTAGATGTTTCAACGACATGAATGTCGGCGGAAACTTCGGGAGAAGATTCTCCTTTTGGGGAATCAGGTAAAGTTATAATTGGAGAAGAATTCTTTGACGATTTCTTCTTACTTTTAGAATTGACCGTACCAATCATACCGTCAGCGGCATGAGACCCTGAAGGAGCAGCAACTATTTGACCTTGTTTTGGAAGGTCTGGGATTTTTTCATGTAGAGTACCTGACTGCGTATAAACGAGGTCAAGGTACTGAGCCTGAGAAATTACTTGCTCTTCAGTAACAACACCAGCCTTAGCTACATCTTCAGTGATCTTGGGTAACAATGATTTAACAAACCATTCTGCCAAAATTTGATCCGGAATACAAACTTTCACTAAACGTTGTCTACATCGCCATTCATGAATATGATCAGAAATATACGTGGACATAGATTGTTTTAGCGAAGTTAATAATTCTATGCCATTGTCATATCTGACAGGCAACTGAAAATGAGTCAAGAAAGTTGTTGCTAACTGACTAAAATTATGAAATGAGCTGCGAGGTAACTCAATGTACCATTTGGCAGCAAGACCTATGAGGGTTCTTTGGAAAAGACGTAAGCGAATCGAATCATCAACGATTGAATTAGATGCACACCAAAGGTGATAATTCATAACATGATTCGATGGATCCTCTCCTGACTTACCTTCAAATTTTGGTATATCACTGGGCAACTTATGAGGCATTGGCGGCCAGTTCTGATAATAGAAAATGGGATCATTTGTAAGGCGCGTCAAATCAGGTAAGTCCAAAGTTGCGATAAATGGTAATTGACGATTAGGGTCACAAAAACCTTGAGAAGCCAAAGCAGATCCAGGAGGCGGATACCCAGGATAACTAGGAATCGGATTTGCATTAGGTATTGTGTAACCTCCTGGATAACCAGGATGAACCGGACCATACTGAGGTTGTTGATAAGTATAACCAGGGTACGGTTGATACTGATAGCTTGGATTCTGTACATAGGGACCGAATTGCGGCTGTCCCTGGTACGGTTGATACGTAAATTGAGGTTGACTTGTAACAACTGTACTTGTACCGGTTTGTCCTGCAGGCATCTGAACTGTAGTCTGAACTGAAGGTCTGACTGAGGTACATAGACTTGAGGAATTTGCATGGATACAGGGGTAGCCGAACTCGGGGCTACAGATACTCCAGAAACAAGTGTAACAGGTTGAACAGATGTTGCAGCAGTTGCAGCAGTTTGGGGCGGAGTCTGAGGTGTACTAGGCCCAGCCTGCTGAACTGAACTAGGTGCAGGAGTTTGAATAGCTGGCTGAACAGGTTGCTGGGTTGAACCAGAAACCAATGGCTGGCCAGGTTGATAAGGCAACTGCACATTAGGCTGCAAAGGCTGTTGATATTGGGACGGATCCAACACCATTATTCCGGGGTATTGTCCCGTAGAAGGTTGAACATAAGGACCATAACCTGGTTGAACGTAGGGTTGATAATTAAGAGGTAAATTTCTGGCTCCTTGAATAGATGGTTGACCAAAAGGCTGTTGGTAACCTTGAATTGGGTACTGACCTTGAGGTTGATAACCCTGAGGCACGTACTGAGGCTGGGGTTGATAAGGACCCTGAGGAGCATATTGAGCTTGGGGTTGACCTTGAGGAATGTACTGTCCTTGAGGTTGATAACCCTGAGGTATGTACTGTCCTTGGGGTTGCCCCCCAAAATAATATGATTCCACAGTTTGTCCTGGGAAAAAGCTACCTTGAGGTTGTGCCCCGGGTGGTAATTGACTAGCTTGAGGTTGCCCCCCAGGCGGTAACTGACTACCCTGAGGTTGCCCCCCAGGCGGTAACTGAGTTCCCTGAGGTTTCCCCCCAGAAGGAAACTGACTGCCTTGAGTTTGAGGATTGGGAATATTACCAGACATCATAAAAATTTGCTCTGCGTTCGACGTTTCAATTTTAAGTCCATCAAGACCAGATGATAACACGTTTTTGATGGGTTGAGGAGTTGCTCCCGAGAAAATACCAGACAAAGACTGATATCCCAAAGGAACAGAAAGACCACCATGTAAAAATGATTCCGGCGTTTGAGAAAACATGGATGACTCTCCAGCCATAAAAGATGACGGATAATAACCTCTGGGTGTAAGATGAAATGGAATTCGAGGTGGATAAAAAGCAAGACCCAGATTCTCTAAAAAATCCGTTAAAGAGAGATACCAAGGATTAGTTCGAATGGGGCTATAGAAAATAGATTCATGCTCCCTAAGATTTAACAATTGAGGGGAGTTGGGAAGAGATATGTCTTTGTCTGGATTCGTAAGTTCTTCAATAGAAATAAGTCCAGAGGGAAGATTGTCTGTAATGATATTTCTTACCCTAGGTGAACCTGGATCGCTAGAAGTTGGTGTAATAAATCCTGACGATGTTTCCAAAACAGAAGATTCAGTTTCAGGTTCAGATATTTCAGGTTCGTCAGATAATTCACCAGAAGGAGAAATACTTTCAGTAACTTCAGAAACTGAAATCGGTTCTTGAATGTATTCTGTTGTAGGTATTTGATGATCAGGATGTATAACTATAGCTGAACTTCCAATTTCTGTTGATCTAATTCTACTACTATTGGATGTTACCAGAGCACGAAGCCCTTCAAGTTGACTTGGTGAATATTCAGGGGGTTTCCCTTGTATTCTCCGAGATTGTCTCGGCAATTCCGCCACGATTAAAAATTATCTAATCACACGCAAACAAAGAAAAATTTCAATGAAAACACCTAAAGTCTCTAAGAAACAAACAATTGAATCATTTGCTTAAAAATCTAAGAGTTCAAACCACACAAAAACAGGTAACTTTCCGTACTAAAAACACTAGTTGGTGATGAAATCCAACTTAGTAGAATTTTAACACGAAAAGGGCGGTTGGAACAGTTACCCCGACAACCTGCTTAATGAAACAGACCGGTGCAATTTTCTCCACTATACCATCTCGAGTGAAGATAACCCTTCGGAGAGTCCAAATGAGTCTAGCCGACGTCTGTTCCAGGTACAGTGGGATCTTCCCTCCACCATCACCTTAGGAAAGAATCCTAAAGATTATGGCCTCTAAGGTTACCAACTGAAACAAATATACCTGGGGGAACAGTCTACGATCCGACACACACGTAAGGGCAGAGTAACAAAGCTCAATCCCCTTGAAGGCTCCTTGAAATAATCCAAGGTTTACCGACAAGTGACCCCAGGCTCCTCGACAATGGTCTATCCGAGGTTTACCGTTGTTAATACGTGTATATCTTCTATCGTTCCCAATGAGGAAGGATTGATTACCCCACTGGATTAGATATGATCTCGTGCTTAACTCCTTTAAGAGGAGCTTCCCAGAGCATACATGCAACAATTGGAATTCTTCTTACCGCAAGATTCGTCTACTTGTTTGTTTTAGCTATCTTGGAGAGTTAATTACTCCCTACTCCAAGATACTAGCCTAAGCTATATTGGTGATAAGAGCCCTAGAAATAAAAGGATTACTAGATGAATTTTAATTAAGCGTTACTTTTAGGAGCTGTTTCTTAAGTCAATGGGTGCGGAAATGAAACTTTGGATGATGTGAAGACTCGACTTCCAAAAAACACTAAAATGCACCTATGATGATAATCAATTCTTTTTCTTTCAATGAACTTATATTTGAGAAAGAGTTGGAGAATGCAATTCTTTTAATAAACAATTCCTTCTTTAAACATGAAGAATGATTGAAAGAAAATATTTTGTCTTTTCAAAGATGATATAAATGATCAAAGCTCATAAGAAAAATCCTTTTCCTTTCCAAACTAGAAGCTACAAAACAATTTTCCTTCGAAAGAAAGCTATAAAAATTAAAACTACTCAAAACTACAAAATCTAATATTGAGAACTAAAATCTAAATTGAGTAAAAGCTTTTAAGATTTTTTTTTATGAATGTTTTCCTTAGTTGTTCAGCAAACTAAGAATCTATTCGTTCAGAACAACAAACAGATCAAAAACACTCAAAATATGTTTTTATAAAAATGAAATTCAAAACTTTCAACCAAGTTTTTTCGAAGATTTGCAAAGAAACAAAAGACTCAATTTCTCAATATAGGATGTTTTCGCAATCAGGTCGGATTCAAAAGACAAAAAGAGATCAATGTAATCTGAGATACTGCAAATTGTCAAAAGTTCGAATCGCTACAAAGACCAAGTGGAAAAACAATCCAAACTGCAAAATCTTCTAGAAAATCATCAAAACATCAACACTGTTGGAGTTCATTCACAAAAAATTCTTGATAGAAACAATAATCAGTCTGGGCAGAAACCAAAGATCTGAAAATAAACTAGAAAAAGAAATCTAGAGATTTTCTAAAATTTTTACAGGATCCGCAGGCAACCAGTATTGACAGGTGCGGTCCCGCACTGTATTCTCTACAGAAAGTGCGAACCTTCCCGCACTGTATTCTCTACAGAAAGTGCGAACCTTCACGCACCGTCAAAGTAGGCCAGAGTGCGGTCCTAGGAAAAATTATAGAAAAACTTAAAATATTTCTAATTTTTAAAAACAGGGAAAATCTAAATTACCCAGACAGATATGTATCAATCAAAAACCAGGAAAAAATGTTTTCTCAAATCAATAAAAGAGAACGAAAAACAACAAGTTCTTTCCCCAGTAGAGTCGCCATTTTGTTGTGTAGATTAATCCATCTTGCGGACAAGACCGATCTCTCTAGTACTAAAAGTAACTAGCAACAAACAGCCAATTATACTAATCTCTCTCTAAGCATACAAGATTCATAAGAATGCTATATAGGTGTAAGGCTCACTATTATATCCAAGCAACAGCTAAACACTTCCGCACTAGTCCTTCCTGCACTTCGAAAGAACGTTCCTCGTGAATCACAGTCACAACAAGCAAAAAGATAGATTACACAAAGAGTGCTTGATGGCACATTATTATAAACCATACTCATCATAATGATCAAGGAATTTATGAAATAAACCACATGAATACATGTTTAATGAGAGAAATGAGTATATTTGTATTAACTTCTGTAAATAAAGAAAACCTTGCATAAACTCCGTGCCTTGATGTTGTGCGTGTGTCCTCCCGGGTCCGAAGTGTGAATCTTCTAATTTGACAAGCATTGCACTTTTGAACCAAGACAACAGAGATGACAGATTTAATCAGCGGCAGTTCAGTTAACCTAGGTCTGGACCTCAACAGCATTTAACTTCAAATATCTGCTTGAAATCCTTCGAGGTTACCCGCGTCTTTTTATAGTGGAAAAGAGGAGGTTTTCTGTTTCAAATATGAAGGGATAGAATCCTCCTTCAAAGTGATTAGCTCCTTACATCAAGGGGTTAGCTCCATCAAGTGAGGGATGCATGAACCTTCTCAAAGCGTATCCATTCCCGAAAATTTCCATCTAGAATCTTCTAGAATTCATCTGAAATCCACTTTTTATCTTTACTTTCTCGCCTTTTTGAGTTTTACAGAGGTCCGCACCCATAACACAAAGAAAGTGCGTATGGTTCCGCAGGCAAGCTGAACTTTAGGTGCGGGACCGCAGGTAATGAATAGAGAAAGTGCGATACCAATGTTTAGGGGATTTTTAGGAACTTTTCTCTGATTTTGAAAGCTTGACATGAGGAGCTGATATGTTAGACTTGCAAAAGGAGGAAGTATGAGTAATAATGAGCTCATACTCATAGTAAAATGTCAGGATGACAGTTTTTAGTGTAACAAAGAATCCATAAATTTACTCATATGGAATCTAAGAGCCATCCTCTTCATTTACCTCCCTATGGCATACAAGTAATTATCAGAGGATGATTTTTTCAGCTCGAGCTAGACATCATAGTCAACATTAATCAAATGACACCAATATTTTTGTGCACATTTACTATTGGTTTTTGATGCATAAATCCTCCCTAAAATATGCATTGGATTTTTTGGCTCATTTATGGCTATGATTTGGAGATATTTCTACTCATAAATTCTTCAAACATATTCCCAACACTTGCCCATTGTGTCCCTTTCTTTTCATTTTATAAATACATACATAAATATGCTGCTATTGAGTTTAAATCTTAGATCCTCATATCCCCAAAAATTAAAAAAATGGAATTCATCAACATATTACAATATTTTGAGGTAATGGGGTTGGACCTCCTGGTCTTAAAACTTTTCTTTGGTAATTTTCTTTTGATTTTGGCCTGAGACTCTTCAATTGAGTGTTCACAATATTTTATCCTAATTCATGGCTTAAAGGCCCAAGTTGGTCATTGTAACACATGTAACACATGAAAAAGTTACAAACCCTAGTCTTGAGAATTCCCTTTGATTTTTTTACGGAACTTCAAATGACGAAAAAATATCTATCTCCCGACAGTCTTTATCTGACAATCCATTGATATTTCTTACAAAATTTTGAATTCTGGGAAATTATTGTTATGGGTTCATTTAATTAATGGATTTTTATCTATTTTCGCTTGCTATCTTGACTCCTTTCCATCCCCGACCATATTTTAAACAACCCTCTGGGGATCTGGGGTTCTCGGCTTCCCACTACCTCAGCTCATTGTAATCTTGTAATTCCCTTTTTGAGTAAGCCTCAGAGATTCTGGACCTTCCAGGCATATGGGGTTCCTTGGTTTCAAGGTTCCTTCTACCCCAACTCACTATAATCTGATAACACCTTTTTAAAAGAAGGCTATGGGGTTCTAGGCTTTCGAGCATTTCTGGGCTTCAATATTTGCTACTAAGTTCTTCTAATTCCTTACTTTGACTGATCAATCATTTTCATTAATCTTCTCATTTGTATCCTTCCACATACCATTCGAAATATATTTCCAAAAACTTTATATTTGTGCCAGTTACAGGAGGGACTGAGCTGATATCTTGAGACACAATGTCGTCCAAATTTTGGGAGTCCCCAACCATCATAGTAATCCTTTTATGGATTCTCCACTAAGCCTTCTACTATGATTATTATCTACATAACACTTCAAAAATCATGGGAATCACCCTAAATAACATGTTAATCATTTTTAGCATATGATTCATCTAACCCCAATTCTAGTATGCTTGTCATCAATGCCAACATGCTAAGTGCAACTAACCATTAAGGCAATTCCAACTTTCCCAAAATATCCTCCATTGGAATTTATGGAAATAAACTAAACTCCCGCTAAATATAGGTAAGGTTTTATTCATAATTTTTCTTCTCCTTGGAACTATTAATGTTTTCCCCTTTTTTAGAAATGGAAAGGGATACTTTTGAAGTCTCCCCATGAAACACTAAAACCTACACTTTAATTGACCCTTCAAGTTGAGTAGTTTCCAACATTCATTTTAATTGAGTCGTTTGGGAGGAGGATTCACAACTCCTATATGATTTTGGGGATATAAAAATATTTCTCTTGTAAGTGTCTTAGTAAATATGTATGTAATTTTTTATTTAGTGGCCACATAGTCAAGTCGAACAACATTAGAAACAACTTGTTGATCTCTTAAAAAGTGAAACTTGATAGGAATGTCCTTGATATTTGAGTGCATGAAAATATTATTAGATATTATGATAACAATAATTTTGTCACAAATGATGGGAATTAGGTCATTCAGATATACCTTAATGTACTTCAAGGTCTCCCTCATCTCACTAATTTGTGAGAAACAAGTGGCTACTGCAATATACTCTCCTTTAGCAGTTGATAAGAAATGGAGTCTTGTTTCTTCATGTCCTAGGACACTAAGTAGTTACCCAGAAAAAATGTTGCACTAGAGATGCTCTTACTGTCATCAACAATTCATGCCAATAAGCATCTGTGTAGGCCTTTAATATAAACTTTTGGCTCCTAGCATGCCATATCAGGCCATATTATGTTATGCTTTTCAGATATTTGAAGATCCTTTTGATAGAAAGGACATGAATTTCAGGGGCAGGCTTGAAATATTACTACCAGGCCGACCACTTGCATTATATATTGTATAGATGTCGTGAGATATAGTAAGATTCATACCATAGCTCTTTATCCAACCTGATTAACCAATGGAAACTCATCTTGAATTCACAACTCACGACTTGTAACTATTAGAAAGATAATCGGCTTGCAATATTATAGCCCAAATTTATTCAGGGATTCTCATAAGTATTTGTATTGGGTGATAAATATCCCATTTTTTTATTGTTAAATATGAAATCCCAAGAAAAATGAAATTTTTCTTATCATGGACATCTCAAACTATGTTTGCATACAATTTGTGAATTGATATCCCAACTGCTCCATATGGCTCCCAAATACTATGTCATCCACATACAATACCACAATTAAGAAGTGGTAATTTTCATATTTTTATACATATTTTTGTCTATAGTTCCCCTTTGGAACACTTGTTGTTGAATTTATCTGTCCAACCTTGTATACTAGGATCTAGGGGCATGTTTGAGTCCATATAGGTCCTTCTTCATTTTTCACACAAACCATCCATTTTCAACGAGCATGAACCCCTCTGGTTGCTCAATATAAACTTCTTCTTCCATATCATCATTTAGATATGTTTACGTCACATCCATATGATACACCTTGATGTTTTTATGATTGGAAAAATCCAAAAACATTTAGATTTCTTCTAGTATTACTACAAGTGCGAAGACTCATTCAAAATATACTCCCTCTACCTAGACATGTCCTTTGCAGACTAAGAACTCCTTATTACTAACCACTTGACCTTGTTCATTTAGCTTATTTTTGAAGACCCATTTGGTGCTTATGACATTTTTCTCTTTGGTTCTTGGAAAATTCTCCCAAGTTTCATTCTTCTTGATTTGATCCAACTCTTCATTCATTTCCTTATTCTAGGATTTATCCTCACTTTCCTCACTGATATTCTTAGGCTCAATCATATATAGCAAATATAGATTTGTGAAAATTGGGCTACCAAGGAATCTTGTCTTAGTTTGAACCCAAAGTATTTGATCATCAATAATTTGATTGTCTAGATGTTGTTTTTGTACATACCTTGAGGGATTTTTGGACCTTGGTGTTGCACTTTTTTCTTCATCTTTCTCCTCTTCCTCTATTTCTTCCTGATATGAGAGTTTGGTGGTTAAGATTTCTTCTCCATCTCAGTTAATGTCTCCTTTGGAAGACTTATATTTTTGCAATATTTCATCCACTGGTATATCAATGTAGTCCTCAACTCTGCTTGTTCTCTTAATGTGCCACCTGTATCCTTTACTTCAGATTGAGTACCTAAGGAATATACCCTCATCAGTATGAGAATCAAATTTTCTAGTATTTTTATCTCTTTTATTAATAAAGCATTTTCTCTCAAACATCTTGAATTTTTTACTAATGCGTGTCTCCCCATCCACAACTCGTAGGAATTTTTATCACTACTAGGCCAGAGTTGTTGTTGGTGTTCAGATATGAAAAATATTCAACCCTTTTTCCACATAAATTATCAACATGAGGGCGTTAGTTATTTCAATACTAACGACATCGTATATGTAGGAGAAATCACATGACCTGCTGTAGATCACAGGCTTAAATCCATAACACACATACTAATGTAACAACAATTAAAATAAATTGCATAATTAAGAAGACCTTCATAGCAATTGAAATATTTCACTGTAACAGCAGCAACGAAATCAAACTAAAACATGAAAAAAAAAATGAAAAGAAAAGGAAACGCAACACCTGATCAGAAGAGTGGGCCCAAATCTCTGATTAGGTTTGCAACAAACTCACGAATTACACATGAAACAATAAGATGTTGTAAATTCAATTAATGGAAGAATATACTGTTAAAAAATCCGTATGTAATTGGGCTTAACCCCAATTCACAGCCCAAAGGCCCTATTTATAGAAATGTCCAGGAAATCCTAGATTCCCTTCAGCAACTCAATATTTACAAAAATACACTTTGTTACAACAACAACCTAGTTGCCCAAAAGGAAATGATAAAAGGCCTGAAATAACATTGGTGTGAAATAGATTCTATTATGCTGTAACAAAAAATGAAAATAGCACTAGAAATTATGGGTTGTTCCACGACTCATGGCTATAACCTTCCCGCTTTGGCCAAATCTGTAGAAATATCGAAGTTAATATTGGAAAAATTTAAAACCTCCATGAAAATTACTTCATTAATTAGATATCCCACAAAAGATAAAATAAAGGGGTTTACCTCATGTTTTTAAGAACAATAATGGTACAAGGAGATAGAAATATGGGATAAAATGGGAGAGAAAAGTATACAAATCCGATACCCAACATCTCCTCCCAATTTTTCTATCTTCATGTCCTCATGCATCTCGTCGTCTCCTCAGATCTTGATTGGACTAGCTATGACTGGCATGAAGTTGTGTGAGATCATATTCCTTGGCCATCTCCGCCCTAGTGGTTTATATCCTTCCATAAAAACAAAATCCTTCCACTATTCTACCTCAACATTGTATGCAGGAGTGTGTCACTCAGCTAGCAACCAGATAAGCATAAATTGAAACCTCAACCCCATCCATCTGACCCCACAGGTATGAATGCATGCTACAAAATTTGGCATCCTTTCTAGAGCCCGTGCAAAGTTAGGTGCCCCAAATGGTTCTCATTCTCTGACGGCTGACGATGACAACATCCACCTTTTCTGACAACTGTCCAATGCTTCTTTATGGAACATCGTAATTTGTATGAAACATAGGTTAGCACACCATTTCTGGGTTACCAACATGTTTTCCCTATGGCCCACAATTTGTACAAATGTGTAATTCTTATTATAAATGTTTGAGGACTGGCCATTATCTTTGCTCATCATTAACGACCTTCTGAATTGGTTTTCTTCAAAAGTATCCTAGCCCTTTCTCCACTTAATCTGATTGATGGTATAGGAGGTGAAAGCTCTTAAATGGATGTCCCCCACGAACGGAACAGGGTTAAAAGACTAATCATGCCTTAAGAGGCACCCATGCATGTAGAGCTCTCACATTAAGTGTTGTCCTATGACATCATGAATTTTTAAAATACGGAGAAATTGAATGGGGTCCTCAATCTCATACCAAATCTCCTTATATATACTTTCAAGGAAAAAGGAAATAAATTTCTAGTAAAGAAATAAGGCATAGCTATGTGCAAGAGGTCTACAGGCCATTACCTATTGTGCCAGAGAGAACATCTTCTCCTTATCTGATTGCAGCAACTGCACTTGTTCTTCCAATTCTTCTATTCTGGATTTTTGTTTAGCTTTCTTCAGTCATGTCTTATATAACTGATCTATGTACCTTGTGAAAACTCTGGAAGCCTGTTCTTGAACCCAAACTATTTCTTTCTTATGGTCACTCGCAATAGACTGCCACTTCTAGATCTCAGCGGCCAATAAAAATTCTCAGCCTTCGAACAAATCATCAATTGAGCCAGTCTGTGTAGCTATGGAGGAGACCTCAATTTTTGGCTTTACTACCCTCCATTTGTAGATTTTTACCTTCTTTATCAATCGGGAAACTTACCTTTTCAAATCCTCAACCTCCCTTTTCAGTCTCATGGTTTCACCGAACTGCAGCTGATACCTCTTCTTGAGAGGTAACCTTCTTTTCTCACATTGTTCAATCCATTCCCGTTTGACAATAAATTCAGTTTCTCGGCCTATGAAAGGCTCAGGAGGTGGTGGAATGCTGCTAGTATTCTTAGTGGATTCTCTTGTAAATATTTTCTAGTTGGGCTCCCTATCTTTAGGGGCTTCTTCCTCTATATTTCCTTCAAGGACTCCTGTTGTCTAGTCAGCATTTACATCGACCACTCTGTGTTCTGCTGTTTCCACAAGAATTCTATCTTCTTTATGAGCCTTTGAGTGCTCCAACAGAGATTCAGTAGTGACTGGGTTGATCTTGGCTGTGTCAGCAAATTTAAGGACTGGTGGAACAACTACTTCCTCCATTAATCGTTTGGGCGAGCCGAATCCCCTCGCCCCTCTAGGCATCATGGACTGGAACGGAGAACGGAGGATAGAATCATCATCCTCATTTTCGGCTTGAGCCTAAGCTTCACACATTACTACCTTAGTCAGGGTCAATGTTGGTTCTTGTGGAGCAGCATCGATTTCAAAGGTTTTTTCCCTTTTGTCCTCTCACTCTTTGTTCATCCTTTCTTCTTCTATGGTCGATACTAGTTCTTGTGGGATAGTATCGACTTCCCGGTTTATTCCTTTTCTACCTTCCTGTTCCTCATGAATTGCTTCTTTTTCCATATTTCGTACTAGTCCTTGAGGGACAACGTTAATTTCGTAGGTTGACCCCTCCCTACTGCCCTGTTCTAGCCGAATCAGGGGTGGTTCTTGTGTGGCACCCCCACTTGTTTCAACTTCCATATCTTCTTGGGTAGGTGATGTTGTTTCTTTCAAAATAGCATCACTTTCCATTCCTTTGTCTACCATTTCACTCCCTTGTTCTTCATTGAGAAAAGTGGATGACTGTATGACAGTCTCGAATTCCTGCATGATATCCATAATTTCTTCATCTGTGGGCTCATCGGGCGAGGCTGATTCTGGTGTGGTAGCCTCAGTTGTGTCACCAATTCTCTCCTCCATTCTCATTTCTTCAGGTTCTTCCTGATCAACCTCCATTTTCACTTCTTCAGGTTCCTCCTGATCAACCTCCATTTCCATTTCTTTAGGTTCCTCTTGATCAATTCCTTCTAAATGTTCTTCCTCTGCTAAACCAGTCGGAGAGACTGGTTCCTCCTCTCTAGTAGCAATAAGGGCTACTATCTCTTCTTCTGAGGATCCACAAAGTTCTGCCCAGGAGACCCGAAGCCTATTTATTGCATGCATGAGCAAAAAATGCACCAATCCATGGTTGAAAAGCACTGCCGGCATCCGACGTGAATGCCAAGTGGACTGTGCCATGTGCTGCAACTGTTTCAGTAGGAAGAAGGTCATATTTAAGGCATGCACCTGGGCCTGTTGAAATCGAAGGTGCGTAAGAATTTTAAATTGATACTTAAACAGAGTTGTGGCCCAGCCTTCATAAGTTATGTATTTAATTACAAAACCTGTGACTTTGTTTGAATGATATGACACAAACTTGCACTCATATCCTCTACCCATTTGAACGTAACTTTGCCCTGCCTGTAATAATAATTTGAGAAACTTCGAGAGAGAAACTCTTCGAGAAAACCATTTCTGCCCTTTTTGTCTTAGCCTGATAACCTCTACAATTACCTCTTTTGTGATAGGAACTTCCAGTCCTCTGACCCACGAGTGATTCTCATCTAAATTGAGTGTAGACTCCATTCTGATTCCCCTGTCAAACCCATGAAATATATCAAAGTAGGTATCCCACCCTGCATCGACAAAGATTTGTGATACCTCTAGATTGATGTAGATCGAAGCTGTGTTTTCAGGCTCATGCTACATAGCCAGTCCACCCATACTGTGGGGACTTGTAGCAACACTTCTTGGAACATTATATTGTTGGGCGAAATGGTGGATACCAAATTAGGAAAAAAAACATGGTGAAAATGAAAGGTGGTAACGGTAAATACGGTTGGTAATTCTTGAAAATCGAGAAAAATCATAAAATAATATGGTAAGTGTAACTAATTGAAATAATAATTATTTCACATGGAGTGGAAAAGATGTATTACGGATCCCAATACGTATTGAATGATTATACAAAATGTTGATATGGATCGTAAGGGGTGCCACACATGGACTGTCATAATGATCTATGAGGTCATTACTACGCCGTACTTGAACTATGACGGCACCCTCCCCCCCTCCCAACTTAATTTTTTGCTGTCTGTGGCATTAAAGTCTTCACATGGGATATTTAATTAAATCGGTAAAAGTCACGTATAGGTGTACTTGGCGGCCTACCTTGACAAAGTGATGGTTGGTAGGATGACGGCACAGTAATGATGTGGATGGAGTAGCAGCAGTATGAGTAGCAGCATCCGGTGTAATGGTAGTGTGAGTAACAACATCTTGTGTAACAACATATGGAGTAACAACAGTGTGAGTAGCAGCATCTGGAGTAACAGCAGTGTGAGTAACAACATCCTGTGTAACAACATTTGGAGTAACAACAGTGTGATTTGCAGCATTCAGAGTAATAGTAGTGCGAGTAACAACATCCGGTGTAACATCATTCAGAGTAACAACAGTGTGAGTAGCAGAATCCAGAGTAACAACAGTGCGAGTAACAGTATTCAGTGTAACATCTGGAGTAGCCACAGTGCGAGTAGCAACATCCGTAGTATTAGCAGCGCGAGTAATAGCATCCGGTGTAACAACATCTGGAGTAACAACAGTGCGAGTAGCAGCATCCGGAGTAACAACAATGCGAGTAACAACATCTGGTGTAACAACATCTATCGAAGACTAACAGCGTCGAGTAGTAGCATCCAATGTAACAACATCATGAGTAGAAGCAACTGAGTAGCATCATCATGAGTAGTAGCAACCGAGTAACAACATCATGAGTAGTAGAAACTAAGTAGCAACACCATGAGTAGCAGCAACCAAGTAAAATCACCATGAGTAGCAGCAACTGAGTAACAGCACTATGAGTAGCAACAACTAATACTTGAAAAGTTATTTTTTTTCTTTGATTTTTACTCCTTAGTAGTAACTTCTGCAAAAACTACAACTAGATAAATAATAACAATATAATTCTTTATTCTTTTTTTTTTACATAAAGGATGCATAGGAAGAGTTCTCTGCACTGATAACCTTCAAACAAGATTTCTCAGAGAGGTGTTTGATAAAAGAATCCTTAGAGGCCGGGAAATGGTATAATCTTAGGCGATGTCCACTGACTATAAATGAAGCACGTGTATCACCAATTGTGACTAGCCTAACTATTCCATTATCAAATGCAACATCCACCTCGTAAGGTCCCATCTAGCGAGTGCAAAGCTTTCCCTTAAAATCCTTAAAGCGAGAGTCATAGAGTAGTGCCCAATATTCAATTTGAAACACCTTATTCTTAATAAAACTATCGTGCCATTTCATTCTCTGCTATTTAATAGTAGTATTTCACTGGACAACCATTTAACTAATTTCATCTAGTTCATTGAGTTAAGCCAGTCAGTGTTTCTGGGCATCTGAAATATCCAAACCAACTTCAAGAGTTTTTCTAAGCATACTGATTTCAAATTCTATTTGAAACAAAGGGGATTTCCCATAAACCAACTTGAATGGTGAGAACCTGGTTGTATTTCACCATGTTGTTATGTATGCCCAGAGAGCTTCAAGCAACTTCTGAGCCCAACCCCAACGATTCTATGCCACAGTTTTTGTCAAGATATTTTCCAATGTCTTGTTTCTTCTTTCCACTGTACATTCACCTGGGGGTGGTATGGAGACATCACCCTGTGCTTGACCCCATATTTATACATGATATTTTCTATCATGTGTGATGTGAATTGTGCTCCTCCATCTGAAACAAACTCTCTTGGAGTACCGTAATGAGAAAAATTTTCTTCAAATATAAAAACTAAGACCACCTGCTTTATTTCTTTCACAACAGCTTTGGCTTCTACCCACTTGGTCACATAATCAGTACAAACCAAGATGTGGACCTTCTTCTGGGAGGGTTGGTTAAAGATTCCAACGAAGTCAATAGCCCATTTTTCAAAAGGCTCGAGGACTACCTATGCTTGAAAAGGAATTTCATCAGCTCGACTGGGCTACCTCATACGTTTGCAGCTATCACACCTCCTGACATAATTATGTGCATCATGAAAGATATAAGTCCAATAATATCCCATTTGTAGCACCTTATGGCCTGTTCTTTTGTCTTCAAAATTCCCTCCGAAAGGGCCATCATGGGCATCTTTCAATACTTCATAAATATCATAGTGCCTGATATTCTTGGATATGAGGTTACCTTTTTCATACAGGAGTGGATAAGCACATTCAGCGTTGTTCTCTGTATGACAAATGAGGAGGCACTTTCCATGTAGCAAGATAGTTATCAATATTTTCATTCAGCGAGGGTTTAGTAGAAATTGCAAAAATATGTTCATCGGGAAAAATATCTTCTATAGGTGTGCTTTCATCATTGTTATCTATTATAGATAGGAAATCAACTACTACATTGTGTTTTCCTAGTTTGTATACTATTTTAATATCAAATTCTTGAAGAAATAAAAACCATCTTATAACACGACCAGGAGTAATAGGTTTATCATCAAATACCTGATTGCTACGTGATCAGTATGAACAAAAGTAGAATACCCAGTGATGTAGTACCAGAAATTGTTAACAACATAAATGACAGCCAGGAATTCTTTTTCTATCACCGTGTAGTTTACTTCAGTGGGAATTAAATTTTTTCTAACATAGTAAATTGCATACAGTGTTTTTTCTACCTGTTTTCCTAAAACAACTCCCACTACTGTCTGAGAAGCATCAACATGTATGTGAAATGGTAATGTCAAATCATTTCCTTGGAGGATTGGAGTCAATCAAACAAACCCTTTAATTTTTGTGAAAGTTGTCTCACATTCTTCAGTCCACAAGAATTCTCCATCTTTTGTTAGCAATTGAAAAAGTGGATGTGTAATTTTAGCAAAATTTTCTATAAAGCGTCTCTAATAACCAGCACAACCAATAAAGCTACGTACCTATGTGGGTGTTTTGGGTATCGGGAAGTGTAATATTACCTCTACTTTAGCCGGATCAACTTGAATTCCAGCAACTGAGAGAAAATGTCCCAATACTACACCTTCTTCCCTCATCATATGGCATTTGACTGTACTCAAAGACACATGAGTCTGCTTACAAATTTTTAGTACTTTCTCCATATTTGCCAATCCTTCCTAAAATGAGTTGCCATATAGAGTAAAATCATCCATATAGATCTCAACGCTATCATCGACCAAATCAGAAAAGATTCCCAAAATTGCCCTCTGGAAGGTGGCAGGGGCATTACACAAGCCAAATGGGAGGACCCCGTATGCGAAGGTTCCCCATGGGCATGTGAAAGTTGTTTTATCCTAGTCTTCTAGGGCTATCTAGATTTGGTTATATCCACTAAATCCGTCTACGAAGGAAAATAACTTCTTCCCATCCAAGTTATCTAGGACTTCATCAATGAATGGCAAAGGGAAACGGTCTTTTTGAGTTGCCTTATTTAGTTCCTTGTAATCTACGTAGATTCGCCATTTACCACTCTTTTTGGGAAAAATCACTAGCGGAGATACCCATTGGCTATCTAAGTTGGGGTAAATGAATCCTACATCCAATAGTTTTTGTAATTATTTTTTGACAATGTTCTTGAGAGCAGGGTTCATTCTCTGTTGGGGTTGTCTTATAGGGTGGCAATCTTCCTTAATATAAATATGATGAGTACATAAGTTAGTAGGGATCCCCTTCATGTCGGTATAATCCCAGGCCAAAGCTTCCCAACAATCTTGAAGGACTTTCAAAAGCTGTTTTGTCTGGGATTCAGACAAGTTTGGGTTGATATTAAGTGTTTTCCCTGGTTCAATCTCAATTGGGATACTATCATGGGATGAGGTTACAAGAATGTCTTCAATGTCATATTTTGGTTCAATGCTTTCCTATGTTTCACAACTCATATTAGACTATAGAATCTGTCGAGTTGAATTGGAAAAAGGACTGGAATCATTAATAAAATCATTAATAGCATCATCCTTGTTTTCTGTTTTAAATTGGAGGGCCTGGCCAATAGTGAGGACTGGTTTAACATCTTCATTTTCAGGTTCAAGCTCTTCTACAGGTATATTTTTCTGACTGGTTAATAATTTTTCAGATGGGTTAGGTTCTGCAGGAGGATAAAGAGTAAGATTCTTTGTAACGGTCCCATTTGATATGATCATATGCCCATATCAGCACCCTATGTAGGCGTTTGTAGTTGTGAGCCAAGGTCTTCCTAGGATCAATGGGTGACCAGCAACTCAAGATCAAGTTTGTAATCTGAGGAGGTCCACCAGGTAATGCCATGAATCTACTGAAATAATCATGTCTTGTAATTTCCCTACTAGTTTAATTGTAGACATGTCTGCTAGTTCCAGGATAGTAGGGGTTGGTTTAATGTTTCCAAGACCTAATGTGTTCATTGTTTCAGAGGTGATAATGTTGATGGAAGCTCCCAAATCTATGAATACATTTGGATTTCAACCCCATTGATATGTACTATTAGAATTGGGTTTCCTGGGTCTCTGTATTTTACAGGCATGATATTTCCTAACATGATGCTGGATAATCTACCCATCACATGAATAGTTAACGGATCCTTAGGTTTCTTCCCTGGTTTCTTAGAGAAGTTTTCTTTAAGGGTATTTGCATATATAGGTACATCCCTCATAGCTTGTAACAGGGGTATTTTAACAAATATATTCTACAGTTCCCCTAGGAAACAAAACACGGCTTGAGGGTTCGGTTTATTCAAGGCCAGTCTTTCAGGATATGGAGGAGAACTTGAATGACCTTGATTAGTAACATATTGGGGAGGTTTCTGATTCATTATGTTTTGGGTATGATTTATCCCCAACATTCCTCTGTTTTGGTTCTATATCTTCACTGTCAATTTGTTCTATAATAATAGGTCAAGTGGGTGCATCTACAACCCACACAGATCGTAGGTTTAACTCATTAAGTCCCGCGATAGAAATGCTATAAGATGGAAGGTTAAGAGTGTCTGTTTGTTGAACCCCTTTGTTATTAGGATTCATATTGGGCTGGATAGGAAGCTGGGGTCTAATGGCTGTGTTTCCTAGAGGTACATTGGAGGGAAAATGAAGTTGTTTTTTAGGCATATACTATGGAAATTGACTAGTAGGAGAGGGTCCATGCCAGTTTTGATTCCACGAAGGATTCAAACTACCCTGGGGAACCCATTTTTTCCAAGGGGGATACTGATATTTAGACCACATAGCTGAAAAAGCTACAGATTGGGGGCCCATACTAAAATTATTGAAATACTAAGATGGGTCCTGAAACGTACCTAGATTCATAGCTAGTGGTCAAGGTTTCCATGGCTTCTTCTTCCCCATGAAGTACAGCTAGTCTACCAAGCTTTCCTCAGTTTCCCCTTGGAAAAATGCCTTCATTCTGGGCAAGGATGGACATGAGCTGGTCGCATGAGTCTATTCATAGATTATGCAAACTTCCACTGTGTTTAACAGACATTCCTTCAAAGGATGCTTATTTCTTCACTGTGGGCGAAATATAGCCATAGTCTTTTCCAACTCCATTTGTTTATGTTTTACTTGCAAAGTGTCCATCTGGGTGGATAATGTGCTCATAATATCAGTCCTTAGGTTGTCCAGTAGATTTCCAATTTCTACCTTTGAAACACCTCCACCGGAAGTCTTTTATGATTGAATTCCTTGTCCATTCCTTACAGCCCCCCCTGAACACTTAATGCAATAGATACAGATAGTATCGAAGTCTTCTTTCGAAATATCCCCCTTTCCTATTGTATTCAAAAGTTGCAGGGAGTCTTCCCTAAGTGCTTCGAGAAGAATTATCTTTAGAATGTCCTTGTCCAGGTCACTATGGCCAGACCTCTGCAATATGTATTTGAATCATTCCACACAGTCCTCCATGTTTTCGTCCTCTTTCTGTGAAAACTTAAAGATTTCCTCCTTAATGTCATGGGATTTACAATAATATTGGTATTTATCCAATAAGGCTTCTTTCATCCCTTCCCATGAGGTAATCGTGCTCCCTCCTAAACCCATGAACCATCTCATGGTTGTCCCTTTTAGGGTAGCAGGAAATATTTTTAATTTATGAGCATCAACAATATAATCATATCCTCGACAAACAATGTCAAATTTGGAGAGGAACATATCAAGGTATTCAAAAGGAATCCCATGGAAACTAGGCAGAACTGTTAAAGGGATGGGCCTCATCTATGCATCACCTGCAAAATTTCCATTTGGAAAATCAATAGAGGAACTTATAGGTGCCATAAATACCCTCTAATACTCACTTGAAAGTTCGACTGGTTCAGCAGCTGGTACTGTAGGTGGTTTCACTGCACTCTGCTTATCCCTTGGTGACTCAAAATCCTTTAGGAATTCTCTGACCAAATCAGAATTTCTTGATTCGTTTGCGGGAGGTTTTACAGCACTCCCTTGGTCTCGTGGTGATGAAAACCCTTTTGGAGGTTCTTCTTCCCAATTAGAATTTTTGAGTTCTTCTAATCCTCCACTTGCTATTTTTTCCCCTTCTACTACTGGTAAGGATTTCTCCTCCATCGATACCCTATTTATTAAATCTTTCGTCATTAAATGAATACCTTCTGGTACCCTGGATGGCACTGGTTTCTCCACAAACTACCCTTCAGACTTCTTCTGAACTCTTACCCAGACAACATCATGGGATGATGCCTCAGATCTAGATTTTTCAATGATCTCCTAGATATATGTCTTCCTTCCCAGATCCTTTCCTTTCTTTGGGCGTCCTCCTCTACCCCTCTTATTCAGGTCCTTGTTCATACAAATTGTGAAGAGCGTTCATCAAAGTAACAAAATCGCTCAGGACCTGGAGCAGGACAGATAACTTCCTCCCAGGGACGAGAGAGTAGGTTGAAACAAAAAATATACTAAAAGAAAATTAAAATCAAATTTCAAGACCTAAAGTAGGGTAATCACATACCCTCCTCATACCCTCCTCAGGACGAGAAGTTGCCCCTTCAGAAAAAAAAATAAAAAAATAGAAAGCTGGAAACTATGTGCACAACTTAGGGTAGGCTAGCAAAATATCCTCCCCAAGACGAGGGATTAATTTTAATGAAAATTAGAGAAAAATAAAACAACATGTTATGATCAGGGCTTGGAGCAGGGTGATAGATGCCCTCCCCAAGACGAGAGATCAGTTCTGAGAAAAACAGTAAAAAGCAGAAAGAAAACATAGAGAACTACACTTAGAACTTGAATTAGAGCAATAAATTCCCTCCCCAAGATGAGAGATCGACCCTTAGATCAATTGCAGATTCTGTTCTTGCACCTGTTAGCCTTCCCCGACAACGGCGCCAAAATGTTGGCTTCCAGATATGAACAATATTCAGCCTCTTTTCCACATAAATTATCAACCCGAGGGCATTAGTTATTTCAAGACTAAGGACACAGTATTTGCAGGAGCAATCACATGACCTGTTGTAGATCACATGCTTAAATCCGTAAAACATAGACTACTGTAACAACAATTAAAATAAATTTCACAATTAAGAAGACATTCAGAATAATTGAAAGTTTACACTATAACAGCAGCAACAAAATCAAACTAAAACATGAGAAAAATGAAAATAAAAGGAAAAGAAACACCTGATTAGAAGAGTGGGCCCAAATCTCTGATCAGAGCAGCGGAAAACTCACGAATTACAGGTGAAACAACAAGATGTTGTCCATTCAATTAATGGAAGAATATACTATTACAAAATCCGTATGAAATTGGGCTTAACCCCGATTCACATCCCACAGGCCCCCTTTATACAAATGTCCTGGAAATCCTAGATTTCCTTTAGAAACTCAATATTTACAAAAATACACTTTGCTACAACAACAACCTAGTTTCCCAGAAGGAAACCATAAAAATGCCTGAAATAAGGCTGGTGTGAAACAGAGTCTGTTACGCTGTATCAACAAATGAAGATATAGTAGGAAATTATTGGTTGTTCCACGACTCATGGTTGTAAATTTCCCTCTTTGGATGAATATGTAGAAATATCAAAGTTAATATTGCAAAAAGGCAAAACCTCCATGAAAATTACTTCAATATTCAAATATCCCGTGAAAGATAATGTAATATCCCAAAACAGGGAATTTCTAAAACAATTAGAATATCTTAAGATATTCTAAAGTTGGAGATTTAGAAAATCATGAGCATGGCCATTTAGATAAGCTCATTAGATGTAAAATAACATCTCACCAGAAGATGAAAGAACCTTAGCAAGCATATGGCCTATATCCTCCTTCCCAAGTGGGGAAATGAAGCAATACAGGGCATAAAAAAACTTTCTTCAGAAAATAACGCTATACTAGTGGGGACTAGGACTTTGATCCCTTAGCTTGGACAATATACAACCCCCATACAAAATTAGAGCTGAAACAAGTAACTCTAGCCACCTTAAACATATCTCCCCAGGTCAAATCACCTCAATTAAGTCCAAACCCCATGATTTACATCAACAGAAAAGACTGAAGCAGGGTTTCATGAGAGATAAATGTACAAAAGAGAATATCTGTAGATCTGGATCTGAAAAATGCAGTTAGACTGCAACTCTGTATAAATGTAGCTTAAATATGAAAATGACAGAAGAATAATGAAGTACAGAGCATTCTGGGAGAAGGGTTGGCCCTTTCTTCAAGGAACAAGCTCACAGGCAAGGGTTCAAACCCTGCTACTGCAACACTCTGGAAAATGACACAGTTTCTTCAGTAAACCACACTATAGTGGGTGGGAAATGATTTTTCCACATGCAAAGATGTAAAGTATGCCCTGGAATCTCCTGTACAGATCTTGCAAAGCAAGAGAAGTTCCCTCCTCTGAAAGATAAGCTCAAGAGCTGGTGTTGTAAGCCTCCCACTACAACACACTACAACACAGTGTTTCCTACTACAAGAATAACGCTGTAGCTAAAGGGGGGTGCTTGGTCTCAAGCCCGGATGTGGGAAAATGAAGAACATAACTCCTCCAAGTGATCACTCAATGAAGGAGAAGGAATCCCTAGGAAGGAATGCCTTGTGCTGAACGACACTGCATAATCAACTCAAAAGCTGAAGAATGCTCAAGTGTCTAAGAAGACCAAAATCAATAATCCATAATATAACCCCAAATGTCTGTTGTCTTCCTCCTTATAAATTTTGTGAGCCTCCTCACCTTGGGTCCCACCTATTAGGGTTTCCAACACCATGTGAATACTTTCGCTCCAAAACTGTGTTGTATCTCTATCAAGACTGCTCCTCCATGTTGCGTTGCTGACTTGGTCAACTTGACTGAATCAACATGATTCTTTTCCTGTTCACACATGGGAAGTGCAAAATCCAGCCACTAAGTTATCCCATTTTCACACTAAGAGGTCTTTTATGCCAACACAAGACAAGTATGAGTCTCGTTCACCCATTTATTCACCTACTAAGTGCAAGAAACAAAATTTAATATTCCCATTAGCTGCATGCTAATTTTAGGAATATTACAGTCCTACCCTCCCAGATGTTGCTTGTCCTCAAGCAACTACAAGGATAGAACTGGAAAGTCTCCTTCCCTCCTACTATATCATCCTCATATGATGAGCTCCCCCAAAGAATAAGATGTTGTCTCACAATGAAACTCCATAGTGCCTCTCCCAGGCAACAAATCAGCATTTGATGCACATCCCAAATGGCTATCATCATGCAAAAGTAACATACTCAAGGAGACAACTATGTGCTGTCTAGAGGTCCTCTCAAGGCATGGAGTTTGAAGTGCATGGGAAACTCTCATTCCCAAGTGAAACCTCCACCCCCTCAAGCTATCATCCATATAAAATGAGTCACTCCTCCAAATAGAAACTCATGAAAAATTCCCTCCACCTTAAGCTCATGAAGTGTAGGTGGGATGAATAGATGCACATGATAGAAAAGAGGGCCTATCCCATGCTATTCACCTCTCTACTTATGGAAAGTGTAGAGGGCATGCTGATCTTGGGTTGCAACATGGTTGTCCTCAAGTGGTAAGAGAAAGATTAGACCTTCAAAGATCCTCTCTCCAAATTCATCGATCCTGCTGGCCCAAGTCATTCCATTCAAAATGAATGTAACATCATCACCATATGGCATCCAAATCAGAAAATGGATGAAGGTTATGTGAAATTTTGGATGACACACATGGTCCCTATGGTGGATACAACGCAGTCCTTTTAGCTACTGATTCATAGCATCAATTAGCAAGTTGTCCTCCAAAGTATTTTCAGCTATGCATGTTAGCTCTGTTCATCAGCAGTTGTCATTAATGTCAACCCAAGCAGCACCAGGGGCTAACACAATATTGCATGGGATTTTTTACCTACAAAATTAATATATTCTAGGTCAATAATTATTTTGATGGTTTCTACTTGTCGAGATGTTTCCGTTGATATATGGCACGCCATGTAATTCTTCACGGTTTGAGAGATATTCATGTTTGAAGTTTGTACCCCCAGTTAGTGGGATAAAACCCCATGGGGTTGGGGAATGGGTCATTGAAAAGTCATAGTTAATATTTTTTAAGCTCCTAAAATCCCTCCCACGTTCACTTGTTGAAGCCCCTCTCAACATAAGCATTCTTATAAATTGTGATCTTCATTTCCTCCTTAGGCAAGGGATTTTGCCATCTGAAACAGGTCATCTTGGAATTTTCGATCTAACTTTTTTTCTACGAAGGATCGGAAGCTGAAATTTTTATGAGGTGAAACCAAAATCCTGAGGAAGCTGCAGTAAACATTTTAGAACAAGGTGCGCAATATTTTTGGAGAATGATCTGTGGAATTCAGGGTTTTTGCAGGCTCTTGAAATTCATCTCAAATAAGTGACCTTTGTAAAATAGTCATAACTTTCTCTCTGAGTATCGGATTGGAATTATGTAAAAAGTGGTAGATAGTGCATAGTCTGTAGTTTTATTTCTATCAATTTCAGAGGAAAATGAAGAAACAATGACACGTGGCATGCGGTACAAGTTTTCTCTACTGAAACAGTCCATAATTAGTGCATTGTGAGAAATTGGGTATAACTCTCTCTTGAAGAATCCAAATTTGGTCAGACCTATGGCATTGGAAATATGACTTAGACGAATACTATAGGACTGAAAATTAGATATTGAGGATCTCAAATAACAGAGATACGCCAGATTCAATATCAAGCTCCTAGAAGGAAAGAAAAATCTAGATCATGTGTTGTCAAGGATTGCAAAGGACCAGACTTTGTATGGTAGAAAAGCAAAGAAAGGTGTAGTAGAGGGTAGCATGACAAGAGAAACAACCAAGGTGCATAACAGCAGCAAGAATTTCATGATATTAAGTCTTCAAGTGGGACTTCAAGTGGGAAGCACTGCATACAATCATTGTAAAGGTATCATTGTACTTAGTCATTGTAAATACATTATTGTACAAATTGTACTAGTATCTATCTGCCAAGGGTTGAAGAGGCAGTTTTGGGAGGTCTAGGATCATAATTAGGTGGTTGTTTAAAATTTGGGGTTATGGTCTAGTAGATCTTCTTCTTCTACATCATTCTATATCATTGTAAAGTGGACCATTTTCCTTGGTACGAGAGTCCATTCTTATTTTATTCTTATATAGGGTGGTAGGGTGGTGATAGGGTGAGTTGCAGCTCATTGGGTGTTGGGGAATCCATTCAGTTGACTAATAAAGAATCTCGGGCATTGGAGCGTCCATCCAGTGGGAGCTGGAGAAGAATGATTTTCTAGATTCTAGGAAGTTGGAGATTTATTTTCAATTGGAGTTGAATATTAAAGAATTATTAGAAAAGCATTAGGTGGTTTTTGTCTCGGAGTGGGTTTCCACCTTAAAAAATGTGTGCATTTGTGTTCCTCTTGTTTGCTGCTATCATTGTACAAACACTAATAATAATTTAAGATTAACTAATGCTCTAATTGAAAGAAATACTGATTCACCCACCCTCTCAGTATTTCCAACAATTGGTATTAGAGCTTCGTTCCTTCAATAGCAGTTTAACAGCTGGAAGGAGGTCATGGAGTATACCAAGAATGGTGTACCTCTATTCAATGAAAATAATTATGCACTTTGGAAAGGAAGAATGGAGGTCTATCTCTTGGCGCAAGGTTACGAAGTATGAGACATTGTTCAAAATGGATTTACATCAACTACGGATGAACAAGGTAAGAAGAATTTGGTAAATGATGCAAAAGCAAAGAATATTATTATCAGTGGACTTATTGAATCTGCTTATCATAAGGTGTTGGGTTGTAAAACTGCCAAAAATGTATGGGACAAGCTTGAGAATATATATGCATGTGACTCAAATGTCAAAGAAGCAAAGCTTCAAATCTATAGAGAAAAATTTGAGCAACTCAGAATGAAAGAAGATTGCAACATTGCTGCATACTTCCAATACGTTGATGAAATAACCAATACTCTGGAAGGATTGGGAGAGCCAGTTAACGAGAAGACTATTATACAGAAGATTCTTAGAATGTTACCAGGGAGATTCAACCCAAATATATCGGTCTTAGAATACAGTGAAAATATGGAAAAACTCAGAAAAGAGGAATTACATGGAGTTCTCATAGCATATGAAATGAGACTTGATGAAGAAGAGGGTACTTCACATCTAGAAACTGCGTTCGTTTCATCTAAGAAAACCAATAAGGATAAACAACCTTCAATTGAAAAGACATGCACCTGCAAGTGTGAAGAAAAGGCAGATGATGAAGAAGGTCTTTTATATGAAGAATATGCTTACTTCACGAGAAAAATACAAATTGGTAAGGGACAATTCAAGGGTAAACTTCCATTGATATGTTTCAGCTATAATGAGGTTGGGCATTTTGCAGCAAAATGTCCAAACAAAAGTAATGAAAACTCAAAAAGAAAGAAAGGCTTTGATAAATTCAACAAGCAAGGATCCAAAAAGAACTTTCTCTCTAAATAAGATAGCTCATCATCCGATGAAGACAATGATAGTGAAGAAGAATCCAATGAGAGAGTATTGTTTATGGCCAAGCACAATAAACCCAGGCACAATAAGCAAGAGGTATCAAACAACGAAGAAGAACGATGGACCATAGATGAATTTTATGAGGAAGAAATCAAGATTACAAGAGATCTCAAGGTGGAGAAGATCCCTTCCAAAACTCTTGAAGAACAAGTTCAAGGTCTCAAAATTGAAGTTGAAGAACAAAAATGCATTGAAGAGTCACTTCAAAAGAAGTTGGAAGAAAGCAACCAAGAAAGGGAAGAATCAGAAGCCGAAGTAGTCTCGCTACGTGAGGAAGTGAAGAAAGGAAAAACTATCCAAAACTATGCCAACATCTCAAGGTCATTGGAAGAACTCATCAACATTCAACGATCTTACAATGACAAAACTAGCATCGATTACGAAGAAGAAGAAGTAGGACCTTGTACAACAAAGTACAATGAACCTATGATATCTGACATGCATGTAAACTTCATTGGACAAGATTCGCAAGAACAGCCTTGGAAGACAATTCCTCAACAAAAATTTCCATCCAGGTACCAACATATTTTTTATGGCTACTGTTATTCATGTGGAAAATTTGGTCATAAAGCTGTAGAATGTCGCATGTACCCTATGAACGAATACAATTCCAGGAGATTTGTCAAATATCAACCTCCCAGGGCTCAGCGAAAACATCAATAGATTTGAACATTTAAGAAATAATATTGAATGTTACAAATGTCGAAACTTTGGACACATAGCCAAAGACTGCAGACTTGAAAATCCTCCAGAAGAATCTTCGAAGCCACAAAATGAACGAACATGGAAGAAGAAGAAGAATGATAATTGTGCTCTCACTCTCAAGGCTCAATAGAACAAAGATGTGTTTTATGTTGATAGCAGTTGCTCAACGCATATGACTGGAGATAGAAATAAATTTGTATCTCTAAAAGAGAAGAAGGATGGAACTGTGTCGTTTGGAAATGATGGATCTTCAAATGTTATAGGATCAGGTACTGTCACTCTCGGAAGCAAATATTCTCTAACCAATAATGTTCTATTGGTTGAAAACATGAATCACAATCTGCTCAGTGTTGGACAAATGTGTGATCAAGGACACACAATACTATTCAACTCCACGAAATGTGAAATTAGGAAAGGCGTGTATGGTGAAATTGTGGCTACAGCAAGTCGAGCTCCAAATGACATATATGTTCTGGATGCAACAAATAATTCATGTCTAATAGCTAAAGAGGATGATACAATAATTGGTAGCAATGATGATCGACTAATTAATAAGTTTGCTACAAAGGTGCAAAGTGATTTCGAGATGTCTTTAATTGGTGCACTGACATCCTTCTTATGGCTTCAAATATCTCATCAAGAGAAAGGAATATTTATATGTCAAGCCAAGTACATCAAGGAAATGCTCAAGAAATTTAAAATGTAAGATTGCAAACCCATCCTTACTCCAATGGTAACAGGTTGCAAATTGAGCATAGACGACTCATCTAAGGATGTGGATCAAAGGTTGTACAGATCTATGATTATTAGTCTTCTATATGTAACAGCCTCCCAACCAGATGTTATGCAAGCAGTTGGACAAGTAGCAAGATTCCAAGCAGCACCAAAAGAATCACATATTAAATATTCGCCAGCATTGGAATATCTTCGTCAAAAGCTTGGGATTCTCCCAAGTTCTCATTAGATTTTCCTTTTTTTTCAGAATATAAAGAGGGAGTGGAAGTGTGTACAGGTCCACAGGATGGTTGTGTTTCAGGGGGAGTTACCCTTTGCCATTGATGTCAAAGTGGGAGAGAATGTTTTAGGAAGAGGTGTCATGATCACAGGGGGATTACTTGTGTTGCCATCAATGCCAAAGGGGGAGATTGTTGATCACTGGTTGTCATTGATGTCAACCCAAGCAACACCAGGGGCGAAATCAATATTCCATGGAAATTTTGACCTACCAAATTAATATATTCTGGGTCAATAATGCTTTTTATAGTTTCTACTTGTCAAGATGTTTCCGTTGATATATGGAATGCCATGTGATTCTTCACGATTTGAGAGATGTTCATGTTTAAATTTTTTACCCCTAGTTAGTGGGCTAAAACCCCATGGGGTTGGGGCATGGGTCATTGAAAATTCATAATTAATATTTTTTAAGCTCCTAAAATCCCTCCCACATTCACTTGTTGAAGCCTCTCTCAACTTAAGCATTCATATAAATTGTGATCTTCATTTCCTACTTAGGCAAGGGATTTCGCCATCTGAAACAGGTCATCTTGGATTTTTCACTCTAAATTTTTTTCTACGAAGGTTCAGAAGCTGAAAATTTTATGAAGTGAAGCTGCACTCCTGAGGAAGCCACAGTAAAAATTTCAGATCAAGGTGCGCAATATTTTTGGAGATATGATCTGTGGAATTCAGGGTTTTCGCAAGCTCCTGAAATTCATCTCTAATAAGTGACCTTGGTAAAATAATCATAAATCTCTCTCTAACTATCAAATTAGAATTCCATAAAAATTTGAAGATAGCACACAGTATTTAATTTTTGATCTGTCAATTTTAGAGGAAAATGAAGAAACAGTGACACGTGGAATGTCGTACAAATGCGCTCTGCTGAAACAATCCATAATTAGGGAATTGTGAGAAATTGGGTATAACTCTCTCTTGAAGAATGAAAATTGGGTCAGACCTGTGGCATTGGAAAGACAACTCAGAGAAACTGAAAATTAGATATTTAGGATCTAAAATAATAGATATACACCAGATTCAATATGGAGCTCCTAGAAGGCAAGAAATAGCTAGATCATCTGTTGTCAAGGATTGTAAAGGACTAGACTTTCTACAGAAGAAAAGCAAAGAAAGTTGTAGCAGAGGGTAGCATGACAAGAGTAGAAACCAAGGTGCATAATAGTAGCAAGAAGTTCATCATATGAAGTCTTCAAGTGGGCAGCACTGCATACAATCATTGTAAAGGTATCATTGTACTTAGTCATTGTAAATACATTATTGTACAAATTGTACTAGTATCTATCTGCCAAGGGTTGAAGAGGCAGCATTGGAAGGTCTAGGATCATCATTAGGTGGTTGTGTCAAAGTTGGGGTTATGTTCTAGTATATCTTCTTCTTCTACATCATTCTATATCATTGTAAAGTGGACCATTTTCCCTGGTACGGGAGTCCATTCTTATTTTATTCTTCTATAGGGTGGTAGGGTGGTGCTAGGGTGAGTTGTAGCTCACTGGGCATTAGGGCATCCATTCAATTGACTACTGAAGAATCTCAGGTGTTGGAGCGTCCATCCAGTGGGAGCTGGAGACGAATGATTTTCTAGATTCTAGGAAGTTGGAGCTTTATTTTCAATTGGAGTTGAATATTAAAGAATTATTAGAAAAGCATTAGGTGGTTTTTGTCCCAGAGTGGGTTTCCACCTTAAAAAATATGTGCATTTTTTTTCCTCTTGTTTGCTGCTATCATTGTAAAAACACTGATAATAATTCAAGATTAAGTAATCATCTCATTGTAAGAAATACCGATTCACCCCCCCCCCCCCCCTCCCCCCGCTCAGTATTTCCAACAAGCTCATCTACTATGAAGTAGTAAGCAGCAATATATATCAGTTTTATATAATAAAAACAATCAAACACTTGCCCAAATTCATGTAGAGATGGTTTATCATCATTACACAATTTGGCCCTAAACTGACCATGAGACCCATAAATTATCTTGCCCTCTTGTGGAGCAATGCATTGTTTACATATGGTGAGAATATAAAAATACTCAATGGAGTAATCGACAAGCACATAAGCATATTTCTTACCATGCATCATGTGTGAGCTGGAGGTGAGGTCCATGAGTGAGTCCTCCCATGAGAATATTCTCATAAAAATATGCAAGAAGAGAGGGTGCATACTCTCCTTGGAACACTCCATCAATAGAAACATGCTCTCAAGTGATAGCACTGTAGGCCTTAGTAACAACGCTCTTTTCACTCCATGACTTCTCCCTTTTTCATTCAAAATGACAAAACAATTCACCATTATGCTGCTATGTGAGAGGATCTTCTTCCTACATGGGAGCCTCTCATAATCCTCCAATATTGAAGGGTAGCCTCCTTCCACCTTGAATGTGCCTCCCTTCTCTCTGGAAGTATCATGAAAAGTATGGGAAAATTTCTGCCCATACTCTCCCAAGATAAGCCATAGCAATAATGACTCTTGTTGCCCTCTCACACCTCCATCATACAAATAGTGGGGTGAAAATATGTTGATTGATATGAAGAGGATCAAATCAACATGATACACCCAACCTCTGGGCTGCCCTATGATGCTAGTGTCCTACCAAATGTCTTCCACCCTCATACCCTTAGGAAAAGGATATGCCTCATGATGGCCAAACTCTCTCAAGAGTAGCGAGCACAGCTTTGCTTCTTGCTGCCCTATGTCATAGATCTGCAAGTGGCTCACCAACCTCTTTCTCTCCATCCACCTCCATTAACCCAATGTGGATGCCTCCAATCATTCTCTCCTTTGGTATCTTCCCAATGAAGACTACCAATTTCCCAAAATATATTTCTCTCCTTACACCTCATGGGAATTTGAGATGTAATCCATTGGAGATTTCCTAGAGAAGACCTCTCACCAATAATCCTCTTGAATTCAAAATAATCCAAGTGTGTCGAAGGTAAAACATCATTAGAAAGTGGTACAACACTCAACATGCCCTCCACAATCTTGCACCTCAACTCCTCATGCTGCATGCAACTCAATGAAGGTGCAAAGGAATGAATGTTTATCCCCTCTTGGATTAATCCCAAGTTGCACAGCGATGTGCAAGCTTGTTGCTCCACATCAGTACTATGTCTTGATCATTGGCCATCTGGAGATAACTCCCCAAGATTTACCATAAGATTTTTGGAAAGAATAAAAAATGGAAATCCATGCATAACTTGGTGAGTCTCAGTAACATCTTGTGTGGCTGCAAGAGTTCCTTCCTCCATTGCGTTGGCTGATCCAGCTACCGCTACAGATGGGTGTCGCTCCATGATTGTGACAGTGATGGTACAAGGCTCCTCAAGTGGAGAAGAGGACTCCTCCTTCTCGGATCTTCTACTGTCAAATATTCTGATTACCTTGTGAGTGAAATCTGCAAAATTGGACACTCTTGCATGATTCACATGGCTGAAACACTACGTGCTTTCCTTTCCCTCCAAGTGCAACGGTGAGATTTCCACAACCTCTTTTTCCACTACTGGATGTAGTAGGAGAAATTCCTCCAACTTCATCACCCAAGATTTTTCTGTACATAAGGGTGATCAAAGGTAGAAAATAGGAACCTATTTCCCCTTAACATCCTACTACTACATGGCCTCCTTTCCTCTCTCAGTTGGATAAACTGAGGCAGATGTACCGTCTCTTTGACAACCCTAGTTTGGAACTTGTATTCTTCCAAATATCCACTTAGGATCTCATGCTCTAAGTGGTCTTCTTGCTCTTCACTTCATCCATGAGAATAGGAAGTGCATGGGTCTTATTCTTCCTCTTGAAACCTTCTAAAGGTATCACTACAGTTTTCTCCTCTTCAAAACCCTCTAGGAATTTCATTGCATATTTCTTCTTCGATTGGTTGAACCTCCTTGGAGAGGCTCTTCCTAGATCTGAAAATGGATGAGAGTAATCTCATCCTCTCCATAATTTTTTTCTCCTCTTCTTCTTATCATCTGATTAGATCTGAAATCCACAGGCTGAGCCAAGATGGTAGCTTTCATACCACTGTAATATCCAAAAAAAAGGATTTTCTACAACAAAACGAATATCTTAATATATTTTAAAGTTGGAGCTTCAGAAAATAATGAGCTTGGAAATGTATATCAACTCATTATATGTAAAATAAAATCTCACCATCAGATTAAAGAACCTCAGCAAGAATATGGTCTATATCCTCCTTCCTAAGTGGGGAAATGCAACAATACATGGCATAAAACAATTTCCTTCATAAAATTACACTATACTAGTGGGGACTCGGACTTGGATCCCTTAGTTTTGACAATATACAACCCCCATAAAGAATTAGAGCTGAAAAAAATAACTCTAGTCACCTTAAATAGATCTCCCCAAGTCAAATCACCTTAGTTAAGTCCAAACCCCATGACTTACATCAACAGAAAATACTGAAGCATATGAAAGCGTTATTTTAATGGAGGTTTATGTAGAAAATAATGTGACATAATAGATATGGAGTCTACAAGTATCCAATGGCTGAGAAAGTGAAGATTCCTCCCTTTTTATAGAAAATAGGATTAACCCGGCAAGGGTTTCATGAGAGACAAATGTAGAAAAAAGAAGATCTACAAATATGGATCTGAAAAATGCAGTTAGATGAAAAATCTATATAAATGTAGCTGAAATATGAAAATTATAGAAGAAGAATGAAGTACAGAGCTTTTCAGGAGAAGGGTTAGCCCTTTCTTCAAGGAACAAGCTCACAGGAAAGGGTTCAAACCCTACTACTACAACACTCTAGAAAATGATGTAGTTTCTTCAATAAACTACATTTTAGTTGGTGGGAACTGATTTGGCCACATTCCAAGATGTAAAATATGACCTGGAATCTCCTATACAGATCTTGCAAAGCAAGGGGAGCTCCCTCCTCTAAAATATAAGCTCAAGAGCTGGTGTTGTAAGTCTCCCACTGCAACACACTGCAACACATCATTTCTTGCAACATGAATAATGATGTAGATGAAGGGGTTTGCTTTGCCTCAAGCCTGGATGTGGGAAAATGAAGAACATAACTCCTCCAAGTGATCACTCAATGAAGGAGAAGGAATCCCTAAGTAGGAATGCCTTGTGCTGAAGAGCACTCCATACTCAACTCAACAGCTGAAGAATGCTCAAGTGTCTAAGCAGACCAAAATCAATAATCCATTAGCTAACCCCAAATGTCTGTTATCTTCCTCCTTATAAAGTTTGTGATCCTCCTCACCTTGGGTCCCACCTATTAGGGTTTCCAACACCATGTGAATACTTTCCCTCCAAAATTGCGTTGTATCTCTATCAAGACTGCTCCTCCATGATGCGTTGTTGACTTGGTCAACTTGACTGAATCAACATGATTCTTTTCCTATTCACAAATGGGAAGTGAAAAATCTAGCCACTAATTTATCCCCTTTTCACACTAAGAGGGCTTTTATGCCAACACAAGACAAGTATGTGTCTCTTTCACCCATTTATTCACCTACTAAGTGCAAGAAACAAAATTTAATATTCCCATTAGCTGTATGCTAATTTTAGGAATATTACAGATAAAAGAAATGAGTTTACCTCATGTGTTTAAGAACAATAATGGTACAAAGAGATAGAAAGATGGGATAAAATGCGAGAGAAAAGTATACAAATCTAGTACCCAACATTTGTGTTCTATTTGATAGGTAAAATTTTTCTCATGTTTCTTCTCTACCAACGGTGTGAGGTACATATGTCTCATCCAACACAACTCTTTCCACCTCTTTGATTTTTTAGTTCTTTCTCTCAGATATTCCATTTTGTTGTGAAATTTTGGCCACAAAATATTTCTTCTTTATGCCAATCTCTTGACATAATTCTACAAACTCTCTTGAAGTGTATTGTTCTCCTATGTTTGATCTCAAGAATTTTATTTTTAGATCCTTATAATTTTCTACCTAAGCTTTAAATTCCTTAAAAATTTTAAGTTCTTCTGGTTTCTATTTTAAGATAATGATCCATGTTGCTCTCGTTAAATCATCAATAAGAAACATAAAATACCTTTATCCTCTTGGGATTTTTATTTCATGGAGTCTACTCCCAATTCCTTTAGTAAGCACTCATTTGACTCATACTCTAAGGATTTTTAACTATGTGACTTTGTATTTTAGCTATCCTCTTTGGATTAGAGCCCCTTCTTCTTAGAGATCCTCTTTTTTTTTTTTTTATCTTTTGCTTCGAATGTATGATAATCTCCCTATTTTTTCCTTTCTTTGAACGGGAAGTTGGAGGAAAATTTTCCAACTCTTCCACAGTAAAAACATTTGAAGGGAAAATTACCTTTATACTTTCCTAAGCCAACTCATGATTAGATTCATAGCTGGAGAAATCCTGAAGATTTTTTTGCTCCTTAGCCTTCTTGGAACCTTTGAATGTTGCCTTCTTTGTTTCAAAATTTTATTTTTCTACTCCCATCTCATAGGCTATGAGAGCCCCAAGAACTTCATCCATTGTAAGACTCTTTAGACAAGACATCTCTTCAATGGTAAATATTTTGGCATTAAATCTCATAGACAAAGATCTTAGGACTTTCTGTGCAATTATATATTATTTTATAGCTTCACCAAGTCTTCTAATCATATTGGTTACTTCATCAACTCTATGGTATTACTATGTTATGATTTATTCTGCACTCATTTTAAAGCTTTCCAACCTCATTATAAAGGTTTGAATTTTTTTCCTCGTTTACTTTATCATCTCCTTCATGACTCTAATTAAGCTTGACCCACACTTCCTTGAAAAACTTATAGTACATAACTTTTACAAGTTAGATTGACTAAGGCCAAAGAGAATGGAATTATTGGTTATAAAATTATTTCCATACATCTTTTAATTGTCTGTATCTATGGGAGGGACATCAAGGACATCATAATATATTGACAGAGAGCTCCAAACATCTACCCCAAAAGACATAAGATAGGCTTCCATCCTAAATTTTCCAAAATCATAGTTTCTCCCGTGGAATACTGGTATATTTCTATAGTAAGCATCTTGACCATATTTCTTGGACATAAGTCCTTACGGATATATATCTTCCAGTGATTCAATTTTTCTTGAAGGAACTTGACTCTGATACAAATTGTTGGAATAAGGAATTACTAATAGGAGGTGAGTTATTAATAGTGATATTCATAGATCCTTAAGTACCACTATTTGTTTATTTTCTTAATACGAGTTACTTGTGAGTGTGTTCTTAATACAATATAAGTAAACATCCAAATAATCCAATCACATGTATAGAAAGTCCATCAAATGAGTAGCACACATATATTGACACAAGAAATTTTACGTGGAAACCTAAAGGGAGAAAACCACCAAACTGTTTATTTTTACGATGTAAATTAGGCACATAATTAATTACATTAATTATTTTGTGAGAAACCACTCACAGGAGGCCCCAACGCCCTTCTGATAGCAAGGCATTACTTGTCAAGAGGAACCAACCTCTTATGAATGCATGTCACTACCTTCTCTAGCCATTGTTCTACTTTTCATACAATGTTCAAACTAAAAATAGAGGCTAATACATATAAACAGAAACATAAATCTGATCTACTGCAAGAATAATTCCTTTGTATTAGCCCTGCAGTTCAGATCTCTGCTACTTAATAATATTTGACCTCAACCCTCTACTGCACTGTATATCTCAGTTTAACACTTGGCCTTAGTTACTCTTTCTTTTCACACACTCACAACGTTGCACCGTTCAACTCACATCAACTCTACATTTCCCTCATTTTTCACAAAAGCAATCCATTGTTTTGTTTCTCTAATGCATTAGGAAAAATGTTGTTTATGCTCTCTCTGTACTTGATAGTGCACTACAACATGGCATGGTATGTTGTTGTTCCATCAAGTTTCCTGCAATATACCACCATATTCAATTTTGGATATGGAACTTGTTCACTGAATCATCAGAGTGTCATGGAATAGCTCTCTGGTTATTTGGGTGTCTTCTATACCTAGAATGAGCTTTTAGAGATCCTACATACTCCAACAAGGATCCCCATTCCTCATAAATTCCCATAGAGCGCCGAGTATACAAAATTTGTGTCTCTCCTTCTTATAGTAGATGCAACACTCTATCAAAGTGCTATATTTACAGATATGGTGTCACAAATCCATTCTCTTCATTTATCTCCTTACGACGTACAAGTAATTATACAAGGAGGCTCGCTTATGAAGCTCAGCTAAAATTGTGTAGTTTCCACTAATCAAATGGAAAAAACCTATGGGTGCACATTTATTATTTCCTACCAACTCATACATCCTATGTAAATTGTGTGATGGAGATGTTGACTCATTCATGGCTATGATGCAGAGATATGTCAACTCATACATCATTCAAATATATTCCCAACACCTACCGATGGTGTCCATTCCTTTTAATTATGTAAATATATACATACATGTGTCACCATTGAGTTGAAATTATGAATCCATGTATCCCTGTAACTTTCAACATTCCTCTCACTCTTAGAAGCTGACGGGGTTTTGGGTTTTTCCCACATGGTATTAGAACTTTTCTCTGGAACCCTTCCTTTGATTTTTTCCATATCTCCTTCACTTGATTATCTGCATTTTTTATGCCTAATTCACAACACAAATTCCCTTGGTCATTGTAACACATGAAAATTTTACAAAACCAATTTGTGGGTGTGCTCTTTGATATTTGAGTAAACGTTAAATGATGGAAAATTATTTTTCTCTCACCACTATTTACCCAACACTCCATTGAGATTGCATAGTTGTTTTTGACTTTTGGGAAATTATATTTATGGATTATGTCAATTTTGGAGCATCAAGTACTTTCCTGTGTTGTCCCGAATCCTTGGCATCCCTAACCATCTTTTGAATAAACCTCTAGGGATCTAGGATTTTCAGGTTCTCAACACCCCCACTCAATTTAATCCTGTAACACCCTTTTTGAATAAGCCTCTGATATTTCAGGCCTTCCAGCATTTCGCGGTTCTGGGTTTCATACTACCCCAACTCCCTGTAATCCCATAACACATTTTTTAAATAATCCTATGGGGTTGTGGGACTTCTGATATTACGAGGTTCCAAACTTTGATACTAAGGGCTTCAAAGTCTTTGCATTGACTGTTCAAAACTTTTGATTCAGAGGCCCATTTATAGACTTCCACATACTACTAGAAATTTCTTTCTTATCACTTTCCAACTCTACCACTCAAAGTAGGGTCTGAGTTGATCTCTTAAGACATAATATCACCCAAATTATGGGAATCGCCCTAAAAAAAATGCTCATTTTTTCCTTGAGGGGTCATGACCCAAGCTCAAAGTTTATCTCACAAACAACAAACCCTCCAACTATTGGCCCTTTCAGCAATCACCTTCTTACATAGATCAAAGTCTCACTCGAAGCAGTGTGAGGGGGTGTTGGAACCAGGTTTCTTCATCATGAGGAAGAAAAAAATGTAGTGGACCTAAGTAGATTGAGTGGAGACTTATATAGATGATGAAAAAATGTGCACAATTAGTAGACAATACTTATCAGATTGCAAACACAAAAACGTAGATCACTTTCTTGCAGATATAACAAAACCAAATCTGGATCTATATAACGTGTAATTACTTGAGGAGATTCATTCATCTATTCAATCATCACTGTAACTTCATGCATAAATAACCGATGTCTTCGTGTAGATACAAATAACCATAAAAAAGTGAAGCAATCTTAGGCAGAACAGTAAATAAATAACACAAAGGGATAACAAAATGATTTCCGCAAAAATCAGTCCTTGCATTAATTCATATCACTTCAGTACATCAAACTTTACCCTTACACTTTACCCTTCCATGCACATAACTAGTGGAGTCCACACATAACTAGGATTAGGTCTCTGCATACATAACGAGAAGGATCCTTTCTGCCCAACCTAGACTCAACCCTTACAGAAAGTATTATCGATGCATAAACTTAGATCATAGCATGAATAATTACTTAATTTACTTCCTTAGACTTGATCTATCTATTTATATCATTCTAGCATGCAGATACTATGGTCTCAAACCATGGTTTGAGGCCCACAGTTTATCGTTAAACCCTTTTACATAATAATTGGGACTTTGACTCGCAAAAAATCCCCTTGAATCATTCGCACAACAAGCATATATAAAACTTATACAAAAATATACTAAAATGTGTACCTCGAGGTACCCCACTCCATAAAGCCCCCAACACAAACATGTGACTCATCCTGAGTCATTGCGGCATCTACTCCTTTAGATTGAATTAGAGCACACTAGAAGAATATTTGAGAGGGAGCAACATTTTCAAAATCTATGCAACAACTCCCTGCACTTGAAGAACCAACTTCTCCATGGTGGGCCCTTTAGTGGCCAACTTGATACTTCTCTTTGTATGTTGAATCGCCTTTAAGGAAGTGTCTAATTTCTGCAAGACCTGAAGAGCCTCCTTAGCCCATGGTTGCATGCCTTCCTCCAACAATTATTCTTTGTAGTGTAGGTCTTCAATCTCTCTCTAGATTATTTTGTCCTCTTGCAGATGGGTGAGGCATTGTGGAAGAAAAAGAGTAGGTGCCATTGTTTGAATCTCAGCAAATTATTGCTCTTTCTAGCGCAACTCACTATGTAGCTATTGTACAACAAGGTCATTCTGAAATGATGTACATACACCCATGGACTCATCTAAAAGGCTGTCACATTGTGTCACTGCGACAACAATACTTTCAACGACCTGTTTGACTTCAGTAGCTCGTTTTGTGTAGATTTTAGGTGGAGTTTCGAGATGAAACTTCATTTTTAGATCCGCGATTTGGTGCTCGAACTTAGCATAGACTATCTACACTTCAGCACGTGAGGCTTTCAAGGTAGTAGTCAGTCCTTCCAATTTTTCTTCCAGGGTAGGTCTAGCTAGGACTGCTGGAACTTCATTGCAGACTTGGTGGATTTTTTCTTCAAGCGCAGTGCACTGGACATCAGTTACATGACATGCTTCCTCTACTACTTGTTGCTTCTCTTTTGCATCTGCAGCCTGCTATTTTGACTCTAGCATTGTGGTGTGATCATGGGCATCACAAAACTAAATTTCATCAACAAACATAGTGTGCATCTGGTGCAACTTTCCTACAGGTAAAATAGACAGGTTAATACTAATATCTCTGTTTCCTTGAGGGTTCCTAACCCAGGTTCAAAGTTAAGCTTAACCAACAAAACCTTCTTACTATTGGCCCTTTCGGTAGTTACCTACTTACGTAGGTCAAAGTGTCACCTGAAGCAATATGGGGGGATGCTGGAACCAGGTTTCCACACCCTGAGAGAGAATTAAATGATGGGGTTGTCTTCAGATCTATAATAATAATGGACCAGATTTCGCAACAAAAACCCTAAATAGAAAACCTAACCAGGAATGTCTAGGTCAAATTACATACGCTATCCAATTCATGCACAAATAAAGGCTTCACAATATCTTCAATAGTCTTGCTAAAGTGACATTAAGGTTTTACAGTAATAGATCTATGCATTCACATTCATATTAAATAGTAAAGCAGGTACGCAACTGATCCAATCAAAGAAAACATAAGTCATAAGAAAACATATCACAGATGCATGTTGTACTAAGTATTATCTGAAATAAATTTTTTATTCATAATCAGTCATAAAACCCTTTACACTTCTTCAGATTCACCCACGCACATAGCCAACGAAGTACTCGCACAACAGGACTAAGGTCTCTACGCACACAAATAGCAGGAGCCTTCTATGCCCAGACAGAAGAGCACCAAATTATCTCAGAGATCTATCATTCATGAAGATTTTTTCCAAAATTTACCTATCCCACTCGATCTAGAATTATATTTATATCTTTAGCCTACGCTCATCTATGGTTCACAAACTATGGTTTGAGACTCCTAGATCTACTATTTTTTCCTATTACAACTCATGAAGGTGCTTTGACCCACCCCAAAGCTCCTTGACCAGTGCATGTCTTAGCACGTAGGACTAAAAAGTACAAAAATACTATTATTTTTACCAAAATTTGGTCCTAAGGGACCTCGCTCAAACAGGCCCGCAACACAATCTTGTGACTCGTCCTGAGTCATAGAGATATTGGGGTCTTCATATTTTTCTTCAAGTTTTCGATGGAAACAATGAAGGGTGTAAGGATGCCTGCACTCTAATCAGCTGCACTCTACGCTATATCCACCAACTTCTGAGAGGTGACCCCATATGCTAAAAGACTAATCCTTTGATATGTCTGGTTTAGGTTCTTCACTACAAAATCTAGATCTTGTGACAATTTCACCGCTTCGTCAGCCCATGGATTTATATTTTATGTCACAATTTTCTTCTTCCTTTGTATGTCCTCAACCTCATCACACAATATCTAACTGGTCTGTAACCGAGCCAACCTTTGAGCAAGTAAAAAGGTAGGTAATGCCTCTTGAAGGTCATCAAATACCTGCTCCTTGGCGCGTAGTTCCTGCGAAATCTTCCTGACAAGGGGATCCATCTGAACGGATGTCAACAGGCACATAGCTGCTTCGAGTAGCTTAGTTCCCATGTCAATGGTTGTTGCAATATTTTATGATGCTTCTTTGACTAGGGCAGCTCAATGCGCTTGTACTTTTGGTGGAGTTTCTAGCTAGAGCTGGGCCTGCAACTCTGTGATCCATTGCTCAAAATCCACTTTAACTGCATGAAATTATGATATGGAGGCCTTCAGTGCTACTACAATACTTTCAACTTTGTCTTGTGTCATGGATGAAGCAGGAATGAGAACCTCTGGCAGGTCACCACAAATTCTATCGATCAAATTTTCCAATTCTTCTCATTGTAAAATTGTTGTGGGCTGTGTTGTTTGAGCTTGGAGAGACTCTTTTGTTTTTGCCATGATCTTTTTTTCAGCTTCACTCATTTTACGATGCACGCGTGCCCCCCTACACTAAAATTTGTGTGTAATAATTGTTTTAATTGCATGTAGATTACCGCTGGGTAGTATTGAAAAATCAATTTTGACTTTTGGGCAGCTTTTCACCTACGCGCGCAACCCAGGTTGTTTATTTGTGACTGCTACTCCTAGGAAGGGGCACATCATGCTATATGTTGTGTTGATGATCATGTTTGTATGCTCTCTGTCTTGAATCAACCTCACTTGATTCATGATTGCCTGCACATTGTCAGTCTTCAATTATAAAACTTGCAATCCTATTTGTAGAGCATTGTTTATGGCCTTGTAGTGCTCATCAAGCATAGTTCACCTATCCTTAGAGGAAGTTGCTACCATATCTGATTTTTTGACAAGGTCCTCCTCCATCAAGGTGACATTGTCAGTGGCTTTGGCCTTTGAGCCTTTTTGCTTCTTGTGCGTGCCCTCGGGGGTCTCAGCATCATGTTTAGTACCTCTGGGAGACTTAGCTCCAGTACCATTAAGACCATATAGGCCCCCAAGATCTTTAGGCTACTGCTCTGGCTCTTTTTCTGCCTCTTTTTTTGTTTCATTTTCAGGCTCCTTTTCGGCATCCTTTTCTGCGACATTTCTGGTGGACTTGTCAACTTCATTTTCCTTTCTAGTAGTTGTGGCATCCTTTCCAAATGTTGAAGCTATGACTGGCTGGGTGGAGCCAAGCCCAACCTTCCATGCTGCTGGTCAGGACACAATAACCTAGTCAATTTCCACCTCTGGGACCATATATGGAAGGTTGTACCACACAGGGTCATTGCACTCCCAAATATGCACATGATGCATGGTTACTTGAAAATCATCAATAATGTGGTAAATCTCATAAGTAGCTGGGGACAACCGGGGTCCCGAGTGTATAGTTTCTTCCAGTGCGCCCTTAAACAAAACCCAGAAGATCTTATTCTTTAACTCTCTTATGGTCTGGTGAATCCCACAGATTGGTGTAGCGCACCCCCTCGCACACAATAGGTTCCACCTCTGGAGGACTGTGCCCTCTAGCATCTCCCATGCCACCAAAGTAATTAAGAGCAATAATCAGGAGTAATAGAATTTCTTCCCTTCATCTTCCACCTTGCGCATGTTCCCCAAAAACTCCTGGCAAAGGTACTACGAGAAATTATAGCTTATCCCCTTCTCGCATTTTCCCGGTAGCTTGTTGATGTGCGAAGGGACTGCCTTAGGGTGGCATTTGCACATCATTTTACCTCCTAAGACCAGGTTCCAAGATATAATGCTGGGTATTCAAGTTGTTGTACCAGGAACCCCCATGAGTCTTTCCCTATGTTGTAACCCTTTTCGACTTTGAAAATTACCTTCTGCTCCTAAGTCTTTCAATACTAAGCTATAGGATGGGGCCCCTTCTTGGATAGGATGGTGATTCGGTGGATTAGTGCGGCACCCATAGGATTTTTTTTATGGATCCAGAGGCACTGATCATGCATCAATGCGAGTAGTTGGTGCACACAGACAGTTGTGATAGCGTACCTCCCTAATTGAGGGATCCTCAGCAAGTTGAGAAATCCTGAGTTCCCATCCACCAAAAAAATACCCAAAGTAGAAGATTGTTGGGAAAATTTGTAGTTATTAAGGTTGGATATAAGCTAATGCTTTATCAGAGTCTCTAACACCTACAATATAAAATGTGATATATGCTCATCCCAAGTAGAAATAAAGAGAAAATAGAATCAAAGTACACTATGCAAAATAAATCTAGAAAGGGACACAATACATCATTCATAAAACACATAAATTCTCTGGGATGGGTGGGCTAACCATTAACCCATTCAACCCACCTACCTCCATAACTCATGATAATGCCAAAAGTTAAATTCCTTGCTCATAGCTTTCCATGCTACCCTCCCCACACTACAAAGAAGGAAGGCAAGCATCAAACTAATCCTGGTGTTTCTCAGCTCACGCACCCATGGCATCGGTTCTACCTTCACAACATCATGATACAACATGCACTCCATATTGTTTTTAGGTGATAATTCAGGGAATGTATCCTCATTCACCAGGTCATAATCACCAAAATTTACGAGGGGGATCTTTCCAAACATGTCTCCATTAACCGGGATGACCTATGGGATCAACGACATCTTCACATGGTCTCGCACCACATATAAATCTTTCAGGACACGAATAGAGGTTCTACGTAGCTTGACGTACTTCGAGCACCATGAAATTGGCTCAAAGAGCACAGCCTCCTTAGTGGCACTCATGGGTCTTTCTATCAGATCACCGGTAGGATACCTATCCTTTGTTACTTGGCGCAGGGACATAACATTTATGGGGGATGTTTGGCTTAGAGGATGACCCCTTGGTCATCTTTCCTTTTCCTTTAGCCGGCGTGGACACGACTTCCTATACCTATGGAACAAACTCATGGACGTCATCAAAACCTGACTTAGTAGACGTTGTAATCGGCACAGAGTGCTCTTTAGACGATGCACTCTCAGGGTTTGTGGTTGTCATTCTTGGTTTGAATATGAATTATGGGTTACTCACATAAGATGTGGGTGTCTAATGGCCAAACGTACACTGCTCAAAGACAAATTCACAATATACTTAGATAGAAAAGGAACAAAATATGACCAGCGCCCTCCCTTTTATAGGCAATCCATGGTAAAAACATAATGAATCTCATTAATGGAATATTATCCCTACAAAAACACTCAAATATCTCGTAATATATCCTCATAAAATGTAGAAAACCCACTCCATTAAATGGTAAAATTGATTTTTCACCCGAATTTACTATTCCAATGGCTAGTTTCTCCTGCCACGCATTGTCCTTGTGCTCCTGTCACACTTGTCTACATAGGTCCCCCATGCAGCACACTAAAAAGTGGTTTCCCATTTTCTGGCCATATAGGCATTTTGTAGGCACAAGTTTATCCCTATATGGCTTCAATCGACTTCTAATGGTGTACCCAGGGAAACTCTCGCCGTGCAACATGCCTAGGTGCAACACACCTCCATTAGTGATCTCTTTCACCATGTATGGTCTGAGCTAGTGCTTTTTGAACTTTCCTAGGTGGCACACAAACTGCCTGTCATACACCAAAACCAAATCTCCTTCTTTTAAGGCCTCCTTTCGAAAGTGTCTATCATGCCAGGCCTTTTCACGCACCTTCTGTACTTGCCAATGTAAGTTGGCAATAAACTTATCCTCTTGTAAGGAAACCAATTTCACTAAACATTCCTCCATGATGTCTGGCTCAGCCATATTAGTGAATGTTGTGATGCGTAGTCTTGGGACAATATATTCTATTGGCATGATTTCTTCTTACCCATAAACCATCCTGAAAGGTGTTTTCCCAGTCAAATTCTTGCATGTGGTCCTATAATCCCATAGCACATAAGGGATGTGCATGTCCCAACCATTCTGATTTGAATTATAGATCTTTGTGTGCTCATTCTCCAAGATTTTGTTAAAATCTTCTAGTGCACCATTTTCCTGAGAGTGGTAAGGGGTACTCCTCTAGTGATGGATCTGAAATTCCTCTATCATAGCTTCAATGGTTTCATTAACAAAGTGTGTACCCCGATCACTCATCAATATTTTTGGACACCCAAATCTAGTCAGGATATTTTCAAAAATGATGTGTGCAGTAGTATCTGCAATACAATCCTTGACTAGCTTAAATTTTTCCCATCTGGTTACATAATCCATGGAAATGATGATGTAGCGCGCACCAATATTCTTCCCTAGAGGATTGATATGTCCAAAAAAACTATAGCCCATTTATAAAAATCTTGCAGGCCCATCTGTGGTTGCAGTGGAATTTCATCTCTATGCGAAGGCTTCCCTATTCTCTAGCAAGAATCATAATCTAGACAACACACATGTGCATCATTGTGGAATGTGGGCCACCATAACCTAGCATGCAACACCTTCTATGTAGTAGCCATACTTGCATAGTGGCCTCCTGCCACCCCTCCATGGGGTTCGCCAAGATTTCCTGTCTTTCATGTTTAAAACATATCTTCTTAGCACTTCATCTTCTCCTAACTTGTATAATTGACTAGAAATCAATGTAAAATCAGCATGCTACATGCGAAATCAACTCCTTTTGATGTACCAAGTATTCAGCAGGCACATTGCTAGTAGTCAGAAAGTGAATAATATCGGCAAAGTGTTAATCAACCACCTTAATCAAAAACAATTGTGCATCAAGCACTACCTCCTCTAGACTGGTTGGTTCCTACCCATTCTCAATGCATGATAGGTGATCTCGTCCAACATTCAATCTGCCACGCTTCAAAATGATTTCAAAATCATATTCCTGACATAACAAAAACATCTACAAATATTCCTCCCCAACACAGGATTCTTGACCATGTATTTCAAAGAAGACTAGTCAGTGAACAACTTTAAGTGCCCTCCTAACATATAGTGCCTATATTTCTGCAGATCATAGACCATGGCCAATCCTTCGCTTTTTGTGGTTGACTAGTTGTGCTCTGCACTTGGGAGCTTCCTACTGGCAAAGGCAACGGGGTGATTGATGTCTCCTTCTCCTGGATGTGCTAACACAGTTCCAAGTGCAATGCCAGATGCATCAACATGTATATGGAAGACCTTCGACTAGTCTAGGAATAATAGAATAGGTAGAGTAACCATATTTTCCTTCAGCACCTCAAAGCTCTTTTAAAATTCCTCATCCTAGAAAAAGGACACATCCTTCTTCAACAATTTCTCCATAGCTAAAGTGATGAGATCATAACCTTGAATAAATTTTCTGTAATACCTAGTATGTCCCAGAATGGAGCACAATTGTTTTTCATTGGTAGGGACTTCTAGGTTACTAATAACTGCAATATTGGTTGGATCTACCATCAACCCTTGAAGACAAACAATGTGGCCCAACAAGATTCCAAAAGCAACGTAGAATATACATTTCTTTAAGTTAAGAGAGATCTGGTGCTTCCTACAAGTGTCAAGCATCATGTGCAGGCTAGAAACACGCTTCACTACCAACCCAAACATAGTCCAGTCATCAAAATATACCTCCAAGAACTTGTGCATGAATTCTTTGAAAAAAGCTACCACTACACACAAGAAAATAGCAGGTGCATTCTTCAACCCAAAAGACATGATTGTATATTGGAAGGACCCTCATTTTTTTGCAAAAGTAGTACTTATTCGGTGTTCTGCCGCAATCCTGATCTAATGATACCGTGAAAATACATCAATGAAAGAGTAAGCCTATTATCCCCCCACATTGTCTAGTATGTCATCTGAAAATGGAGTAGGGAAGGGGTGATGCACATAGGCATCATTTAGTTTGCGCAGATCCACACAAATACTTATTTCTCCCCTACTCTTCTTTTCTTGAACGGCCATTGGCTCACTCAATCATACTACTCCACAAACTCAATTATTCATGTGGAAACCATCTTCTCTAATTCCTCTTTCACTTTCTTCTTATACTTGGGATTTAATCGGTATGGTCGTTGCTTGAAAGTGCACACATCTGGTTTTAGAGTGATCTTCATAACTACAAAATCTCCTACAATTCCTTTGAGCTCAGATAACTTCATGGGAAACAAGTCCTAATACTCTTTCAATAGCTCTGCAACCTTTCCCACTATGTCATTGTCACAATAATATCCTACGCCAACTTGGGTTGTTCCTTTTTCCCAACATTGACTTACTTTATCTTCCGAGGCTTAGTTACTTCCACCATTCATAATAACGACCTTGCAAGTGCGCGCTCCCCTTCGGACTCAGGGATGTTGATATTCCTTGGATATTATTCATTATCTTCTACTGACAGGTTCCTATAGTTGAACATGTCTTGAATCTGTGCTTCCCATGCCGACACAACACATTCTATTCGAGGTCGAGACTCATCAAAGGCAATTGCTTCTATATCCTGTAGAGATTCATCCAATTCCTTCGAACCTCCGACTAATCCAAATTTTGACAAAAAAATGTCAGTCATTTTAATCCAATGGTGTGTCCCTTGGCGTAGCTCCATTTCTAAATACCATGTACTAGGTATCGATCCCAACGAATGGACAAACATGTGAAACCATTCGGTCCAGGTCTTCCCATTCCAAACCTCCATCCATGTAGCCAGGTTTTTGCATGGATCACCTTAGCCATAAAACAACTTTGTTGGTGGTGTAACAGGCTTCTCAAAGTGCAACCTCATGATCCTGGTGCATTCCTCCGAGTCCTTAAAGCTCCCTTTGTGCATATCCCACCAATGCACTGGAGTTGCGCGTATGGAAATATCAAGTGCCCAGAGCCTCACCTCTTTTGGGACAACGTTTTCCAAAATTTCCAAAAATAATACAACACTATCAGAACCATCAAAATAGGGAAATTATGTTACCTCTGAAGAGAAGCATCATAAATTATTAGTGATCTTGAGGTAGCCTAGTGCGGAAACATCATGCAAAAAATTATGCTAATTCTCCATTTCTCCATATGAATTAGAGACACATGAGCTATCATTTTCCCAATTCAGCATCCCATCAGCCATAGGGTTGATCCAATCCTCATCCTACCCAATCAGCTTTTAGATATGGTCGACATCATATCCTTCATGCACTAGTTCCGTATATGTTTCTCCTTCCACTAAATCCAGAGGTACTATAACTTGAGTACCATAGTTCTCAAAGGTCATGCTCCTGCGCTTCAAGTTGATGATGCCTCCTATATTAATGGCCCAGTCCAACCCTAGCAGCGCATGGTAAGGGTCTTCCTCATCCAAAATTTGTATTACCTCAAAATCTGAACATGCCTTCACCCCAACAATGTCTACCAGAACCTAAGGGAGTCTTCCAAGCGGAATGATCTTCTACTGATTAGCCATGCACAGCTGAATGGTGTAGCATTCTAGCTTTGGTTTTCCCATCTTCTGCCATGTCTTCTTAGGTAGAACATTTTCATCAGATCCTAAGTCCAAGATGACCTGATCCATCTCATATTCTCTAATTTTCATGTTCATGCATATTTCACGACCCATTCTCTTCTTGTTCATATAGAACTTGTTCACAGCCTTACTCTCAGTTCAAGGCAACTCCTTGTCTGTGTAGCTATCTATCAGAGCCTGAAGGTTGTCCACTTCTTTCTGGTTACACAATAACTTAATGCAATCTTGCAAAAAAGGTTTGACTTCATCATCAATCTTTGATTCCATGATTGATTTAGATGTGGATGCGCCTATAGCAGCAAAATTCTTCGCGACATCTAAAAAAATTCACTTTCCTTCTATAGATTGAGTCCTTCCTTATTTTCTGAGGCCTTCCTAATTAAAGTTTATGTGTCATCCTTCTTTCCCTCATCTTCTCCAGTGGCAGTACCACTTCATGTAATTATGTTTACCCTTCGGTCATCATCTCAGGGCTCAACTTTAACCATTTGTATGTTATGCGTAGCTATCTGTGGCTGCTTTTCCTACATTCTAGCAATCAAAAAAAGAAAATCATCAATAACATGATAAAATTGTTTGCAATGCCTACAATATTGCCGCATAGGATTAGGAAAATCGCGCGTACAGTGTCCAACATCTCCACAGTTATAGCAAATCAATTATCCTCTTCCACGTCTTGTTCCTCTACCTCTCCCTACTCCCCTTCCTCTAGCTAAATATCCTCCACACCCAGAGGGAGATTATGGTGAAGATGGGTTGGCTTGCACCCTATAGAGGTTTGAAATGTCCATCATTAGCTAGAATGTGTGGTAGTGGTGATCATCATGACCAATTGAAGAGAAAAACCTGCACCATTATTGCTCCATTTCTGGCACATAACTTCCTAATCAAGGGAAATGGTTTTTTTCGTGCCGAACAGCTACCTTACAGCCAGCACACCACATCATTGTAGTGCCATTCGGTCTTGCAATCCCATGGATGAAATGGGTTTTTCCCTCCCGCTTGCATGTAATCTTGAAACAAGTTACATTGATCTTTTACGTGGCCGGAAACCTGAAAATGTATACACCATACATATGCGCCAAATTCATCTTCCCTATCTCTGTGCAGGTTATGAATCTCTAAGTGCATTGCCTCCAAGTAATTTTTGATTTTCAATGTTCCAAATTGATCATCAACTCTGGGTGTGGCTTCCAGTATTATAGAAACTTTGAGGGCTTCAGCCTGAGATTCAATATTATGCTAGTTCATAGGCCCGCGCATATGTGGAAAGAGAATGGAAGTAAAAAATTCCTTATGCTTCTTATCATCATACATAAATCCTCCGTCACTAATAGTGCACTTCAGTCATTGATCCACCTCCCAAACATATTCAATTTTTTCTTTTCTGATATCTTTCAACTCTATTATACATTGTGAGTAGGAATTTTATTTTCTGAATTGCTACTTCAAAGTGTCCTTGATCTAAACAAAATTTGGATCAGTGTGATGAGTCAGATATCCCATAAAGCAGTCTAGCGCACAACCTTCAAATGCCATAGCTAGCTGCACTCTCTTGACAACATCAGTTTTAAAATTTTGCGTAGTCCATACTGCATTTGCAACAAACCAAAACCTATCCATATCTTTGTCTCCCACACCCTTGAAGGTGGGTAGCTTCATGTGCGCATCCATATCTTCTCCTGGTGATGGTGGAGGTGTAGTAGGAGATGACTTACCCTTGCGCAAGTTCGACTTCAGAGTAGGTGGAGGGCTACTTTCGGTGTGTGTAGCTTCACCGCTCTTTGTATCAATATCAAGCGAATTTCTAGTTAACCTATATGTACTTTCCATTGCATGTAGTGTTTTCCAGCTTGTTTGGGGTCATTCATTCAGTGTGATTGCACAAAAAACCCTTTTCACACAACATCTTAATCAACAAAGGTACAGAGTGTATAAATTTATCTCTCAATCCTTTGAAGAACCTCCTGTGAGCCTTAGAATATGACACAAAATGATCTACTGCAAAATCTAATACAAACCCACCCAAAATGTTGTCAACCCAATTATCTACACTACGGGTGATGGAGTTATCAGTTTTCTCTAACTATTGAATGAACTCAGGTGTCCACTGTGTGACCTTATCGTCCTTCCAACAAGTTTGGAATTCAGCTAACCTTGATAACCACTCTTTTAATTCTTGCGCAAAGCTCAGAAAGAAAATCTCATGAACCTCTGTGAAAATATACTTAGATTTCCAATCTTCAGTGGACAACTTCTTACTTCTCTTTTCCTTAATGGAAAATTCCTTAATTTTTTTCTCAAACTAGTCTTCTAACATAGGATTTGATGGTCGCCACATCACCCAATCTCTCTCAAAATGATCTTCGTCCCGGAAAAAAAACCATTTTTTTGCTTGAGGGGTCTTGACCCAGGTTCATAGTTAATATTAATCTACAGAACCCTCATACTACTTTCCCTTTCAGCAATTACCTACTTTCGCAGGTCAAAGTCTCACCTGAAGCAGTATGGGGGGGTGTTGGAACTAGGTTTCCACACCCTATGAAAGAATTAAATGATGGGGTTGTCTTCAGATCTATAATAATAATGGACTGGATTTGGAAACAAAAACCCTAACCAGGAATATCTAGTTCAAATTACACAAGAGATCCTGTGTGCGCACAGATAAAGGCTTCGCAATCTCTTCAGCAGTTTTAGTGAAGTGACATTAAGGTCTTACAATAATAGATATACACATTCAAATTCATATTAAATAGTAAATCAGGTACACAACTGATCCAATCACAGATAACATAAACCATAAGCAAACATATTGCAGATGCATGTCATACTCAGAAGTATCCAACATCACTTCTTTATTCATAATCAGTCGTAAAACCCTTTACACTTCTTCAAATTCACCCACACACATAGCCAGCGGGGTCGCACACAATAGGAATAAGGTCTCCACACACACAGCCAGCATGAGCCTTCTATGCCCAGACAAAAAAACACAGACTTACCTCAAAGATCTATCATTCATGAATATTTTTTCCAAAACTTTCCTATCTGACTCGCTCTAGAATTATATTTATATCATTATCCAGTGCTCATCTATGGTCCAAAAAATGTGGTTTGTGACTCTTATATCTACCCTTTTTCACATTACAGCTCATGAAGGGGCTTTGACCCATTCCAAATCCCTTTGACTGGTGCATTTCTTAATGTGTACGACTCAAAACTACAAAAATATTATCATTTTTACCAAAATGCAGTCCTCAGGGACCCCACTCTAACAATCTCTTGAACCTATGAACTGAGTGCCCCAACTAGAATCTAGATGGATGGCCAACGTAGGGATTTGCACCAGTCTAACATCTCTCATCGCTAGTAAGGCTATGTCTAGTGGTTTCACCTTGGCTACATGTCCGCTCTTCTGGCTCACCTTAGAAACGCTTGCTTGCATCAAGATCACTTGCATTTTTTATACTTGTATCCCAACCTGCACAACTTCAAGTGCAGTCTTATACGACACTTCCATATCCATCCATCAATCCTCAGTTGCAGACATTATTGTGTTTGCAGTCTCTTTTAATAAATCCTCACTCAACGTCAACACCTCCTCTCCCATGTCTTTGAAACCTTTCCGCTTCTTTCTCGATCCTACAGTGGCTTGAGAGCCACTCTTTTTACTATTAGACGTCTGTGCTTCGAATTTCCCCACCATTTCCTTGGGCGTAGTACAATTTTTCTGTGGCACAACATATTTTTCTAGGTCAATGGTTTTTTTAGTTATGGTTGACATGGTTTCTATCTCTACTAGCTTCATAGTGGGCTTCTCAATTGGCTTCTCTGTCATCTTTTTTACTTGGGTGCCAGTGCATGGATTGGTAGGAATTTTTAGAAAGGATGCACCATGCTCCAACCATGTTGGCAACCATTCTATAGAAATATAGAGCATACCATCTTCTGTGACTAAATATGGTAACTCGTACCAAACTCCCTCCACGACGCCTTTCGCCTGGATATGCATATTATGGAAGGTAGCTTTGAAATCAATGTTCATCTTATATAGATCATGAAGTGTTGGTGACAACCTCGGCTTACACTATACCGCTTGATAGAGTGAAGTGTTGAAAAGAACCTAGAAAATATTATGGTCCTTAATGCGCATGGGGTTTGATCAGTTCCATAATGTAGCATAGTGCGTAACCTCGCACATCTGGGGTTCTATCTCAAGAAATTGGGTTTCCTCAAGGGTCTTCTACCCGATTAATGTGATCAATAATAGTAGCCAAGCGTAATGGAATTCCTTTCCTTCTTCCTGTTCTTTGTGCACATTCTCCAGAAAATCCTTACACAAATTATGAGACCAGTTGTAAATTATGCCTTTCTCAAACACTCCAACAAGAAAAATCACGTGCGTGGGAACCTCCTTTCGTCTACATTTGTGCATCATATTATAGGCCAAGATGAGCATGCCAAATTAAATAGTGAGGTTGCTTATCTCACTCATGATGAAGCGTCAACTCTTCCACGAGACTTGGTACTTATTTTTTATTTTCTCCGCAATGCATTTTTCTTACGCTCTTCCTCTGAAATCAACAATTGGGTCGGCACGTTTAGCAAGTAAGCCAGTGATCCTATGGATCAACATTGCATCAATGGGAATGCGATATCCCAAGAATATCACATCATCATGCACTAGCATGAGAAATTTCCAGACACAGATGTCATTTATTGGGTTGCACCAAAAATGGGGGAGCTGTAGTAAATTCAACAGGGCTGCCTTATACAGACCCAATGCCCATCTCTTCGAATTGAGGTGCACGATTCGTCCTTCATACTGGGCATTGTCTAGGTATAGCTCTGTCGCATTTTTAGGAAATTTATCTACGTTCATGATGTCCCAATCCTCTGTTATTAGTTGCGGCACTTTGGAAAACATGTTACCTTCCATTGGGGCATTTTCATGGATCAACGACATTTATATGCTTGCGCATACATTTTCCACATATTTGGGAATTATGATTGATGGTTTATGCGGTGCGACATATGTCTTAAACCATGAGAATGCAACCACTCCGACTAAATCCTCCTCTTCCTCCTCAATCATCTTGGGGACCTCTCCCATAGGCCTCTTCTTGTGCTCAGCTATAGTAGAGCATGACTTTGGGGTCTTTTCTCTCAGTGATTTCTTTGTGCCAGATTATTTCCCCTTCTTAGACTTCATGGGCATAGGGGTTGCAACCATTGGCGCAACAAGAACGTCTTGTGCAGCAGTATCCTCTCTAGGGCGCATAACGGTCATACTAGACAGAATTGCATTACCCAAACCTCTTCGGTACAACTCCTCCTCGAATCGTAGATCCAAACCAGATATAGATAGTTATTAAACTGTGTAAATGAAGGAGATCAGGGTAAATAATTCACTTACAAAGAAAAGGGAACTATTGCAACCCAATAGGTCACATTTATACTTGTGGTGCATATGAAACACTACCTTAAGCATTAATGTGTCTCCATAAATGACAAAACGATCCCAAATATGGAAAAATCCCTTCATTAAATGCAACCTATATGCTCCCATAAACGGTAATAAAGTTTTCTTTTCCATATTTACTATGCCAATGGCTAGTTTTTGGCACTTCTATGACCCAGTCAACCTCCTCGTGTAACCACTGCACTCGCTTTCCACCTTTTTGGGCATCCACCATCCCATATACACACATTTGATACTCCAACCATATATTCATTTGGTGCACACAGGGTCATCCCTGAACAACTTCAATCAGCTTCCATTGACATAACTGGGAATGTATTCTCTGCTTAAGGTGGTCAAGCGCCCTACACCTCCAGTAGTGATTTCCTTAACAACATATGGCCCTAGCCAATGCATCTTCAACTTCCATGGGTGGCACACAAAATTTTTGTCATACAAAAAGACCAAGTCATCTTCCTTGAAGACTTTTAGCCTGATATGCCTATCATGCCGGGATTTTTCACATGCCTTCTAAAGTTGCTGGTGATAATTGGAAATAAACTGATCTTCTAGTAGTGCGACCAACTGCAACAATCGTTCCTCTATAGCATATTCTTCAGCCATGTTTGTGAAGGCTGCAATGCGTAGACTAGGGACAATGAATTTCATCGACAACACAACTTCTTGCCCATATACCATCCTGAAGGGTTTCCTACCAATCAACTTCTTGCATGTGGTCTGATATGCGCAGAGAACTATAGGTACGTGATCATCCCAATAATTTCAATTAGCATTGCATACTTTCGTAAGCGCAATCTCCTACATATTATTGAATGCTTCAATAACACCATTCGCTTGGGGTTGATACAAAGAGCTCTTATGATGATGCATTTTCAACTCCTCTGTCAATGCTTTAATGGTTTCATTCAAAAAATTCTTACCTTGATCACTTATCAGAATATTAGGACATCCAAAGAGAGTCACAATATTCTCAAACATGAACTACACTACTGTATTTACAGTAAAATCCCTCACTGATTTAGCTTCAACCCATTTGGTTTCATAATATGTCACAATGACAATGTAACGTGCACCACTCTTCTTTCCTGGAGGATTCATAGGTCCAACAAAGTCTATAGCCCATTTCTAAAATTCTTGTAGTGCCATATGTGGATACAAAATAATATCGTCTCCACGCCATGACTTTCCATTCTTCTGGCATACATTGCTTGCGCGACAATGTGCATAGGCGTCATTGTGCATTGTGGGCCACCATAAACCATATCGCAAGATATTTTGCATGGTTCATTACCTGCATAATGAGCAACGAAAACCCCTCCATGAGCTTCCTCTAGGTATGCATGCCTTTCATACTCCAAGACATATATTCGCAGAGTTTCATCTGCACCCATTTTGTACAGCACCAACAATAATAGTGAAGTTTGTTGTGCTCGCCACAAGATCTTTCTTCTATTGAACTGTATATTCATCTAGCATGTGTCTAGTACTCAGAACTTAATAATGTCAGGGAAATTCCCATCAACTACCTTAATCACAAACAACTGCGCCTCTAGAAATCCATCCTCCAAGTTCATAGGTTCTTCAACAGTGTGAATGCGCGACAGATGGTCTGGCCCAACATTCAATCTTCCTAGTTTCACAATGAGTTCGAAGTCATACTCCTCAAATACCAACAACCACTTGCAGATATTCCCCTGCAACAAAGGCCTATTGACTAAGTAATTTAAATTAGAATGATCATTAAACATCTCGAAATGACCTCCTAATAGATAGTGGCAGAATTTCTGTAGCGCATACACCATTGCTAATCCTTCTCTTCATGTAGTTGAATAATCATGTTCTGTTCTTGAGATTTTTTTGCTTTCATAGGTGATAGGGTAATCAAACTCTCCAGCTCCTCAGTATGATAAAATAGCTCCAAGAACAATACAAGAGGCATCAGCATGCACATGAAATACCTTTGACCAATTTGGGAAAACCAGTATGGGCGCAGTGACCATATTCTCCTTAAACAATTCAAAGCTCTTCTAAAATTCCTCATCCCAATAGAATGTCCCATCATTTTTGTGTAATTTCTCCTCGGGCGTAGTTATCAGTGCATAGCCCTGAATGAACTTCCGATAATAGCCAGTGTGCCCAAATATTGAGTCCAATTGTTTGATATTCTTTGGTATCATCAGATTAACAATCACTGCAATATTCATAGGATCTACCATGAAGCCTTGCTGACAGACAATGTGTCCCAGGAGTATCCCAAATGGCACGCAAAATATTAATTTCTTCAAGTTCAATGATATCTAATACTTTCTACAGGTACCCAACATTAAGCGCATATTTGAAACATGCTTCTTCAACAGCCCCAAAAAAATTCAATCATCAAATTATACCTCCAAGAACTTATGGATAAATTCCTTGAAAGTAGCTACTACTATGTGCGAGAAGATAGCATATGCATTCTTCAATCCAAAGGGCATGATTATATATTGGAAATATCCCCATTCAGTGGCAAAGGTGGTCTTATTGTGATATTCTCGCGCAATCATGATTTGATGGTATCCGGAAAATATCTCTATGAATGAATAAGCTTCCTCGCCTCCAACATTATCCAGGATTTCATCAGAAAATGAAAATGGGAATGGATCATGCACACAATAATCATTCAGTTTGCGCATATCTACAGATCCTAATTTCTCACTTAGTCTTCTTGTCTGGTACCACCATGGGGCTTAACTAATCAAACTCTTTTATAGGATCTATGATTCTTGCAGCAACCATATTATCCAACACTTCTTTCAAATTCTTTTTATATCTAGGATTCATCCTGTATGGGAACTATTTCACTGGGCGCGCATCAAGTTCCCCAATTATTAATTTCAACTCGAAGAATTTTGTAGGGAACAAATCCTTATCTTCTATCAACAACTTAACAAATTTTCCTATTGTATCATCATCCCAGTAGTCTCCAATCTTTACTAAATTTGGTTTCTCCTCAGATCAAATATTCAACTATGATATCTTGAGAGGTTTTGTCACATCGAGTGAAATGATCGAGGGTACAACCACTGCATGTTGTCCATCTAATTTTAGGATTATGATATTTATTGAATTTTCCTCACTCTCTTCAACCATCAAGTTCCTAAAATTTACAACATCTTTCATCTGTGCATCCCATGCTGGTGGAGCGCACTTCATTACAGGATTTGTCGCATCAAAGATGACTTCTTGAATATTATGCAAGGCTTTGATAATCATATCAAACCCACATTCAAAGATAAATTACATAACGAATCTCTTTGTCAACATAGACCATGACTATTACCTAGGCGCAACTCTGTCTCCAAGTATCAATCAGTAGGTACCTTCCCCAATGTATGAATGAACAAGTCGACCCATTCAGGTCTCGATTATATGCCCCATACTTGACTACATCTAGCCAAATGTTTGCGCATATCATCCTTTCCAGAGTATACTTCTTCTACTCTTATGGTTGGAAATTTGAAACACAACCTCATCATGCACACACATTCATCCTAGTTTCCCATGTGTTCTTTGTTAGTCCCCCACCATCTTGTTGGAGTAGTGAGAAATTCAAGATCCAAAGCATGTAATATCTGTTATTCTGGAGAAATTTTTTCAAGATCTCCTAAAAATATGTTTACATTAGTTAAACCATCATAATGCCACAATTCATGTACCTCAGATGTTATACATCAAAAAAATATGGTCACACGATTACAGTGCAATGCAGACACTTCATGCAAGTGGTTCTACCAATCCATCTGTTCTAGGACTAATCCAGGATTCTTCGTGTAGGTTCAGCTTATAGATCTGATTAACATCATCCTCAGTGTGCATATTCTTAGTGTATCTCTTTCCTTCAGCAGGGTTAAGGAGAATGATGACTCTGGTGCCATTATTATCAAACTCCATTCTTTGCTTCTTTAGAATTATGACACCATCCATATCAATAGCCCATTCCAATCCCAACATCGCGAGATAAGGGTCAGTATCATCTATAATTTGTATAACTTCAAATTTTTCCATCACCTTAACACCCTAACTACAGACTACGACCTGCGACAGCATTCCCAATGGAATGATTTTCTATTGACTTTCCATGCACAACTGAAGGGTATCCCAGTCCAACTTGGGTTCTCACATACACTTCCAGGTTTTCTTAGGTAGGACATTTGCATCAGACCCTAGAACTAAAATAACTTGATCCATTTCATAAGCACCAATATGGGCGGTTAGACACATCTCTTGACCCGTTCCCTTTTGTTCTTATAGATTTTGTTGACAGCTTTCTGTCCTACTATCAGTTGTTCCTTCTCTGTGCAGTTATATATCAGAGCTTGAATATTCTCTACATCCTCTTGGTTGCACAAAAAATTAATGCAAGCTTGTAGGAATGGTTTGATCTCTTCATCTCCTCTGACATCCTTCATTTCTCTACCTGATTTTGAGGCACTTCCTTCTGCAAATTCTTTCTGCTCTTCAAAAAAAGTTTCTTTTTCACGTTACAAATCAAATCCATCTTGACTTACGGGGACCTTACAAATCCATAAGTGAGTAGTTGGTAGCTTCCATTTATCTTCATTACTGGTTGCACCTCTCCTCGTGACCACATTATTGTCGTGTTAGATTTGGGAAATCATTCACATAATGACCATCATCTCCTTAGTTATAGCAGATAAATTGTCCCCTGCTTCTTCCATCTGATCCACCTCCTCGTCCTCTTCCTCTGCCCTGAAATCCACCATGCCCAGAGGGGGATGCTGGGGAGGTAGGTTTGTCCTGCATTTTATGGATCTCAACTTTATCCAGCATCATATCATAAGTGTGAAAATGTTGCTCATGATGTCCCAATGATGAACATAATATGAAAAAATGATTTTTCAACTCAGGTTGATACTTTGGAATTCTTGGATAGAAATCTATTTCATGCAATCCAACAACCTGACAAATTGTGCACCATCTTGTTGGTTTTAGTGGACTAGGTCCACCAACATTCAAATAACTATTGAATATAGGAAATTGATCCTTATGGTACCGAGTAGCTTTACATTTTATGCACTAGACCTCTACGCAAACCTCCTTTCCCTTGTCTTTATGCATACCTTGAATCTGTAAATGCATGGCTTCCAACTGATTCTGAATTTTTTGAGTTCCCAGTGGAATAGGACTTGCAGTAGCTTCTAGTTTCATTGTAACCTCCACAACCTCGGTCCATGTGGAAATATTTTGTTGACCCATGGTTTTGCCTAGATGTGGGAGTAGCATAGTAATAAACCATTCCTTATGTTGAGTATCATCAATGATAAATCCACCATCTCTGACAATGCGCTTCAGCCTCTGATCTATTTCCCACACAGATTCATTTACTTCGTGATGAATCTATTTCATTTATGTAACCAACTACACATATGACTTGGGATTCTTGAACTGCTCTTTTAGGGTATCTTTTATTTGATCTAGAGTGGAATTAGGGTTTGATTGAATATATCCCATATACCAATTCAATGCATGACTTGGAAACCAGTGGCTAACTACACTTTCTTAACATTATCATTATTAACTTCTTAAGCCTCCCATACAAAATTATTCATAAACCAAAAGTGCTCAGTATATTCATTTCGAATGCCTCTAAAAGTAGGTAGCTTCATCGATGCAACCATATATATGCCTGGGGGAGGTGGAGTTGGGGTTGAACATGGACTGCACGGTGGAGTGTGTGTTCTGTTAGATGAGTTTAGAAGTAGAGTGGGTGGGGTTGGAAAGAGGTTCAAGGTTCTTTGATCGTTCTGGTTTGATGAAATGTCTTCTTTAGAGTCACTAGAGCTACTAATTTCTTATTCACCCTCACTATCATATCTAGGCTTCAGAGGACGATAACTAAATCTTCCTGGATCTTCGTGGTAAAATTTTCCAATGAGCGTAGTCGAGCCTCTTCGTGGCATTCAAGAAATATGTTCACACTGAGAGTTTTGTTCACATAATAGCATCTTCAACAACAATTTTAAAGAGTGCATGAACTTATAGCTATGACTCTTGAAAACTCTTCTCTCTACTTTGGAATATGACACAAATTTATCAATGGAAAATTTAGTCACAAATTCTCCCAAGAGATGATTGGTCCAATGATATACTGTGCGGGGTGATCTTATGGTCTATATTTTCTAATTTCTGAATCAATTCAAGAGTCCACTCAATGACTGTGGCATCCTTGGCACACGTGTTGGACTTAGACAATCACGACAACCACTTCTGTAGCTCAGATGCAAAGAAGCAAAAGAATATCTCGTGAAATTTTATACATATATATTTCTGTATCCACTTTTTGTCAGATATCTTAGTACTTCGGTTCTCTTGAGGAGCGAATTTAAGGATATTTCTATCCATCCAATCTTGAAATTTGTTCTGCAAAGGGTGCCACAACATCAAATCTCCTCAAAACGATCCAAATCTTGGTAACAGAACCATTTACTAGCTTGAGGGGTCCTTACCCAGGTTAATATTTTATCACACAACCAAAAAACCCTCCAACTACTGGCCCTTTTGGCAATGACCTGCTTGAGTAGATGAAATTCTCACCCGAAGTAGTATGGAGGGGTCCTGGAACCAGGTTTCCACACGCTAAGGAAGAAACTAATATATTGGCCCTAACCACATTGAGTGAAGAGTTATATAGATGATGAACATATGTGCGCAATTAGTAGACAATACTTATCAAATTACAAACGTAGAAACGCAGATCAGTTTGTCGCAGATATAAAAGAGCCAGATCAAGATCTATATAACACGTAATTGCTTAAGAAGATTCATTCATCACTATAAATTCATGCATAGAAAAAATATGTCTTTGCACAGATACAAATAAGCATAACAAAAGTAAAGAGATCTTAGGTAGAACAATAAATAAATAACACAGAGGGATAACACAATTCTTTCTGCCAAAATCATTCCTTCTATTAATTTATATCACTTCAGTACATCATACTTTACCCTTACACTTTACCCTTCCATGCACATAACCAGCGGAGTTCGCACACATCCAGGACTAGGTCTCCATGCACAGAGCGAGTAGGAGCCTTTCCACCTAACCCAGACTCAACCCTTACAAAAGGTATTATAGACACATAAAATTAGATCATATCATGAATCATTACGTAATTTACTTACTTTGACTCGATCTATTTATTTATATCATTCTAGTGCACAGATACTATTGTCTCAAACCATGGTTTGAGGCCCACAATTTACCCTTAAACCCTTTTACATAAATATATGGACTTTGACCTGCCCCAAACCCCCTTGACTTATTTGCGCAACATGCATATACAAAACTTATACCAAAATATACCAAAAAGTGTACCCTAGGGGACCGCACTCCAACACTCATCAATTCCAACATCTTCTTCCTCTAGCCTCAATGTTAGTATGGTTTTCATCAATGCAAACATACCAAGTTCCAAAAATAATTCAGACATTTCCATCTATCCAATATGTTTTTCAAATAATTTACCTTCAATCATATTCTATTAAGAAATGGTATGTGATGATGTATTCAATATAGATAAATTTTCTTGATCTCGTATTCATGTTGATGAATATGAAGACAAACAATTGAATCCATTTCATAATCCATGAATGAATGGTATATCATTTACAAGTGCCAACTTACATTCATTATAGAACCATGATCCCTTTGATACTCGTAATCCTAAATAACATGAGAATGTATATGAATTAACACTTAAATTTTACTAATCATGAGCCATTTGATTCTATTCATGGAGAGGATCATGAATTTGACAATCTTTAATTTTCCTTTTCTTATGAAAACTATAACAAATATCATAATTTATAAGGAAATCAATATATATAAAGTTATCTAGAGGATTTTTATCAGGAATTATCTAAACACCATAAAACATGTATGAGTGAATCTTTCTCATATTTATTTAAAATATATACTCATCCCTTTATGAAACAAATTGAAGATATGAATGTTTTTTTAAAAGTTTTGAATCCAATAATTAACCATATTGATAAATACATTGTCATTAATAATAAAAAATATTTTTAAATTTTTATAGAAAATGGAAATGAAAATGGCCTATATCATAACTATATATCAAATTATGTTCTTTTATTTGCCTCACCATTGATAGATTAACACCTATTGTCACTGCTATGACACCCTCCAAACTCTCATGACATTTGAAATTTGGATCCGACTATCTCGTTGTATATAGTGTCTCCTTGATCATCACATATTGTATCATGTTATTCTATGTATTTCAAGTGTTTTTGAATGTTCTCAACTATTGTCACATTGATTAGAACATCTTTAAGTGAATTTCATGGTCATGACATCTTTTTTGTTCTAAAATTACACATTTGGTCATAGTCACACACACTTCACTTGTTGTAACAGACCGAGGCTAAACGTTCATGTAATAAAAGTTAATAAAGGGAAATATAAGATCACGGTTAAGGGACACTTTTTCCATGCTAAATTTTGGGAAAGGTATCCTAGTTGGCATCCCTTGATTTTTTTATGGCTAAGGGGAAATCAGGAAAGGAAATAAATAAGTCTTTGGAAAGGGAAAAAAAGGTATTTTTGGCACATTTTGTTATGAAAATAAAGGAAATTAGGAGAAAAGGAAGGTGAAAGGTCATGGGCTGAATGTGAGGAGTAAAATGAAGGAATATAATGGAAAATAAATAAAATAGAGGCCTCATTGATAAAAAGGTTCATGGGGATCAGTTGGTACCTTCATGTCAACTTTACCTTTTTCTAGTTTAGTTTTGGAGCTCTCTCTCTATTCTATTTCTCACACTCTTCGACACTTAGATTCTTCTTGTATAATTTCACCATTGTATCAAGAAAGGAAAAACCATGAAAAAGTAGGCAAAGGAAATAAAATATCAAGCAAGGAAATGTTGGAACAATCAAGCTTCAAGATGAATACTTGTAGGTATCAAATTGCATGTATGATTTCCTCACTAGTTTTGACATGCATGTTGGTATTTGGTTCTTTTATCTTCGGTGGCATGGTTTTGCCTGGTTTTGATAGTGGTTTTAATCCTTGCCTTTAATTTTTATGGATAGGCATGGTGTGATGGGATTGTTCTCAGGTTTGAGCTTGGGAATAGCTATATTGTTTCGTAATTCACAGTGGAGGTGGTCTAAAGAACATTCCCAAGGACTAGGAATCCCTTGACTGGTTTAGGTGGAATACACGAAAAATATTGAGGTTAATGTCTCGGTAATGACTTAGTGATTTGGTATGGATTTTAATAAAGCCTAGATATAATTAGATGGAAAATTCCTGAAGGATAGTGATGAAATTTAGATCCATTCTTAGCCTGGTTTGGTTTTTTATCTTGAAGCCTGTTTAGGTGAGATTGTGATATGGTGAGGGTAGAGGTGTTTTAACGTCTTTATTCTATTTTTTATTTTGTATTGATTTATCTAATGAGATCCCACATTCATGCTTGGAGTATGGCACCAGGGTGATTGGTTGAAAGAAATTTTTGGTTCAACCATGTCTATGGTCGGGTGGTATGTGGAACTCTTGAACCTGGTTGGATATTTCCTATGTTTAATGAAATCTATGTTCTCTTTATTTTTATTGGTAAATATACTTCTTGTTATGTGGATTTAATGGTTTTTATATTATGGTTATTTATATATTTATATGTTGGTTATAAGCATGGATATATGACTTGTTTTAGTCATGGGTATTTTAATGTGTTTACTTGTAACTGAAAGAATAATGTATTAAATATCTAATTAATGTTAATAAAACTAATGGGAGAGGGTGGCAATACTTTTGGTTAAGTCTCATATGAGTTTTAAGTCCCTTATGCTCAGAATTACATTCATGACCTGTAGGATGCATAATTACTAAGTGTTTGATAGAATGTCTATCATGGTTTGGCTTGGTTAGTTCAAGCCCTTCATTAGGTTTTTTGTTAAAGGATTTTCCTTGGTGTAATAAATTGTCTTGGAAATTCTCATAAAGTCCTGGGCATTGTTTTGCATACTAGGCCTGAAAAAGTGGCATAAATCTCGCGCTCTCTCCAGCACAACTACCTGAAAAAGACTGCACTCTCTCCCTTGAACGAATTGTGGGAGCAACTGGAGGGTCCCAGTCGCATGAATTCCCATGTAATGTGAGATATTGAGGGTTTAATTCATTGAAATGATAGGTTAAATCATGGGATGGGAACCTAGAGTGGTGGATTAGCTCCTAAGGGTCCTAAAGCACTTGCGGGAGGTATGTAAGGTTTTGTTTTGTCGACTAGATTTCCTTAAGGTTACCTAGGAGGTTGAGTCTTATCATAACAACCCCTCATCTCATGTTTTCTCTGAGTAATCCAATGAATGTGGGTAGATGTGAGAGGAGAGGTAAAATATAAGCGTTATCAAAGAATGGTTCAAGACTTGGACTAGATGGGATAGCTACATGTTGTTATGCATGCATTATTATGGTTAAGGTTATCATGCATGAGGTCATTTCATGTAGTTTATGTCATCAGGATGCTATTTTTATGTTATGATGTTGACGTGTTGGATGAGATAGAGCAGGAGATACAGATAAACCAAGTGAGGTTGAAACAATAGACTTTGGGGTAAGAGAAGATTATCATACATGTACTATATGTTTGGCATGCATGTTTTTTGGTTAATGATTGTCATAAGAATTAGGGTTGTGTACATGTTTGTCAATATATGGTTGTTGAGGTAACATGTATTATATATGTTAGTTAATTAGTATGATCATATGTACCTATGCCAATTAGTCATGAAGGATAGTAACTTGTTGTTATATGCATTATTTTTGTATGCATGATGGTGATGGTCATTCTACTTAGGATCTTGATGTTACATTTATTGTGCTCATTTGGATTGTCCTCTATGGATGATTAGGGTTTTCACATAAAGATGTGAGTCAACCTATTTGATATAGTGTGGTCTATAATCTAGACTAATTGTGCATATGTGATTGTTATGCATGAAAAAAAATTGTTTATGAGTTTATGGTTTGAACATGTTAACTAGTTACTGTTATGGACATCATGGACTTATTTCTGTTAGAATTTATATGTCGTGAGTTTATATGGAGATAATATAGATTGATTGTGAAGACACGATATCCTCCCATGAGATACATTGAAGTATGAGTTTTATTATGTCGTATATTTTGTGTTTGAGTGTTTGGTGTCTATTATGTCTTTTATATGGTGTTTTTATGTTTGATCAATTGCATGATATAAGTATGTGCCTGTAAGATTGCATGAAGGAATGATTTTTTTTTAAGACATATGTGCTAAGACAACCAATATGCGCTTCAGTATAAGTAGGTGATAATTGTATCATTATGTATTATAACCGATGAATGTGAGTTAATTTTTTATTAATACATGGTTGTTTGACTTGGTGATGGTTGATTTCAAATTAATACATATGATCTCTTGATATTTGGAACATGTTCTTGAAATGTGTGTTCAGTTACAAGGAAGTGTTCTTGGAACAACAAGGTAAGATAACTAGTATATTCTTATATATATTTATAGAGTTACAATTATGTGTTTATGGAAGTATGATACAGGGAATTTCATGGAAAAGAGAATGTCATGAAATCTTGGAGAATGGATAGGCTGAGCTTTCATTTGGAATTTTTGGGAACCCATGGGGATTGAGTCATTGTGTTTGTCGCTAGTCTTGTGATTTTTGTCCTTTTTTTTTTTTTTGTGATTCATTGTGGATTTATTTATGTCTAGTGTATCACCATGCCACTTTGTTTTTGGTGTCATAATGTTGTTGGTTTTCATGGGTTTATTCTAGGTTTCTTTTGGTTCTTGTATTTTATGTTTTGATGGTCTTGGGATTGGTTGCGGAAAGAGGGAAGTTGATGGTGCCCTGGGAGAGCTGCATGAATTCGAACAGGTAAAGTAAGACTCAGATTAATCTTGATGCAGGTATAAGGGTAGTTTGAGGCAAGAATGTGTCAACAAGTTGGATTGGTTGGGTCCAATCGGATAAATGGACAGTGGCAAGATAGTTAGGAGAAAGGTAACAAGAAAGGTAAGGTAAATGGATTTGAGGTGTCAAATCCCTTGGCTATGTTGGGAACTATTTTTCTCAATGTTGAACATGTTTTGCAAGAATAAAGGGAGTTATCTTAACCTAGAACTTATGATACATGGTCATTCTGCTATGATCATGGTTATGTTGATATATATATATACATATAAATGTATGTATGTATGTCATTGTCTGATAGGTTTGTCAAAGATCATGATTTTTTTATGGTAATGTTTATATTTATGTATGTACATATATGCATGTATGTCATTGTATGGCAAGGTCATCTAGGATCATGCATGTGGAGGAATGATTGCTTATGTAGGTGACATGAATTAAGAGGTTCCTGGTTTATAGGAATCAAGTGAGAAGAGTATCCCTAGTATATATATGATGTTAGTATCATGTGGATATGATTTTATGTTATGTGATTATACTATGTATGTGTTTATGTTATGGGCAGGTAATGCTGAGGGATATATCAGCGGATTGAAATCAATATGATTCACAGGATGCTAGAACAAGCATGGATAAGACTGTAAAAGTAAGGTTGCTAGGTAAGGACATTGAGGTCTTAGGATGTGTACTACCAATGTTCTGTACATGTAGCATACATAGTATTTTGTACATATGATGTTGTGTGCATGTTGCATATATAGTGTTGTGTGCATGACTACATATGTCGTGCTAGGTATCGATGGTGCTATGTACATGTTTTGAATGTGTTTCTATGTACATTTGGTGAAATTTTCATGTTGTATTTGCAGTGCTATGTACATATGGTGTACTATACAGGTTGAACATGCATTTTTTTGTACATATGGTGTGGTGTGCATGATTTTCCATATGCTATTGTGTGCATGTGGTTCTATGCACATGTGGTAAATATGATTTTGCATGCATGTGGTGTTCTATACATGTTGTGCCACTGGTGCTGTGTACATGTGGTGCTATGTACACATCGTAGAACTGGTGTTCTCTACATATGGTTTTGTGTACACGTTTTGCAAGTGGTGTGGTGTGCATGTGGTGTTGTGCACACATTGTGTATGTGGTGTCGTGTACGTGTCATGTTGTGTACATGTTGTGTAGGTGGAACTGTGTACAAGTGGTACTGTGTACATGTTGTACATGTGGTATTGTTGTACATGTTGTACATGTTATGTTGTCTATATTTCGTACGGTTTTTCAAGTATTGTGAAGTCATTGTAATGTGACATGTGTATTCATGGTATTGTATAGTGTGTACATACATGTGTTTTGTTGTAAATCAGGTGTAGGTGTATGTGTTGTGCTGTACACCGAATGTAGGTGTATGTGTCATGTTCTACACTGGATGTTGGTGTATGTGTTATGTTTTACATTGTGTCTGTGTATGGGTTGTATAGTCTGATGGAACATATACATATGGTATTGTATAGCCATTATGGTTGCTATTGTAGGTTGAGGTGGTTTAGTCTTTAGATACCCTTATTTTTTATGGTGAGGCAGGAGGAGGCTTAGTCTTGATTCCATTTTCTCTTAAAGAAAAGGCACTGGGTGCTTATTGAGTTTGACAACTGATTCAGTGTGTGTACAAAAAGGACAAAGAACAAATCCATAAGAAAATAATTGTTGAAAGATAAGTATCAATATTTTACTTTATTTTTTAACTATGCATGTGATCTATGATTCTCGTTAATTATGGTCACACGTGATTTATGATTATAATATATGATGGTTGCATTTTGAGCTAACCGGATGTGATATGTCTATACATGATGATTTGGTCAAAGATATAGGTTTACTTATTGTGACAAGAAGTAAACAAAATTGCAAGTGTACCTTATTGAGGGGACACCAATGATGCATGATGTGAATTTATTTCAATTTATTTTGAATCCAAAGGAAGTTATGTGCATGGTATAGGAAAGCACAAAAATTTCTAGCTCGGGTGGTTGAAATTCACTGCAAGAATTAGCAGTAGTAATGAAAGGAACTAGAATAGATAGCACTATACTGGTAAGGAACTTTAGGAGTAGGGCCATTATGTGATAATAATACTCAATAGTGTCCATTGATTTCCATGAATATGCTATTACCAGTATGATGGTTTTGAGGTTGGGACATGCCCTGGTTTTTTGACCTTTCGATGCGAGGAATCCATTCCAAGTCATGGATTGCCCTAGGAGAGGGGATGTCATGGAACTTGGAAGGTGAGTAACTGGATAGAAGGGGCTGACTGAATTTCCTAAGGGATTGTGTAGTAGAGAAGGGAGGGTAAGGGAATGGATTTTGTTTGGTCATTACCATTACTATATGGAATCATATTCACATTGGGAGTGTACCCTAAAACAATGAGTCGATAACTATTCACTGAGGGAAAAGGTAGTGCAAGATTGTAACGTTTGACCTTGAATGAAACTTTGACTTTGGTAGTGGATTCTGGACTTCATTTGAAGGAGATGAATCTTATTATTAATTTGAGGAAGGAGGTGTGAGCCTCTAGATTTCCTTGTTGCATATACATGCATCATATCATTTTATTTGTTGGTTAAATAAAATGTGCATATATATGTGTGTGTGTGTATTTTATTGTGAATATTGTATCAAGCTCAATTTATAAATCTCCATGAAAAATATGGTTATTTGTTGGTTGAAGAAAATGTGTGTAAGTATATGTGTTTTTTATTGTAAATACTTCCATGAGATAAGTTATAAAGCTCAAATAAGAATTATGGTTGTTATATTGTCATGTTTTCATGATTTGTTTTTGCTTTTGAGCAGGATAGTGATTGTAAATATTGCATCGATCTATGTTGTAAATCTCCATGGGAAGTATGTTTGATTTTCAATGGTTTTGCTAAGGTATTGGTGTGGTTTAATAATGAGCATGGTTTTCTCCAAGGGGGAGGGTGTTGTAATAAACCCGGAATAAATGTTCATGTAATAAAAGTTAATAAAGAGAAAAATAAGACCATAGTTAAGAGAAATTTATTACAAGATGAATATTGGGAAAGATATCATAGTGGTCGTCACTTTATGTGTTTATGACTAAGAGGAAAATGGAAAAGGAAATGAATAAGGATTTGATAAGGAAAAACATTATTTTTGGCACATTTATTTATCTAAATAAAGGAAATCATGAGAAAAGGAAGGTGAAGGGTAACATGTTGCATGTGAGGAGGAAAATGAAGGAAAATAATGGAAAATGAAGAAATAGAGACCTCATTGGTAAAAAGGCTTCAGAGGATCTATTGGTACGTTCTTGTCAACTTTATCTTTTGTCAATTTAGTTTTGGAGCTATCTCTCTATTCTCTCTTTCCCACTCTTTGACACTTAGAGTTTTCTTGGAGCATTTCAACATTGGATCAAGAAAGGAAAAAGAAAGCAAAAGAAGGAAAAGTAATGCGAAGATAAAGCAAGGAAAGGTTGGAACATGCAAGCATCAACGAGAATATTTGCAAGTAATAAATTGCTTGTATGATTTCCTAGTTGGTTTTGATGTCCGTGGTATGTGCATGTTGGTTTTTGGTTCTTTTTTTTCTAGTGGCATGGATTTGTCGGGTTTTGACAGTGGCTTTCAGCCTTGCCTTGCCTTTTTCTGGAGAGCCATGGTGTGATGGGTTTTTTCCCGGGTTTGAGCTTGGGAATTTTGAGACGGTTTCAGAATCCAGGGTGGAGGTTGTCTTAGGAACATTCCCAAAGTCCTAAGAATCCCTTGAAATATTTTTCTAGGATACATGGTAAAGCTTGAGGGTGGTGTCTCAGTAACAACCTACTGATCCGATGTGGATTGCGGTAATTCCTAGAGATAAGGAGACAAAATATTCCAAAAGGATAGTGATGAAATATAAAGGAATTCCAAGGTTGGCTTGGTTTTGTGATCTTGGATCATTTTTAGGTGAGATCACAGTATGGTGAGGGTGGAGGTGGTTTAACCTATGTATCCCCTTGGTTTTTCTGGATTGGCCCTATCCTATGAGATCCCACATTCATGCTTGAAATATGGCACATGGGTGATTTGCCGGAAGAAATATTTGGTTCAACCATGTCTATGGTTGGGTGGTACATGGAAGTCCAAAACCTGGTTGCATCTTTCCTATGATTGATGAAATCTAAGTTCTCTTGATTTTGATTGGTAAATGTACTTGTTATTATGTGGATTTAATAGTTGTTACCTTATGTTTATTTATATGTTTATATGATGGTCATAAGCATGGATATATGATTGGTTTTAGTAATGGGTTTTCTCATGTTTTTACATGTAACTGAAAGGATAATGGATGAAAGACCTAATTTGTGTTAATAAAGCTAATCAGAAAGGGTGATGATCCTTCCCATTATGTCTCATATGAGTTCTCAGTCCCGTATTATTAGAATTTTATTCATGACCTTTAGGTTGCATAATTACTAATTGTTTAACATAATGTCTGTCATTCTCAAGCTTGGATAGGTCAAGCCCTTGATCAATTCTTGGGTTAGATTTTTTTCATTAATTTCATTTATTTTCTTGTAAAATCTCATCAAGTTCTAAGAATTTGTTTCAAGACTAGCCCTAAAAAGGTGGCTTAAAATCACGGTCTTTGGCATAGAATTGGTTGAAAAAGACTATCATCTCTCCCTTGCATGCATTATGTGAGCGATTGGATGGTCCCAGTTTCATTCATTCCCATTTCATACGAGCGATTGGGTGTTTAACTCATTGAAATTCTAGGTTAACTCGGGGGTTGGACATCTAGAGTGGTTAATTAGCTCCTTGGATTATTGAAGCACCTAAGGGATGTTTGCAAGGTTTTGTTTTTTTGACTCCATTTCCTTAAGGTTACTTAAGAGGTTGAGTCTTATCATAAAAACCCCTCACCTCATGTTTAATCTAGGTAAGCAAGTGAAGGTGGATAGATGTGAGGGTATAGGTTTCTTACAGTTATTGAACTTGGAGAATGTGTACAAAGTGGATTTTCGATATATACTTATCATTGTTCAATCCTGTCTAAGTATTTTTGATGAGATGGTATGTGTTGCATAGGGTTTTATGTCTAAAATCATCTTGTTCACTCCTAACCATATATATAATGCTTAGACAAATATTTCATTTCAAAGAAAATCCATTGAGGCAAAGAGCGCATGTTTTCAATTTGAAGCCTTGATCAAGAATCATTCTTTTTTCAGAAGTGTGTCATGTTCCTTCCAAGAGTGAAAAATGTACTCCTTAATACTTTCCCCTTACTTACTCCAAATCGCACACTTAAAGAAGCCAAGTCTTACTCTGAGTGCAGTCCCTCATATCGAAGAAATGCACCCTAATTTAACGCACCACAAAGGCCTTAAGCTTCACCCTTCATCCCTCCCCAATTCGCCATGCACCATCTTGGCCCTTCGAGCACATGAGAAAATTTCTAAGGAACGAATCTTCTCCTTTCAACCTTCATACTTGTACCATGTGCTCTCTTGGGCCTCTTGATCACATGAGCGCATGCATAATTCCCAAATCCTTCAGCATTTAGGAATGGGCCCTACACCCACCCTCTCTCCCTTGAGCACATAGTGCACATGGAAATACCAAACACTTACCCTTCATCATTTATCTTATTTCATGAGTCCTACCTTGAATGGCTCTCTCCCTTAAGTACATGAGTGCATTCTGAATCACTGAGGCCTTCATCTCTCATCTATTTAGCCTTTTAAATTGCTCCCATGTGTCGAGATGTTCCACATGTCCCTTTCAAGTGAAATGATAAGCCATGCACAAAAATTCTATAGAGAACATGAAATAATAGGATGTTTTCAGTTTTTTTGTTACTTATCATGAGTGATTGAAGATACAGGTATTCTAGTAAAAACATGGAAAGCGCACATGAGGAAGATCGAGAAAAGAGAACAAAAAAAGGAAGCATAGAAAGAACAAATAAAACACTTGAACATTAATGGTGAAATAACACTAAATGCTCCATTAAATCAAAGACCCTTTGTAGGGTGAAGGCATAAATTATTGAAGTTTCATGAATAATGAATATACAATTTGCATCCATCTCACCATTGAATAATTCCATGTCATCAATCCATATTAGTCCCAGTCACTGAAGATAGTGACATGTCAAGATCTCATCACATGATGTGGAAGTTATGATGTAATGTTGTAATCATTGTAAAGAGAAATAAGTGGAAGTTAAAGAGTCATGAAATTCCAAAAGGCATGTAATACCAAAAGTAATATGTAATTCCAAAATTCATTTGGAATTTGAAAGGTTGTAGAGGTCCAAAGGTCATTAGCAGTTGGAAAGTCAAGATTCATGAAAATGTGAAAGGTAATGCCTCAAGTTATAAAATGATCCTAATTTATCTTGTATATGATTTTTAACCTTGGCTTCTCCCATAAGGAATTAGAGACACTGAGTTAGTAATTTGAAGGAGAAAGTTGTGGCTCTAACACTGCACTTTTGGAGCTAGTGATGTTCATTGTATTTATGTATCTTGGGAATTTTTCTTAATATCAAAGCCTTCGAGGCCAACACATTTTCATACATGGATTGTGAACGTTTCTAAGACTATTCTTTGAATTTCAATGGTTCGTGTTTTCTTTCACCTGTACTAGAGTAATTGGACTATTTTTGTGACTTTAGTTCTTACTTATTGGAAATGTATTATAATGTTTATAATGATTGTCACATCTATCTGAATTATTTTTCTTGATGTTAGAAGAGTATTTCTTATTCATGTGTGTATACTTCAAGGTAGCACTATTACTTCTCTCCTATAGGCTCACTTTATTTCCCCCCTTTGCAGTAAGAGAACCTTGATACATCTGCAATTGAACATTCAGAAGGCACACTTGATTTCTCATTTAAAAGGACATTTGTGCTGCTCTCAGATGGTAAAAAACAAATCCAAGACATATATTTAAGTAAGTAACAGTAGGGCCTTATTCCGGATGGGAATCCTACACTAAATGGTATGAGGTCTAGTTGGGATCTTATATCAAGGAGATCCCGTATATGTTGGTGGTATCCAGCAACATCAACATTTTGGTGCTAAAAGGAGGCCAAGTCCACACACCATAATCATTCATCTTATATACAAGGTAGAAACATTCCAAGCACTATTTCAACTACTATTACTAAAGTAGGAGGGTCTTATCAGACTAGCTTGGACTTGGCCTACAAGGTTGCCTATGAAAAAATTCAGGCACTTTGACCTATAACGCGTTGATTCACAAAAGCTATCAGATTAATTGTTGGTGTGAAAAATCTCCTACACTCTCTGAAGAATAAATAAACAACTCATACCGATGTATTATTTTCTAGAGTGGAATATTTTGTTTCTTCCACTCATGAAGTGTTAGTAGAATCCTCAAAAGATACAGTGCAACAATATCCACTTCCATGAATTGTTGAAGGGTAAAAGGAGGACATTGATTTTCCTAATGACATTTCTGAGATTTCATATGGTGAAGGAGAAGACTCCTGAGAATTTTGAAAAGGAAGAGTAATAAAAAGATGAAGACATGGCCATCTAGGACTTCGATTGAATGTCCCAAGGGCACCTTGATTTTATATATAATCTTCATAATATTCCAAGACATCATGATTTTTTTTTATCAAAGTACAATCAAAGAAAGCAGACAAAGGTAAAAAACAACTAGAGGATTTCTACATGCATCTACATATGTTAGAGGTAAGGTATGATGATGTTGCTTGCAAAATTTTTCCTTATCCATTAGAAGGTAGAGCAAGAACATGGTACCATAGTATTCCTATATATTTAGTCCATAGTTACATGGAGTTTAAAAAGTTATTTATTGACAAATTTGTGGATGAAAAGACTCCCACTATGTTATTGAAATAACTTGGAAACACTAAGATAGGGGGAAATAGAAAGTGAAATATTTCAATCAAAGTTTTAATTGTATATTGAAAAAATTTCCCCGGGGCATAGCATAGCACAATTCAATAACTATTGATTATGACACAATATCCTTTCCCACAAAAATTTCAGAATTTGTTAAAAGATGTGCAAAGAAAACATTGGCGCAAAACTTTGCACAAGTAGTTATCGTTGAGAAGGACTTGAACAATATTAGAGTTATTATGTATGATGAGGAATCAAAAAGACTCCAAAGGAACTAGTAGTAAGTCTTGGTATGCTTCAAGTAAGGCTAAGGATAAGGAATTGTCAGATATTGAAAGCTTTACCTGAAAATTGAGATCACTCACTAATGAAATTTCAGAATCAAATAGAATGTCAAGTGATACTTTCACTAGAAGCAAGCCTCCGAATTCCATCCCCTTTGGAAGGAATAATAATAATAGTAACAACAAAATTTAGCCCACCAAGTATGCCTATAATTTGAATGTGGTGTTGAATATAGAGAATATGAGTATGGAAAACTACTATTCTTTTCACCAGGAATATTATTCAGAAAATGCATTCCCAGAGTGGAACCAAAACATGAAAACTCTGGTTGCACACATTGTGTATTTCTTAGTAGCAGATGAAAAGATGAACAAAAGGAAGAAGTAGAGGAACATGTTAGCACCCAATCTAAAACCTCAGGCTGAAAAAGGCAAATCAGGGTAACAACTAAACCACACTCAGCCTTGTAGCTAGCCCTACAAGGACAGGAGAGGGCTCTCTCCGTAGAATAGATATTCAATAACACAATAATGAACTGATTTTAGGCTAGGTATATAAAAGGGAAAAGGGGTTTTGATAAATGACTGAATTTTCAGGGATGTATGGGACAAAAGGACAGTATGAATCGAGGAATTAAATCAAAGACATAGAGTATTTCTTGGGGCAAGATAGGCAGGAGATTTAGCAATCAAGTTGACATAAGATGGAGTGGAAAGACTGTTGAGAAGATGAAAAGGGAATAATAAATTAATCCTTTTCAAATAGAATAAAACAAACAGAGTATGAATGATTCGCCAAGGCAGAGCATATAAAATGGATTCTACCTTTCTAACTTGAAAACATTCAACTGGAAATGTTTATGAATGAATGGTGAAACATAAAAATGTACATATGAAACACAAAGGAGAGACATATGCTAAAAATCGTACCACATGAATCCCACAAATCAGAGCTGCATCACTTTATTAATTCCCTACCAAACTGTAAAATGGAGCGCAGAGCTCACTGCCACACTATTCCCCTACATCTGAGTTTTCAGACCTCAAACTGTCAACCCACAGTGCGTTGATGAGCTTTCGGTGCCAGTTTCTTTTATTTGCCTCCATCATTTTCTTAATTATATTTACCAATGATTTGTTAGATGACTCAGCCAGGCCGATGCCTTGTGGATAATACGCTGTTGAATGGCCCAGCATGATGTTGTATCTGTCACAGAAATCGATCATTTTCTTTGATCTGAACGCTGCTGCGTTGTCTGTTATGATTTTGCATGGGCAGCCAAAACGAGATAAAATATTCGATTCCAGGAATTGAATGATTACCGTGTCTGTTGCTTGCCTGGCTTGAATGGCCTCGATCCATTTTGTAAATTAATCTGTCCCTGTCAATATCCATCAGTGCTGTTCTGAGGACGCGGGATGAATCTCTCCTATGAAATCGAGCCCCCACTGCTGAAAGGGTGCATTCACTGAAACTGGTTTCAAAGGGAGTGGAAGCAATTTATTCTTCCCTTGGAAGATTTGGCATTCATGACATTTCATCACTGTCTTATATAAATCAGAGAATAATGTGGGCCAATAATATCCTGCTCTCAATACCTTGTTAGTTGTAGTCTTCCAAAACAAGTGACTTCCACAGTTGCCTTTATGAAACTCATGCATTACCTTCTGCGCTTCTTCTTCAACCAAACAATTGATCAGAACGCCTCCTGGATATTTCCAATACAGAGTGCTGTCTAAAATGCAGTATTTTGCAGATTTTAGCTTCAGAGATCTACCTTTACTCTAGACATGCCCGTAGGAGGTGACAAATGCTGAAGGACATAGACGATATCTGAATACCACGGGGACTGTAGAAAAATATATGCAATTGGAACCAGCAAACCTTCATCTTCCTCTTCTACCACTGCTGTTATAAGGTTTATATCTAGAGCACACAGATTTGATTGGGCCATCAATTTCTCCAAGCCTTGGCCTTTGATCAACTTCGTGGGCTTGATCTCCAGATCGTACTCTAACATAACCAGTATCCAGTTACCTCTTCGACCTTCTGGATCAGTTTGCATCAACACATCCTTCACCGGGGCGTTAGGGACATATGCTATAGTATGTGAATGTAGAATGTAGACCCTGAAATCCTTCAATGCCTTGATGAGAGCCAATGCCTGTTTTTAAATAATATTATATTTCAAAGCAGTGTCTCTAATAGTCCTACTGAAGAAGGAAATTGGATTTTATATTTCCTCTCTCTTTTTCATTAAAACAACGGCCAAAGTATGCTCAGATGCAAACGAAAATATGATAAAGTCTTGAGTGTAGTCGCGACTGATCAAAACTGGGGCATTGGACAAAGCAAACTTTACCAGATTGAATGATTTGATAGCCTCCTCACTTCATTTAACAGTGCTGTCTTTCTTCAACATATTAGTCATTTCCCTCAAATGTTCAGCCATATTGGGTATAAATCGACGTAAGAAGTTCATCTTACCATTAAAAGCCTGAATCTCCTTCTTGTTTCGTGACAGTTCTATGAGCTGAATTGCCTCCACTCTAGCTGGATCGATGAAAATACCATCTTTGGAGATGATATGCCCCAACAGCTTGCCTTCATCCATGGAAAAGAGACACTTCTTGGGATTGAGAGAAATCCCAAACTTTCTGCATCGCTAGAAAACAACTCTCAAATGGTGCAAATGCTCGTCATCTGATCCTGAAAACACTGTCAAATCATCCAAACAAATAACCAGAATTTTTTTTTTTCATTGGCAAAAGCGATGTCCATTGCATGCTAGAAAGTAGCTCCTGCATTCTTCAGTCCAAAAGGCATTCTGGCATACTAGAAGGTTCCCCAGGGTGTTGTGAAGGCAGTTTTATCTTGGTCCTTCTCATGCACCAAGATTTGGTTGTAGCCTGAGTAGCCATCAAGTAGTGACATCCCGGATGCTCCAACTACTCTCTGCAGAATATGTTCCATTTTCGGAAGTGGATAATTATCCTTTAAGGAGGCCTTATTCAAGTTCCGAAAATCTATACACAACCTTATTTCTCCAGTCTTCTTACGTACTGGGACCAAATTTGAGATCCAGTCAGAAAATCTAATGGGGACTATAATACCAGCTTTGTACAATCTGTTTACCTCTTTTTCGATGGATGGTAGTAGTTTCAGATTGATTCTTCTCAGCTTCTGTCTAAATGGCTTTTGATCCGTCTTGATAGGGATAGTATGTTGGATTATGTTATTATCATACACCTTCAAATATGAATAATCCCATGCAAATACATCAGAAAATTCAGAAAGAAACTTCACATACTTTTCCTTCGCTTTAGGGGACAATGCCTTTGAAAATTTCACGAACTTGGGTTGATCAGGTGTTCCAAGATTCACATCTTCAACTCCTTTCTCCATGGGCAACAAGCTTGGCTTCTTTGCCACATTGTCCTGATCAAATAGCTCCTCTAGAGGTATGAGACCTCTAGGAATTACATTATCTTTCAGCTGCAATATGTCCATCTGGTTTGTTTCCAATTCTTGATCATCAACCGCATACTCACCTTCTATGGGAGTGTCCTTGAATTTTCCATCACCCTGTAAAAATGCATTGATCTCATTATCATCCCAAAATACTTGCCAATACCTTAAATTGTATGGAACGACTGGCCTATGTTCGACATGGATCTCAAACTTGTTGCTGGATTTCATCGGAATCTTCAGGTTACTTGTAGTAGTGGCAAGAGAATCAGAAATAAGATTTTGCATCCTCTACATCCTGGGCACTACTGTCAAAGTGTACTTTGGGAATGTCTTCAAAATGTCTAGGACTGTGTTTCTATATGCCCTCAGTCTTGGATGTTTAGCTTGGTATTCTCCTTTCACCTGCTTGATTATTAACTCAGAGTCACCATACACATAAATCCTTTTCACCTTCAACTTCTTCAAGATTTTGAGGCCTACAATCAGAGCTTCATACTCTGCTTCATTGTTGGAGCAGTGAAAAGCCAACTTATAAGAACATACTCTAACATTACTAGGGACTCTTTTAGGCTGGAAAACAGGGCTACGAATCCATATTCCAATGCCTAATCCATCCTTACCAATAGCTCCATCAAATTCCATACCCCATAGGCGTTTTTCTTCTTATTGAAGATGCTGAAATTTAGTTTCTTCCCTCTCTTTACCTTGGCTGATTTCTGGCTGTTCACTGTCTTTTAGCTGCTGGGGGACCGGAGGCTCAGAAGTACTCACCGCTTTGTCCTCTTGCTTTTCGAGGACCTCTCTAAAATTTTCTGAAATCTCAGGTATCTCGTCCACTTGTACCAACTGAACATCCTCATCATTTAAACCACCATCTAAATATAAGAAAAAAGACTCTAAATATGTGTGGACTGCATTGATGGGATGGTTTACTGGCTTGTCTTTGCTAGTAATAATATATTTCATTTTCTTTTCCCTATATAACTTTCTCAACTGGCCGAATACAGGGATTGTGGCATAAGATAAATCAAGCTTTATGGTTCCCTTAAGTTTTGCACCCCAAGACCTAGATAGAAGCATTCCAAACCGTGGTGGGACATCAGCAACAACTACATCCATCAAGACTTTTTTGGCTGGGATTTGATCTAAAGACACTACTAAATCTTTGATGAGACCAATACAATGGACCCTACTTGAGTCAAAAGAATACAAATCATGGTATTTTCTAGTAACATCAAGGCCTAAATTCTCCATGACAGCTTTGGGCATCAAATTATGCGAGGCCCCGGAGTCTAACATGGTGTTATGCAAGATAAACTCATGCAACCTAAGACTCAGGTAGAAGGGGGAGACTTCATTTTCTTCAGACTCTTGTGTGGCTGGACCAAAAATAAGTTCAGGGTAGTCATCTTCCACATTAACCATATCAGAAAGAGGGTCAATTTGCAAGACTTTAGACACCTGACTTTTATATATACTATTCTTCACCAACTCAATCAGGGGCACAGACACTTAGAGTTTAGAAATTTCATTTTCTAAATTAAAGGAAGGAGCTTTTTCTACCTCTTTAATGGGAGGGTCTTTCTTCTCTGTTTGCTCCTTTGCTATGCTCTGCTGGCCTTTTTCATTTTCTATGTTAGTAGCAGTAGGTGCTTTGCTGGATGAAGGATTGACCGTCTCTTTTCCTTTCTTCTGTGCTTCGTCCTTTGTTTGGAGTTATTTTCTATTTTGAATGGGGCTGATTGTGACGTTTCTGTTCCTCAGAGAATACTGCCTTTTCTAGGCTGATAGAGAATTCATATACCCTCTCTAGTAGTCATCAGATTCTTCTTCTAACACCACTTCATTGGCCAAAATGAAATCTTCGTCCCCTTGAATGTTTGGATTCGCCACTATGTATTCTTCGTCTTCTGTGAGGAAAATGGGCACACCATCAGCTGTGAAAAAATGATTGGTTTCAAACAGGGGACCATCGTCATCTGAGGCAGTCCCTTGCATGTAGTTATGCTGCAATGGAGTTTTGATCTGCTGCTGTGGTGTTGTTTGGTCATGCACCCTCTGTTCTCTCTGTCTAATTCTGAATTGCGGTTGCTGCTGTCCTCTAAAATTTGGATTTCTTATTTGGGGTTCCGGTCTGTCCGAAATCGTTAATCGATCCACCATCCTTTCCATTGTATGAATTAGCATGTCCATTTTTCTGTCCAAAGGGGAGGCTTCCTCTTTCACTACGACTTTCTTTTCATCTATGGCTCGAGCTCTTCTAGCCAACAGATTTGCTTCAATGCTTACTGCTATCTTCTGCATGTCTTCAAGTGACAGCAGGTCTCTTTCACACAGCTGATATGCCATATCGGCATCAAAACCATCCGGAAACTTCAGCAAGGCTGAATCTACAGGAGGTTTAAGGTCAGCCGGAATCGCGTTGTATACAACATTGAATCTTAAACAATAGTCTTGCACAGTTTCACCCGCATTTCTTTTGATATTCTCATATTTGGACAGAATTTGGAGTGGGTTCTTTTTCACCTCCCACCGGTCTAAGAAATGCGTGTGTAACTCCTGTAAAGTATGAATTGAGCCAATTGGTAAAGCTCTAAACCACTTTCTAACTTCACCTCCGAGGCTTTGAACAAACAACCTGGTAGCCACATTCTCTTATTCTACTTCATGCAAGTCAAAAAAGTCATTCATCTTATCAACATGCTACTGGGTTTTAATGCCCTGAGTGGCATCAAAGATAGGAATTTTACTCTGATAACTAGCAGGCATATCATTGAGAACCTGAGGCAAAATCAAGGGTGCATACCGGGCAGCCATGACTCTGGGTGGATTTACCACAGGATTTGCGGGATTTGGGGGAGGTGTTGTTGGAGGAGATGATAACTGAGAGTTGACTGAAGGGGATGTTGATCAATTAGGAGGAGGCAATGTTGCTCCTGATGATTCTGGAACCTCGGGAATATTAGTTACAGTGATGGATAGAGGAGAATTAAAAATGTAGTCATCAATGGAAGAATTTTCTCTCTGAACTTCAATATCTACAAGAAACTCTGCATCTAAAACCATGTCTTCAAGTGCAGTTTCAGAATTATTTCTAAACAAAGAAAGCTCAAAAATCTCATCGAAAGAAATCTCTTCTACAAAAACCACTCACTGGGCCAAGTATGGGACCTGAGAATAGGTGTAGGACTTGGCGATCCCTCTTGTCTTCTGACTATTCTTGGGATACGATTTGTATTTTCAAACACAGGGGGAGGATTTGGATCAGGATTAGCCCTTGTATATCTTCTTGAAGCCAGTGTGGTCAACTTACTACTGTACAATATTTATATCAGCCTAGAAAACTCTGAAATATCATCATCGAGACTTTACAAGAAAAATATTACTGGGGTGATGAATCTTCTATGCAAAAGTTTGTAGTCATTCCCCAGTGGAGTCGCCAGAGATTTTAGCACCCAATCTGAACCCTCAGGCTGAAAAAGGAAAATCAGGGTAACAACTAAACCACACTCAGCCTTGTAGCTAGCCCTACAAAAACGTGAGAGGGCTCTCTCCGTAGAATATATATTCAATAACACAATAATGAACTGATTTTAGGCTAGGTATATAAATGTGAAAGAGGTATTTTAATAAATGACTGAATTTTCAGGGATATATGGGACAAAGGACAGCATGAGCTGAGAAATTAAATCAAGGACACAGAGTATTTCATGGGGCAAGGTAGGCAGGAGATTTAGCAATCAAATTGAAATAATATGGAGTGGAAAGACCGTTGAGAAGCTAAAAAGGGCATAATAAATTAATCCTTTTCAAATCGAAGAAAACACACAGAGTATGAATGATTTCCCAAGGCAGAGCATATAAAATGGATTCTACCTTTCTAACTTGAAAACATTCTACTGGAAATGTTTATGAATGAATGTTGCGACATAAAAATGTACATATGAACACAAAGAAGAGACATATGCTAAAACTCATACCACATGAATCCCACAAATCAGAGCTACATAACTTTATTAATTCCCTGCCAAACTGTACAACAGAGCGCAGAGCTCACTGCCACACTATTCCCCTACTTCTAAGTTTTCAGACCTCAGACTGTCAGCCCCCTTTACAAATATTTAGCCTTTTCCATAAATAGACATATTTTGTGGGAATATAGATCGATGGGAAGAGGAGAAAATCATAACTGACGATGGAAGACCAAGAGCCAATAATCTCTCCATGAAGGGAGAACAGCGTTACAATTATTCCACTTGAAATTTTCTGATGACCAATGAAGAGACGAAACCTGTCGTGAAAATTCCTTTGAATCGTTACTAAGGAAAAATAGGCAATCCGATCCTATTTCTTTGCTGTTGTAGATATCTCTATTTTATTTTTAAGCTTTCTCGGCCTTTGACTGTTCGCTTTCCATTATTTCTTTATTCTCTGAATTTTTTAAAGAAACTGCCGTTGAAAGAAGACAGAATGAAATTCCATGCTCTTGTGAAGGGAAACCAATTTTTAAATGAGAAAGAGGAAGGGAAAGGAGGCGGGACCCACATAAATCACAATCGGAGTGAATCGGTGGAGGGATATATTAGTGTAATCGCAATCGGAATGGAGCGGGGCGGGCGAAGTGATATATCAAATAAAATTTCCGATGCGATTGGAGAAAAGGCCTTTGTATAAACAAAACGGATAATTTTTTAACTTTTACAAAGGAAAAAAGGGGTTTTATTATGAATGGCAGAGGAATTACAATGGTGGGACCGGGGGTACGAATCACAATCAGAAATCGGAGTTGGGAGAGGGAGCGGGATGGAATGATATATATAAAATCTCCGATGCGATTGGGAAATAACCTTTGTATAAATAAAACAAATGAAATTTTGACTTTTACAAAGGGAAAAGGGGTTTTATAATGAATGGGTGGATAGACCATATGGTGGGGCCCGGGAGTTAATCGCAATCAGAAATCGGGAGCGGGGGTAATCGCAATTGCAAATCGGGAGAACAGAATTTGTGATGCGATCAATTGGAGGAAGGACACGATCGAAGGATCGGAGGGAAGAACTTGCGATTATGCGATCGAAGGATGGTGCAATTGGGCGGATCAGAGCGATGGTGCGATCGGAGGAGCTGAGTAGGACTTGCGATCAGAGGATCTTGCGATGCGATCGATCGCATCGCAAATATTTGCGATTGGCCGATCGGAGTGATTCAAATAAGTGTTGCGATTGGAAATATTTGCGATTGAAATTAAATAAGGGGATGCGATTGCGGCGGGTTATATGTAATATAAAACTTTATAATAAATTTTTATTACAATGCATGGCGGGGATGGAAAGGGGAAGTGGTTAAGGGGCGGAACTTTACAATAAACTTTGATATTGTTTACTATATAGTTCTACAAGGTATGGTTGGGGAAGTGGTTTGGAATAAATCGCATAAGTGTTTTTCAATGATTATAATGCGATTATGTAATCGGAAAGGGGAAAAGGGGGTTTTTAAAGGGAAATAAAACAAAGTTTAAGGGAAAATGGGGAAAAATGGGGTATATGAGGATATAAGGGCTTTTACTTCACTTAAGCATAAATTTCAATCCAGAAGTCAGTTTTGAGAGTGTAGTATACCGTTGGAAAGCTATTTCCGGGCTCTTTCTGATGGATCTAATTTGAAGATGATTTGGCACTGAAAATTTTGCAGAAAACTTCTCTGAAGGTAGAGTGATGATCTTCTCGGAGATGACAGCTTCTGAATTGTGACTGAAGGGAAAAGTATTATGCTTTCACCTCAAAACATGGTTTTGAGGTGAAACTTGCATCAAACTGAATAAATGATATCTCTGATCTTCCTGGTGCTGTGAATTTGCATTTATTGACTTCCTCATGGCCTTGCTGATCTTTATTTGACACTTGACTCATTAATTTGACCATGGTGAGACCTTAGAGACTAATGGGACCAATCCTATGACCTACTAACATGATTTTGGGAATGAAAGTGACTAATGACTGAAGACCATAGGAAGGAAAATCAGCAAGTACCTCATGAGGGAAAATTAATAAAAAACAACTACCATTAATGAATCCATGACCTACCGGAATGGTGAAATTTATTCGGTATGATCCACCTAATATGCAAATGCAAAAGAGCAGTTTTGATCACTGATGGCAGTGTGGCTAGACTGACACTAACAGAACCCACAATGAATGAAGAAAGGAAGGGTATATGACATGCAGTCAATACTTCTGATTATGTTTTTAATGCTGACAAGAAGAATGTTGAATAAACACGAAAAAGTGACCCCCCCACCCCCAAAAATAAATAAATATGGTTGATATAGTTGAACGAGTAAAGGGCCCATATCTGAACAAGAGGTGACAAATAAAATTAAAGGAGAAGTGGTTAAGAAGGATCTCACCATCGATTAATCCTGCTTAGAATGCACAAATTAAGTCTATAAATAGAAATCATTCCAAGAGAAATTCCTCCAGTAACAAGAGTAAGTCTTCCACTCCAAAAGAGTCAAATAAATCCACTACTCGAGACACTTTAGCATTTCCCGTAAAAGCTAAAACAATTGATTATAACATAGTTGAAGCTTTGAAGAAAACTTGAGCTAATATTTTCATTTATAAGCTTGCAAATATTTCAGGCTAGTGTGAAATAATAGTCCAAGCCTTCTCAAAACCTTCTCCATGTGATAAAGATTATTCCTCTCAAAAAGTGTTTGGTACATCTTTTAGGTCCATTAAATCTATAGTTAATGTTATAACACTAGAAGCTATCACTCTTTGCCCTTCATTTTTATTGAATTTTTAAAATTTAATTATAATTTCCGTAATTTTTTAGTCGATACTAGTGCATGTATAACTTTAACTCCATAATCTGTTGCATAGGATATAAACACTAAATGGGACAATATCGATGCAAAAAGTATTTAGCTGGATAGATCTCTCATCCAATCTATTGATGAACTAAAGAATGTGCTTATTATATTATCACAAGATAATCAAGTTCATCAATGTATAATTATTGTATTTTTGGACATCCTTGAAGCCTATGGCATACTCCTCATTAGAGAACAATGTAGAAAATTACAAGGGTACTTTGTGATAGAATGGTCACATTTATGGCTTACAAGGTGAAGAATAACTAGATTCAACTGGAAAGTGAGCCATATATGAAACATAATATGACACCTCTTTAGGTTCATAATGATCATGTTTCTATTATCAATCTAATTTTTGAGAAATGTTTCCTTGAAACTGAGCTCAAGGGTTTTATCACAAAGAACCATCACCCGTTCCACCAGATACACAGTTTGAGCTCCTTCCTTGTTCTCTAGTTGGTGAAAATGAATATTGTAATATATATGTACATACTAGTAGTATAAGAAGCACCTCAATAGCTAATAATATTTTGATTTTATATTTTGATGGTTCAGATATGCAGGAAGGTTCTAGTGCTAGTTCTTTACTAACAGACCCATGCAACAAGAAGAATATCCTTTCATGTTGTCTGGATTTAGAGTCAACTAATAATAATGTTGAATATAAAACGCTCATACTTGGATCGAAGAAATCCATCGATCTGAAGGTAGAGATTATCAAGGTAATTTTTGACTTGGAGGTGGTGTCCAAAGATTTCATGGTTCCGCTCTCCTCTGCTTGCAATGCCTTTTTAATTTGCATGTATCATTCAGATTTTCAGAGCCCTCTCCTGTTTACATGGCCTATTTGGTTGTACTTATATCTCATGTACTCATATATTATTGTATAATTCTTGGCTGTTATCCTATGCACCGTATGTATGTGGGATCCATTATCATGTTTTTATGAGGCTCATGTTTATACCAGCATGTACTATATAGTTCAGCCCCTTGTTTATTGGACGCATTATTCTTTGTACTCTGTCTCGATGGGCATAGGTATGCCTCCACCGCCACCTATAGCATAGGAAATCACTCGTAAAAGAGACTTGTCGCACCTATAAGTATTGCCTCCTCAGGGTCTTTTCCTCTAGTTCTTTGGTCTACCTTATATTTCTCTCTCTCACTTCCCCTTCGGTGTCTAGTGATTGAGTTCTTACAATGTACTTCGGTCATATGATTAGCTACTAACACTCCCATGGTAGGGGGGAATTTGTTACACTAATTTTTGGTCATCTAACATGTTACTATTAGATGGACCAAAGTACACCATGTAAGACCAATTTTACCCTAAGTAAAATTTCTTTCACTATGAAAAATAACTTAGTAATCGATAATTTATTAAATTATTTATGTTGTAAACACGAAATCCCATGATGAAATATGGAACAAATCCATATTTGTTTGATTTTCCTCAAGGAATAATTAGTTAAACAAAATTTTAACTAATATTCCTAGTCATATTTAACCCAAAATAGGAAAATTAATTAGATAAATCATTATTTATCTTATTATTTTCTAGGAATAATTATTTAAACCTTATTTAAATAATATTCCTTGTTAAATTTGACTAAATCATTTAAAAATAATTGAATAAATCACTATTTATTTAATTATTACTCAACCACATCCTTAAAATAATAAATAAATCATTTATTTATTTATTATTTACAAATAAACAGATTTGACCAAATTCAAATTATTTTTCCCTCTAACAAATATAATAAAATATTCCATAAAAGTTGGATCTAGATTTTGTTAATATTATTTTAATTATGCACCAATATCTATACTAAATATATTGTTATAAATAGAAAGGTTTTTCCATTCACTCACTACCTTTTGTTGCCTAAAGATCACTCTGGATCTATACTTTTGGTCTGACTTTGATCCTCCATCATTGTCATATTTTGCTATCATTTTTCTTGTGAGCTCCCTTTGAGTTCCATTTTTTGTCTTCGTTTTCTACACCATCAAGAGAGAGAGATCTTAGATCTGAAGTGCTAAGGACTTACAAGAACCCATCCAATTGAGGAGGACTCGTAACACCTTTCTATGTTCCCTTCCCAGGTATAAAACATATAACAATTCTTTAAAAATATTCTTGTCTTGTCTATTGGATGCATAGAGAAACTTTTTCTTTTGTTTACATAATGTATTTTACTGCATAGATCTAGATTTTGTAGCATTTATCTTGGTCAACTAACTGCAGATCAAAAGAAATTGACAGCCATATTTGATGTTAGGGATATTTTTTATGCACAGCTAAAGTGGACTTTTTTCGTACACTTACGATTATAATTCATCCTAACAATAGTTAAATAATTATAAGTTCATCTGTCTCATTGAAATAAGTTAGGTGGAGACTTTGAATATTGAAACAAGAAAAGAATTAATGAGGAAAATATTCTTAGTAAGTAGGCAGAAAGAAGAGTTATGGAGGTTAAAATCAAGAGAAAATGGCTTCAAGCCAAAGATAAAATTACTTCCTAGGTTCACAAGCAAGAAAAGGCCCACAAACTTCAAAATTGAGTAAAGGAGATAACTGCTAAAAAGGTTGAGGTTAACATCATTTGATGAAATTAAGTAGGAAGCATTCCTACATTTTCAAGCTCTTTATCAAGAAGACAAAGAAGTAGAGATGTTGCAATTCAAGGATTTTCCTCAATTTATCTACCAATAAATTGTGTGTTAAATAAATGGAGGGAGAAAAGATAATGGAATATATATGGGATTTTGACCCAGATAAATATCCTAGCCCACATGGATTTACCATAAGCTTCGATAAATATTTTTTTTCCCAAGATTGAAAAGGACTTGCTATGCATGTTGAACAGAACATAAAGGAAATACAATATTGGGGTTAGGAGAAAATCTTCGTTTCTTTGCTTAATTATAACATAGCCTAATCCTATTATTTTTTATCAATTCAAATTTATCTCTCTTTGTAACATTTCTTATAAAAGTCTAATTAGGATAATAACTTCATGATTGAAGAAACTTCTACCAAAGTTTATTTGTGAGAATTTGGGATGCTTCATACATTATAGACAATTTTTGGATAATATTATTCTTTTTTAGGAAACATTTCACTCCAATAAGGAACTAGGAGAACCTAGTTTGGTCATTGGACATGGCCAATTCCTTTTATCATTTAAGACACTCTTTTCTTATTCAATTCTAGAAAAAATGGGATCTTGTATTAAATATATTAGGTGGATTAAATATTGTATTGGCTCTGCATGGATCACACAACTTTTAAATGGCCATTCCACCTCCTTTCTTGTGACTTCAAGGGGTGTTAGGCACAAATTCCCCTTGTCCCCTTTATATTATAATACCTAAAAATTTTAGTAGGAACCTAGAAAAAGTGACACAACCTGCAACTTGTTAGGTTAAGTATAGTTCAGAATGTAGAAGGGGTGAACCATTCAAAATTTGAATATTATGCCCTCCTCCATTTAAAATTTGAATATTATGCCCTCCTCCTTCTGGGGCTCCAAAATTATTGTAAATCACTTCAAAATTATTTTGAACACCTATCTAGACTTGTCCAAAGGATTGGTCAATAAAGAGAAATGTTGATAGTATTGATTATATAGATGGAATAGTTTAATGGTGGCATTAAACAAGATTCAAATATACTATTATTCGAAGTTGAAATTGATTGGGGAATTTTTAATTTAGTGATCAGAATTTCATTGGGAGCCACATATGTTGAATATTGGGAGGAGGCTCTACAAAAAATAGGAAAATAATCCAATCCTGGGAAGTGCTATGATTTAATGTAGTAGGGAAGTTTGTATTGATTAATTCCATATTTTCATCCCTTCACGTTTTAATGGGATCTGGTTTTCTCACTCCAAAATGAGTAATCTACTAGATTTCTGGTCTTAGTAAAACATTCCTCTAGCAAGGTGAAGAGAGGGGAGGGGTGGGTATAATGAAAAAATGTTTCATTTGGTGAAATGGAGCACAATTTGTATTCTTAATAATTGTTTTGGATAGGCCATCAAATACCCGCATCTCACGAATTCGACCTTGCAAGCAAACAATTTTTAGTGCCTCATCTCAAACTCTAAGGAATGGTAGAAGCATAGCTTTGTGTGAAAATACTTACATATAATCAAGCTTACCAAAATCAAGAGATAAATATGGCTATAGTAGGGATCAAAATTCTAGAAATTAGGAAAAGAAGTGGGGTCTATCTAGACTATCATTCTAGATCAATTACGGTCACAAGCTACAAATTAAGGAGCTTCTGAATTCGATGAACTCAAATGGATGTAACAAGTTCACCAATATTTCACAATGAGAGAATAATGGCAATGGGATGGAGATATCATGATATTCCTTCAAATTTCTTGTTCCTTTGGAATTCCTTGGTCAATTTACTAAAATGCCTTACTCCAATTGAAGACTCTATATCATATCACATAGCATGGATGGGTAGAAACAAATACATATAAACAGTTAGAGCGGACTATGAAATATTAGTCCAAAAACTACCTCCCCTCACTCTAATAATCTATGGGGTCGAATATGGCACTAGGACACTATACCAAAAACTAATATTTTCTATTCAGAAGTGGTCCGTTGAAAGATTATAACAACAAAGAACCTAAAAATTAGAAATTCACAAGGGACTTCTAGGTGTGTCTCTTGTGAAATGGTTGAAGAAATAATTGCTCATATCTTTTCATGGTGAAATTTTACTTTCGATGCTTGGAAAAAATTGTTGGGAAATATCATTTCTATAGAAAATATCTTGGACATTTGGCTATATATGTTCACAGGTTGGAAAATTAAAATCCCTTGTAATAAAAAAATCCACTTCACTTTCCATGCAAAGCTAGATGGACGCTCCTAAATTCATTTGTTGGGAAACTCTGCTAGCACACAACAAAGTAATATTTAAGGGAGCCTTCCCAAATTCATGTTCCATGGCCATAAAGAAATGTATTTTGGTTTTTTTATCTATCAATGCTTATGGTTATAATCAATAATAATCAACAATAATTGAAAGATTTGACATCAGACGAGTGGGGTTGACACAAACTTGTTAAAGTATCTTATCGTGTAAGTAAATTCACTTATATACTATTAGTCGATAAGTCATATTATATAAGAATGGATCATGAAGAATTCCAAAATTGGATGATCAATAAGAAAAAAATTCTCTCTATTTTTGATAAAGAATCAAAAGGTTACCAAGAGGAGGCACGAGAGGAGATGCTATTTATCACCTTGATGAAAAGATGGAGTTACAATATGCATGGGTTTGTGGAGTGTTACTAATAATCAAGCTAAATTTTTAGCTTTGTGGCAAGAGCTAGAGTTGACTATTTCAAGAAAAATTTGGTACCTAATGGTATATGGAAATTCTATAATAATCATCCTACAGGTGCATAATCTTAAATGGAACCCTAGAAAAGTTAAATATACTGTTCTCCAAAAAGTAAGAATAAAATTAAAAAAAAATTGTGAAATACTAGTATCATATCAAGAGGCATATAAACTCAAAAGCTAATTCTTTAGAAAATAAAGTGAATTTAGAACAAGGTATATTTGGTGAAGGACAAATGCATTGGTGTTTATACTCCTTTACCATGAAAATCACAATCAAGTGTCAAATAATCGATGTATTAATGGAATTAAGATGCAATAGAGGAGAAATTAAGAGGCAAGTGATTCGATGTCCTCAAATCATCCCACACGCGTCATTCAGGAACCACCATAATTATTCTTCAGTAATTTGGTGGTTCCACACTCTTGCTACGACCTATGCCCGTGAAAACACTTGGCTCGAAAATTTGGCTGTAAGACAGATCTGGGACATATGGAGGATCGAGCATACCTATAATAAATGTAGGAAGGAATTGTGGTATGATGTTCTCATAAATTACGAGAATCATACACACTCAGGATGCAACATTTTAATGTAGAAGGGAGAGAACTTGTCTTATCAGTCGATGCAAGTTGATGCATTGAAGATGGTGACTAGATCTATGGCTTGGTGGAGAAGGTAAGCATGGTTATAAAGCATATCTAGTCACCAAACTCTTAGCCGAAATTTAGGTCTAGAAATACCAAACTCTTAGGTGAAGTCATGGAGATACCACCTATTTTGGAGGAGGAATTCAGTCGTCATCTAGATTATCTCACAGATGTGATGGAGCACATTATTTTCTTTGCTAAACATACAAAGAGAAATGGGGGATGTGTATTTTAAAGCCCATTTATCTCTTTTGGACCTCTATCTCGCACCACTTGAATCCTTAAGTGGAAAAGGTGCAGAAGAAGTCAACTTTGGGAATGAAATAATATTGGTAATGGAGGCAAATTAGCTCACAACCCTAGAAAGGATGAAGAACTATGTAGAAGTGCCAGATGCAACCCAGGTCCGATATCGTGTGTATGTAAGCCAAGTTGGCAAGGAAACTGTTGATGTCAACCCAAAATTCAACTAGCTCATTGTAGGCTAATTTGCTTCTGGTTTTAAATTATGCTTAGAAATATGTACTAGTTTTAGGAGTTTTCTAGAAGGTGTTTAGACAGTACCGGTTTATATTCACAGTTTTAGGAGTTTTCTAGAAGGTGTTTAGACGGTACCAGTTTATATTCACAGTTTTAGGATTTTTCTAGAAGGTGTTTAGCCGGTACCGGTTTATATTCACAGTTTTCTAGAAGTGTAGCCGGAAAAAAATTGTTTTTTGGAAATTTTTGAGCTCAGTAGTTTAATATACATACAAGTGAAGATGTAAAAGGTTCTAACCTTTAAGTGAACTTAATATTAATATAAATATCCTAGCCATTTTGTTTTAAAAAAAAACGTCTCTGCATAAATTAAATTCTACACAAAAATCTTAAAAAAATAGATTAAATTCTACACAAATTTTCAACCCTTCTTGCAAATAATTCAAAATATAAATTATTCTTTAAATAGTTTGAGATACATGAATATTTATACTAATTTGCATGGTTGTATATGTGAAAATGATCTTTCCAACACCATTACACACTCTTATTATGACCTAAAATGTACCACAAAATGATTTTTTCATCTCTAATAATCATAATAAAATTCAATGATACTTGCGAATTGAAAGGAATACATTGTTAAAAATATTTTATATTATATGAACAATATTTTCCATATATTCAATTTAAATTGTTTGAAATTCAATGATACTTGGGAATTGATGTTGAGATTTTCTGTTTTGGATAAAATAGGAAAAATCTCAGTAGGTGACAAAAATTAGGAATTAGTTCCTAGATTAGCTCCAGTTTGTTTGGGAGGGAGTTAATGCATCCTAAATTTGAGTTGATGGCTGTTAGATTCTCCTTCTATATAACAGATAGCCATACGAATGATTTGAGTGGGTGTTTGAATTATGTAATCTCCTGTTTTGAATAATAAAGACTGTCGATGCCTGTTGTGTGGACGTAGCCCAGGAGGTTTGGGTGAACCACGTTAAAGCTGTGTGTCTTTCCTGTGCATGATTAATTTGATATTGTTGTGTTTTATAATTTGCTGCGCTCCAACAATTGGTATCAGAGCATGTTGGAGGAGCGCGCAGTGGAGGAAGTGCTGGTGCGTATCGCTGTTTGTTGCGTGGACCTGCGTGGAGGTGGAGCGATGGTGATGTTTTTCATTTAACTGCTGGAGCTGGTCGATGGTATGGAAGTGCCATTTTTAAATGCGTACTGGAGCTTGGAAAATGGGCAAAACTGTGGAATTCGAGCCCTGCCATGGCAGACAAAAACTCATCTTCTGCGCTTGGTAATCACGCGAATACATGTTCTGCATAGAATATATATGCAGAGCTCTTGCAGTCGAAAAGTCCATAAATTGAATTGGTGAGGACGAGTTGAATTGTGAAGCAGGCAGTAACAGAGATTTTGAGTGTCGATGTGGTGTGCACTGCTGCTGCGTTTCTTGAGTGCCGGCGTGCAGTTTTGTACTGTGTTTTTGAGCAAAGAACTTTGGAACAGAGCGGCATGGCAGCATTTGACACGGAATGGCAGTATATGTAAAAGAGTATTTAAAACATAACTCGTTTTGCATTGCTGCATTGTTACAGCTTTTTTAAATTTCGATATAACAGTTACAGTTTTGCATTGATATGCATTGCTGCATTGTTTGGAGGTATATCGATTTAATAGCATTGATATCGTTTTGTTTTGGACGTCGACTCTCCGTGTGAGGAACTGAAGGAGCATAGACAGAGCCTACCAAAGAACACGCAGTAATATATGCTGGTGCGTGTTGATTGCTGTTGCTGCGTGGAGTTCCTGGTGCTGCGTGGAGTTCCGCAGCATTGACAGCATTGAAAAGGTTTTGTTGTGTGTTGAAATTCTGAACAACATTGAAATGAAAGCCGATTAGTGGAAAGGTTGATTGGCGCGGATAATTAAGGCACAGTCATAGCAGTGCAGTGTTTATAACGCTGGTTTTAAAAGGCGCGGAACCGAATGCTTCAACGATTGGTTCAGTCGACGTGCAGTGTTTATAACGCTGGTTTATGCCTTTGAATAAACAAAAAAAAAAGTCAATTTTCACATCGTGGATCATGGTATGAAGAAGTCGATTTCCATTCAATTGAAGTTTTGTATTGAAAGTCGATTGAAGTTTTTTGAAAGTCGATTGAAGTCGACTTTGGAGTTTGGTAAAAAGGTCAAACATAAATCGATTTTGAAAAAAGGTTAAATATAATCGATTATATTTTGATATATATATTTAAAAGTTATAAATCGATTATATTTAAAATCGATATATATATTTAAAAGTTTTTGTTTAAAAGCGATTTATATATATCGTTTTGGATTGTATTGAAAATCGATTTGTAATTTGTTTTTTAATACCATTTGCATATGGTATGAAAGGGAAGGCCTTTTTTCTATAAGGTGAAAGTCTTTTTTTTTTTGGAAGTGAAAGGCACTTAAAGGAAGGCAAGGGAAATTTTTTTTTTAAAGGCATTTTTTAAACAAAAACTTCATTGATTTAAAGTTGGTTTTTTTGGAGATTACTGTGTTTTTTGCTGAAACAAGATGGCGAAAACTCAAAGTGCCCGTTTTGAGGACGATGTGCTTGGAGCCTTGTTGTCTGAGGAGACGAGGAAGAGGTCGAATGCAGACACCTCTACATCAGAGGTAATGATGGCCAGAGGTCGCTCGAGAGAGAGACACTCCGGGGGTAAGCATAGCAACTCTCGTTCAAAATCTAAAGGAAAGAAGACAAAGGTGAAGTGCTGGCATTGTGGGAAAACTGGACACCTGAAGAAGGATTGCTGGAAGCGACAGCAGGCTGCTAAAGAAGGCTCTTCAACAGAAAAGAAGGAAGCTAACACGACAGATACAGGTTCAGCATCTGGTTCAGGTATGAGCGACGAAGTGTTGTCTGTTAATATGTCAAATCATGATCAACATTGGTTGTTAGATTCCGGTGCATCAAACCACATGTGTATTCATAGAGAATGGTTTAAGACGTATAGATCAGTTAATGATGGAGTCATGTACATGGGTAATGATGTCACATCTAATATTGTTGGGATAGGAAGTATACAACTGCAAATGTTTGATGGCACAACTAGAATATTAACAGATGTGAGACATGTTCCAGACTTAAGGAAAAATCTAATTTCACTGGGAGCACTTGACACGAATGGATATAAAACTGTAATTGAAGGTGGAGTTATGAAAATCTATAAAGGTATCTTACTAGTAATGAAAGCTAAGAAAGTAGGAAATTTGTTTCAGTTAGAAGGAAGAACAGGGTCAGTTCATGTGTCTACGGTGTCTGAACATGACAGTAGTTCCATTCGCCTATGGCATCAAAGGTTGGGCCATATGAGCGAAAGAGGGTTAAAGATTTTGGCTGATCGCAAGTTACTTCCTAATCTAAGGTCTCGAAAGTTAGATTTCTGTAAACATTGTCTGTTTGGCAAACAAAGTAAACAAAAATTTAAAACAGGCAAACATACTAGTAAAGGGATACTTGATTATATTCATTCAGATGTTTGGGGTCCAGCCCCTACAACGTCATATGGTGGCTCGTCATATTTTGTGTCGTTCATTGATGACTTTTCTAGGAAGGTGTGGGTCTACATGTTGAAAAGGAAGTCTGATGTTTTTTCAGTTTTCAAGCAGTTTAGAGCATTGGTAGAAAACAGCACTGGTAGAACTATAAAATGTTTAAGAACTGACAATGGTGGTGAGTTTACTTCCAAGGAGTTTGACAACTATTGCAAGGATGCAGGGATCGAGAGACATAAGACCACGGTTTATACTCCTCAGCAAAATGGAGTTGCTGAACGCATGAACATGACTCTTCTAGAGAGAGCAAGGAGTATGCTGAGTAACGCCGGGTTGCAGAAGGAGTTGTGGATGGAAGCAGTGGCAACAGCTTGTTATGTGATAAACCAATCTCCATCGACGGCGATAGACTGCAAAATTTCGCAAGAGGTATGGAAAGGACACCCTTGTGACTATTCTAAACTCAGAGTGTTTGGTTGTGATGCATATGCTCTAGTGCCTAAACATCAGCGAACTAAGTTAGATCCAAAGTCTAAAAGGTATACCTTTGTTGGGTATGGTGTTGGAACAAAGGGATATAGATTGTGGGACCCTACTACCCGCAAAATCATCATCAACAGAGATGTAAAGTTTGATGAATCCTCTCTTGTACAGTTAGATGTAGATAATAAATTGAAACAGGATGATGTATTTGATTTTCAGCACATTCAGTTTGACAGCACTTCTAATGATAGTCATGACGACCATAGTTCAGATTCTAGTCATGAACAGGTTTCAGATACTAGTTATGAACAGGGTTCAGATATAGAGCGTGAACAGGCCTCAGATGGTGGTCATGAAGAAGATCCTACAGGTGGTAGTTAGAAAATTGTGGAAGCACCAGAAACATCCTTAAGGAGGTCGACAAGAATCAAACGGCCACCGAGAAGGTATGATGATTATGTTACTTCAGTTGCTTTGACCGCTAACGATGATGAACCTTTGTGCTATCAGGAAGCAATAGAAGGTTCAAAAAGTGACAAGTGGAAAGCAGCCATGAAGGAAGAAATGATGGCCTTAGGTAAGAATGGCACATGGGATCTGGTTGAGCTTCCGAAAGACAGGAAAATTGTGGGGTGTAAATGGGTTTACAAGCTGAAACGGGGTGTGAATGATACGGAGGACAGGTACAAAGCGCGACTGGTTGCAAAAGGGTTTTCTCAGAAAGCATGCATTGAATTTCATGAGATTTTTTCACCAGTGGTTAAAATTGTTTCAATTCGAATTGTGTTAGCTTTAGTTGCTTTGTTTGATTTAGAGTTACAGCAACTAGATGTTAAGACTGCTTTTCTACATGGAGATCTAGATGAGGAAATTTATATGGAACAACCAGAAGGGTTTTTTCAGCATCGCAATAAGAAATTTGTCTGCAGGCTCAAGAAGTCATTATATGGCCTGAAGCAGTCGCCTTGGCAGTGGTATAAGAAGTTTGATTCTTTCATGTTGAGTCAGAAATATGTTAGAAGTGAATATGATCATTGTGTGTATTTCAAGCAATTGAAAAATGGCATGTTCATTATCTTAGTGTTGTATGTTGACGATATGCTTTTAGCAAGCAAAAGCATTGATGAAATCAACAAGTTGAAGACTCAGATGGCAAGGACATTCGATATGAAAGATCTAGGAGCAGCAAGACAGATTTTGGGCATGGAGATTTTCAGAGACAGGAGTAATGGTAAGCTGTGGCTATCACAACAGAAGTATGTTGAGAAGATAATTTTGAGGTTTGGTATGAACAATGTGAAGCCTGTGTCAGTCCCTTTAGCTTCCCATTTTAAGCTTTCTTCGAGTTTATGTCCTAATACAGATGAAGAAAAGGATTATATGTCTCGAATTCCATATGCTAATGTAGTAGGATGTTTGATGTGTGTGATGGTTTCTACTCGACCAGATATTTCACATGCCGTTGGGGTTGTCAGCAGGTACATGGCAAATCCGGGTAAAGAACACTGGTCAGCAGTGAAATGGGTGCTTCGGTACTTGAGAGGCACAAGTAGTTATTGTATCACTTACAATAAGAGTAGTGAATTTGTTTGCAGATATGTTGATTCCGACTTTGCAGGTGATTTGGATAAGAGAAGGTCAACTTCAGGGTACGTCTTTACTCTTGCAGGTGGAGCTATCAGCTTGATGTCAAAGCTACAGAACATTGTTGCTTTATCCACTACTGAAGCAGAATACATTGCTGCTTCTCATGCTTGCAAAGAGGCGGTTTGGTTGAAAGGTTTGCTTGGTGAGTTTGGTAGGCTACAGGACAACGTCAGGTTACTTTGTGATAGTCAAAGTGCAATACATTTGGCTAAGAATCCGGCCTATCATAGTAAGTCAAAGCATATTCCAATTAAGTACCATTTTGTAAGACAGGTTATTACTGAAAGGGGAGTCTCTCTTGAAAAGGTGCATACAAAGGAAAACTGTGCAGACATGTTCACGAAACCAGTTTTGTTGGAGAAGCTGCGTTGGTGTTTGGCTTCTCTTGGCTTGCAGAAAAGATAAAATAATAAAGAACAGGGCATCAGGCTAATTGTTGTCAAGGTGGAGATTGTTGAGATTTTCTGTTTTGGATAAAATAGGAAAAATCTCAGTAGGTGACAAAAATTAGGAATTAGTTCCTAGATTAGCTCCAGTTTGTTTGGGAGGGAGTTAATGCATCCTAAATTTGAGTTGATGGCTGTTAGATTCTCCTGCTATATAACAGATAGCCATACGGATGATTTGTGTGGGTGTTTGAATTATGTAATCTCCTGTTTTGAATAATAAAGACTGCCGATGCCTGTTGTGTGGACGTAGCCCAGGAGGTTTGGGTGAACCACGTTAAAGCTGTGTGTCTTTCCTGTGCATGATTAATTTGCTGTTGTTGTGTTTTATAATTTGCTGCGCTCCAACAATTGAAAGGAATATATAGTTAAAAATATTTTATATTATATGAACCATATTTTTCATATGGTGAATTTAAATTGTTTCCTTGCACATATATATGAAAGGTTTAACATAGAAGTTTTTATTAGACGTATGGTTTCCACAACTCTTACTTTATAGATGAAAACTTCCACTCCTTTTATTTATATCTCAATTAATCATGATAAACCAGAATTGAAACATAATAAGAAATTTGATGAAAAGAAAATTAAGTTTGAGAGTGCAAGTTTCTGTGATCCATAACATTTTAAATTCTAAATTTTCCAAAAAATCAAATGAGAAATTTTGGTTCCAAAATTTTTCATGTGATTTCCCAAAAAATTTAGAATTTGAAAATTAAATTATTTTTATATCCCCTTCAACATGACTCTATGATACTCTATCATATATTTATATTCATGTTATTACCTGCAAGAATCTCGAAAGGATACGAGCTACCATATCAATTAAACATCCACTCAAATTAAAAGACATATCTATATCAGCCAAACATCTATATATCTTTGGTAAGCATGTTAAAAGAGATATTTTTTTTTTTTCCATCATCTTAACATATCGATATTCTAAAAGAAAATCATGAAACATCGAGCCAAGAGGTATGGATTTGGTATGTTGCTAAAGTAGTTTCATTGGATGTTTAATTTCTTTGATTAATTTTTCAAATAAAACCATGGTAGATATTGAAGTGTTTATGACGAGGATTTTATTTTTATTCATTATAAGTTATATAACAAAAAAAGGAAGGTATATGTAGTAAAAATTATAAAAATATTTATTTATGTACTATATATATTACATAAATAAATATTTTTTATAATTTTTATCACATATATTTTTGGGTTATAAAAGTTGGAATCAATAAATATGGAATCTTTTTGTCTTAAACACCTCAAATAATATTAGTAAGAATGATTTACTAAGATAATCCCTACTTAGTATACCTCATCATGATGAGTTTGGGGGAATTTCAATGTAGACATTGTGCTCTTGCTTGTTTGTTGAAAGGGGATTTTCTTTTGGCAAACCTATTATAAAAAATTCTTAGTTTCTTAATTCTAGCTAACCATTTCTAGTCAACTCTTTTACATCCACGTATGTTATAAATTGTAAGTATTTTATGTGTGGGTAGAGATGAAAGTGCAAGAGACTAACATACTTAGTGAGAAATCCTAATTACATGAGTACACCATTTTACCTTCATTATCATACATCATCCCTCTATTTTATAATAAATATGTCATACATATAATGAGGTGACGCAAAAATTCCCACCAAGTCTATAGAAGCTTGCTAGTAGCATAGCAAGGTTTATGTTATTAGAGTAAGTGCTAATGCATAAACATCTTAATTTAAAACAAATTATACTATTTTTTACTTCACATTAAAAGGAGGGGAATGTAGCTATATCCATTTGGTCTATGGATTCCCCCTCATAGCAAAATTAGGTCTTTGATGTCAAGGTGACTACCCATGGGATATGAATGTTGTTTAGTAGTGTAGCAACAAAAAGAACTAAAATATGGTACTCATAGGATTCTTTGATTTACTATATCAATCATTAAACAACTCTCTTAGGATTAATACCACCTCACATACCAAACTTCTTAATGCTAAATGAACTTTCACCATCAAGTACTTTGAGCTATCATTATAAATGGTTGGAATTGACCTCTGAGGCCTAATATTTATTTCTAATTACCTTGATTAATGAACTTGTAAACTAAAAGGTGGAACCAAGCATCTCATAACTTATTAACATCTTATATTATCAATATTTTATACTTATATATTATTTAATTAATCACTATGTCATTCTCACTATTGATTGTATTGGACCTTAAGTTATAAACTATTTTGTTCATTTTTAGGATTTTATTCCTTATGCATTAGAATTTTACCATATTATTCATTGCTAACAAGTAAAATGTTTTGAAGCATAACAAGTTTTTATTTCTCTTATAACAATGAAGACAATGGACTCTAAATATGAAAATTGAAAACAGAAGGGATTAATATTCTACACATTAGAAAACGCATTCTTTAGAAAGACAAGTGAACATGTACAATATATATCCACGAAATAATAGATAATTGATTCAAAATATGTATGAGTACCTCCAACAATATTGGGATTATAGATATCTCTTCCCTATTTGAGAATGAGAGAGGATGGATTTCTCCTCCCACGTAAAGATGTAGTGAGGTTGGACACATGATTCTCCTCATGTCATATATTGTGTAATATCCCCAAAGGGAAATAACCAGTAATACACAGAACTATGTCAGACAGATATAGAAAATACAATGCTGGAACCAGATCATGGAACAAGTACACATAGAATGCCAGAAACTAAGCCATTTTATTAATCTGAAAGTACATAGAGAGGAGTACAAGATAACCAGAATGAGTGTACCTATCCTTGCCCTAGGCAAGTGGAGACCCTCTCAGAACAAATGATGGCTGCAAATAAGGACAGCGTCCTAGCTGGCTGAAGAGCTGCTGTGAAGAGCTGCTGCTGGAATGCAAATGAACTATAAGCTGAAGACTAGAAAATGGCTGATCTCAGTCCTCCAACCCTCACCAATAAAAACGCTGTCTCTGCTAGTGACAGCGCAGAAACAGATGGAATGCTGGCCACAAAACCTCCAGATGAAATGATCAGCTCCTGAAGACTAGAAATGCTGGAAAACGCTGTCAAGCCCTACTCACATGACCCTGCTCATCAGATCAGCGTCCTCCCTGATGGATCTGCATCCTAGATGCTCAGATCTCTTGACCCTAGAAAGCCTCAATCCTAGATGCATCCTATCCTCCGGACTCTCGTCCTCCGGAGTCGGTCCACTGTTTATCTCTTGAATCTATCTTTGGATGCGATATCTTCTCATGTCTGTACTGTAGGGAGTTTGGATCTGATGTTATCTCTTCGGATCTGTTTGGATGCTGCCCCATTGTGCGGATACGCAATCTCCCCGGTGGATCTAATGCTATCTCTCCAGATCTGCACCCTACAGAACCAGATCTGCAAATATCTCCTCAGATCTGCAATCTCCAAGGCTGGATCTGCCAATGTGTCTTCAGATCTGCGTCCTTCTCTTCCCTGGAACAGCGTCCTCTCTCTAAGTCTGATCTGCGTCCTTTCTTCTTCTGGAACAACGTCCTTCCTCTCAGATCTGAACTGCGTCCTTCCTCCCCCTGAAACAGCGTTCTGCCTTCTAGATCTGCGCAGCCACAAAAAGGGCTTCTTCCTCTCCAAATCTCCACCTGAAATTGCTGAAACTGAAGGATGTTACTCAGAAAATAACCTTACTAGGGCGGGCACTCGAAGTCCCCCGAAGCTAAGGGTGAAACCAGAAATAACCTTACCAGGGCAGGCACTCGAAGTCCCCCGAGGCTAAGGGTGGGATCTCCGACCGGAGACACTCGGTTGCACTAAACAGTGCTGCAGACCGACTAAACAACCGGCGTGCTGAAGCAGACAGAAGTCTAGCTCTCAATATCACTCTCAATATCAATATCAAATCATGCATGTCCAAATGAGGTGAGAACCCCACCTTTTATAATGCTAAACTCCCTCCAAAACCTTAACTGCGTCCTCACTCCCCTTGGCCTGCGCAGTTAACCTTGGGTCAGCCTGATGCCTCCCCATCATACTCATGTGGACCCCCAAGGCCCCCTCTCTAAGTTATAACGTCAATCAACTAGGAAAAGAACACTCTATTTATAAAGTGAGGTGACTAAAGTGAGGTGACCCCTCTTATTTCTCACTTTATTTATTACTTCTAGCTAAATCGGCAAAATTAAACAAAAATGAAATATTCCAATTAGCAAAGCTAATTGGGAATATTACAGTCTCCCCCGGCAAAACGTTGCTTGTCCTCAAGCAACTGAAGTGATGGATGCTGTAAGATCCTCTCATCCTCCCAAGTGGCATCCTCATCCGGCAAATTCTTCCATCTCACCAGGAATTCTCTGATCTTCCTGCTCCGCAGTTGTCTCTCCCTAGTGTCGATAATAGCCTCCGGCTGTAACACCAGATGCCCCTCATCATCTGTAGGCGGTAGCTCCTCGGTGACCCTCACATGCTGGCCCAGTGCCTTTTTCAGGCATGATACATGAAAGATGTTATGAATCCGGCTGCCTTGGGGCAGCTCCAACTCATACGCAACCTGCCCGATCCTGCGTATCACCCTGTATGGTCCATAAAAACGAGGCTTTAGCTTCTCCGCCCCCTTCTTCTTGAGCGAAGACTGTCGGTATGGCTGTAGCCGTAGGTAGACCAGGTCCCCTACCTCAAAGTGTCTCTCCATCCGACCCTTATCAGCATACAACTTCTGCTGATTCTGTGCTGTGGCTATGTTGTCCTTGAGAGCCCGGAGGATGTCTTGGCTCTCTTGGATCCATAACTTGGCTCGCGGAGCCCTGCTAACACCAAACATCATGGCCACAAAAGATAGGGAATGATATCCATACAAAGCATAGAAAGGTGTCATACCGATGGACATATGGTGGGTTGTGTTGTAGCAGTACTCGCCCAAATGTAGCCATTTCAGCCATGCTCTCTGCTGCCCACTGACGTAGTTACGCAAGCAACCCTCCAGCCACTTGTTAACTATCTCCGTCTGCCCGTCCGTCTGTGGATGATAACTAGTGCTCGGTGTCAATTCTGTCCCCACTAGTCGAAAGAGCTCCTGCCAGAATCCACCCATAAAACGGTTGTCCCTGTCACTGACAATGGTCTTGGGAAGACCATGCAATCTGAAAACCTCCCGGAAAAACAACTCTGCCACCTGTGCCGCTGTGTGATGTGCAGAAATGGCGAAAAAGTGAGCATACTTCGTTAGCCTGTCAACCACTACGAAGATGCAGTCCTTGCCCTGTACTGTGGGCAACCCCGTGATGAAGTCCATCAAAATACTCTCCCACTTCCCCTCCGGAATGGGAAGAGGCTGCAACAACCCCGCAGGATGACTCATCTCTCCCTTGTTCCGCTGGCAAACCTCGCACTCCCTGACATGCTGGAGTACGTCCTCCTTGAGGCCCTTCCATGCAAATCTCTCCCGGATGGCCCTGTACGTTTTGGTGAACCCCTGATGGCCCGCCAATGGTGAATCATGTGAAGCCTGGAGTATCTTCTCCTTGAGCTGAGATCCCTCAGTCAAGAAGATCCTGTCCCTGTAATAGATGACCTCATCGGCCACCCTGTATCTGCTATCTGCTACCTGCCCATCCAGAACCTCGCATGCAAATCTATCCTTGGAGTACTCAACCAATAGTCGAGCCTTCCAGTCAGCGTCCAAGCTCATGAGGGATAACGTGGCCGATCTACGGGAAAGGGCATCAGCTACCACGTTATTCTTCCCCTTGACATACTCTATGTCAAAGTCGTAAGCCTGGATCTTGCTGATCCACTTCTGCTACCTCTCCTGCAACTGCTTCTGCTCCAGAAAGTACTTCAGGCTGTTATGATCTGTTCTCACCTTGAATCTGCCACCTACCAGGTACTGTCGGAATTTGGCTAATGCATGCATGATGGCCAGCATCTCTTTGTCATATATGGGATATAGCCTCTCGTGTGGAAGGAGCTTCCGGCTCTCGAATGCAATCGGATGACCCTCCTGCATCAAAACTGCACCAATCCCCTCTCCTGATGCATCGCACTCTAGGACAAAGGGCTGCGTAAAATCTGGCAATTCTAACACGGGACAACTGCTCATCACCTCCTTGAGCTTGTCAAAAGCTCGCTGTGCTGTATCCGACCAACTGAATGCCCCCTTCATCGTCAGCTCCGTGAGGGGTGCAGCAAGCTGAGAGAAGCCCTTGACAAACTTCCTGTAGTAGGTGCAGATACCAATAAACCCTCGAAGTTCTGTTACATTCCGTGGCTCTGGCCAGTCCCTGATAGCCCTGATCTTCTCCTCGTGGACTCTCACCCCGTCCACTCCTATAATGTGTCCCAGATACAGCATCTCCGTCAGCCCAAACTCACACTTGGAGAGCTTGGCAAAGAACTGCTGCTCCTCCAAAATGTGCAAGACTGTCTCAATGTGCTGGAGATGCTCCTCCCAAGTCCTGCTGTATATAAGGATATCATCAAAGAAAACCAGCACAGACTTCCTTAGATGATCCCTGAAAATGTGGTTCATACAAGACTGGAAAGTAGTAGGTGCATTGGTCAACCCAAATGGCATGACCAAAAACTCAAAGTGCCCATAATGACACCTGAAAGCAGTCTTGGGAATATCCTGTTCCCTCATGCGTATCTGATGGTACCCGGATCTCAAATCAATCTTTGAGAAGAACCGTGCTCCTCTCAACTCATCCATCAGCTCGTCGATCCTGGGAATGGGGTACCTGTTCTTCATGGTCTTCTTGTTTAGAGCCCTGTAGTCAATGCACATGCGTAATGTGCCGTCCTTCTTCTTCACCAGCACTACTGAAGAAGCAAAAGGACTGGTGCTGGGTCGAATGTGACTAAGGGCCAGCAACTCCTAAATGGCCCGCTCTATCTCATCCCGATAGGCCTTGGGATGCCTATATGGTGTGGTAATAACAGCCTGTATCCCCTGCTCAAGCTCGATCGTGTGCTCGAACCCCCGATCCGGTGGCTGTCCTGGCGGGATGTCCCCAAAAACTACTGCATATCTGTCGAGAATCGACTGTAGATCAGGATGCACTGTCCGCCCTGTATCTACTGCCTCTGAAGCCCGCAACTCTACTGCCCACTCTATATCTCCCTTGCGGAAAGTCGCCTCCATGCGGTGTGCCGATACTGTCTGGGGTGGATATGTGTTCTGCCCTCGTATCTTCTCATGCTTCCCCGTCTTGGGATCATCCCACTCCATCTCTAAGGCCTTCCAATCCGTTGTGACCTTTCCCAGAGTAATAAGCCACTGAACTCCCAATATCACATTGGTGTCCGGAATGTCCACCACAAAGAAATGATCGGTCAATGTATAAGTGCCCATCGTCACTGATAATTCTGGTACATATCGAGCACATGCCATGGTCTGATCTCCTGGTACCAAAACAGAAAACCCATCAAAGCCCTCTATCGGTATGCCTCTCCGCGCAACCATCTGGGCATCAATGAAGTTGTGGGTGGCCCCACTGTCAACTAAGACTGAGACCCGCTGCCCGCGTACTGTCCCCCGTACGCGCAATGTCAAATACTTGGGAACTCCTCGCAATGCTGCTAGAGCTCCCCCAGTAGGTGCGAATGAAGCCCCACCTGCATCGGGTGGTGGAGGTGGTAAGGTACTCTGCGCTGCATAACATCCTCCTGCCTCCTCATCATCCTCCTCATCCTCTTCCCCGCTGCTCTCGGAGAAGACCTCTATGAAATGTGCCTTCCCGGCCGCACATTTGTGTCCCGGTGCCCACGGCTCCTGGCAAGTGAAGCATAATCTCTTCCGCCTCAGTTCCCTCCTGGCCTCATCATCCATCTGTCCTCGTCCCGGATTTGCCTTGGGAGGTGGAGCCCTCGTGTCCTTACCCTTAGGCTGGAAAGCCTGTCTCTGGGGATAAGGTGGTCGGTTTCTGGGCAAGACATCCTGTAAGTCTCGGGCCCTACTAATAGCATCCTGCAGTGTAGCCGGTCTGTTTGACCGTACTAGGCCACGAAGTGGCTCTAACAGCCCCTCCACAAACATATAGACCATCCGAGCTGTCGATAAGTCGGGTACCATCACTGAAACCCTCAAGAAATCCGAGATGTATGCTTCTGCACTCCCAGTCTGTTTGAGCTTGGTCAGCTCAACAAAATGCTGCTCCGGATCCCTCCTGTCAAAACGCTCTACCACCCTCCTGGTGAACTCGGCATATGTCGTCACTGTGGAATGCCCAAGTGTCGCCAATCCATGAAACCACCAATCCTGAGCCTCACCCTCTAAATGCAATGTAGCCATCTTAATGGCCTCCATCTCCGACATCTGATTAAGCTGGAAATAGATGTCCAAATTCTCCACCCAGGACTTTGTCGTAGTCTTTGATGAACCATCAAACATAGGCAAATGGAATCTAATAGCCGCACGGTGGTCATCACGGTGGTATCCGCGCCCCTTGTGCTGGTGCTGCTCATGCTCAGGGGGTTTGATGCCGCATCGATACTGGAGATAGCGCTCAAAGGGAAGAGTATCCATGAATGCCTGTCCTAAGCCCTGCCACTCTGCAAAAACGGCTGCCCATTGAGCTGGATTCACCTCTCTTGGTGCTGTCGACCCATCGTCTTCTACCAAGAAAGTAGGCATGGTGTGTCGCGTGGGTGCTGGATTGTCTCTCTGTGCACCTCCTTGCACTCCTGTCCCGGTGTCTCCTGGCAAGAATGTGGGCATAGTGGATCGTTGAGCCGTTACAATGGGAATAGCGTCATGCACTGGTATGTGGCGAGACATACTCGAACCCTCACCGATCTGAAGAATTCTAGGAGGTTCTCTCTGACTGATCTCTATGGCTGAGAGCCTCTGTGATGTCTCTTGTAGGTGACGGAGGACCGCCTATTTAAACCTCACATCATCATCTGCCATTGGATTACGCTGTTCTGGGCCCTTCTCAGGCTGCTCTGCCTCAGAATCTGTCTCAGGTGGCTCCTGATCAGAATCACTTCCTCCGAAAGGAAACTTCCACCTATCCTCTGCTTCTCTACGTTCCTTCCGATAGATGTAGGGGTTATCCCCCCGGGCGTCATAGACTGCTAGCACCACAGGCTGAGCCAGATCTATGCTCTGATACCACTGTAATATCCCCAAAGGGTAATAACCAGTAATACACAGAAATATGCCAGACAGATATAGAAAATACAATGTTGGAACCAGATCATGGAATAAGTACACATAGAATGCCAGAAAATTGAGCCATTTTATTAATCTGAAAGTACATAGAGAGGAGTACAAGATAACCAGAATGAGTGCACCTATCCTTGCCCTAGGCAAGTGGAGACCCTCTCAGAACAAATGATGGCTGCAAATAAGGACAGCGTCCTAGCTGGCTGAAGAGCTGCTGTGAAGAGCTGCTGCTGGAATGCAATGAAACTTATGAGCTGAAGACTAGAAGATGGCTGATCTCAGTCCTCCAAACCCTCACCAATAAAAACGCTGTCTCTGCTAGTGACAGCGCAGAAACAGATGGAATGCTGGCCACAAAACCTCCAGATGAAATGATCAACTCCTCAAGACTAGAAATGCTGGAAAACGCTGTCAAGCCCTACTCACATGACCCTGCTCATCAGATCAGCGTCCTCCCTGATGGATCTGCGTCCTAGATGCTCAGATCTACTGGATCTGAAGCCTCCAATCCAGATCTGCGTCCTATCCCTCCAGATCTGCGTCCTCCAAGGTCAGATCTACTGTTATCTCTTCAGATCTATGCTGGATCTACCAATATCTCCTCAAATCTGCAACCTCCAAGGCTGGATCTGATGTTATCTCTTCAGATCTAGGCTGGATCTGCCAATATCTCTTCAGATCTGCAATCTCCCCAGCTGGATCTAATGCTATCTCTCCAGATCTGCACCCTACAGAACTAGATCTGCAAATATCTCCTCAGATCTGCAATCTCCAAGTCTGGATCTGTCAATGTGTCTTCAGATCTGCGTCCTTCTGTCTCCCCGGAATATCGTCTTCTCTAAGCCTTCCCGCGCCCTTTTCCCCCCAATGTAGCCGTCCTTCCTCTCGCATTCGAATCGCGTCCTTCCTCCCCCCCGAAACAAGCAGCCCTCGCTCTTCTAGATTCGGCGGCAGCTCACAAGAAAGGCTTCTTCTCTCCAAATCTCCACCGAAATCGCTACCACCCTACCGAAACTGTTGGATGTTACTCGTAAATTAACCTTACTAGGGCGGGCACTCGAAGTCCCCCGAAGCTAAGGGTGAAACCAGAAACAACCTTACCAGGGCAGGCACTCGAAGTCCCCCGAGGCTAAGGGTGAGATCTCCGACCGGAGACACTCGGTTGCACTAAACAGTGCTGCAGACCGACTAAACAACCGGCGTGCTGAAGCAGACAGAGTCTAGCTCTCAATATCAATATCAAATCATGCATGTCCAAATGAGGTGAGAACCCCACCTTTTATAATGCTAAACTCCCTCCAAAACCTTAACTGTGTCCTTCACTCTCCTTGGCCTGCGTAGTCAACCTTGGGTCAGCCTGATGCCTCCCCATCATACTCATGTGGACCCCCAAGGCCCCCTCTCTAAGTTATAACGTCAATCAACTAGGAAAAGAACACTTTATTTATAAAGTGAGGTGACTAAAGTGAGGTGACCCCTCTTATTTCTCACTTTATTTATTACTTCTAGCTAAAGCGGCAAAATAAAACAAAAATGAAATATTCCAATTAGCAAAGCTAATTGGGAATATTACATATTGTGAATGATTAGGATTAACACCCTATGTCAATTACATGGAAAAAATAAGGAGAATGGATGGTAGGATAACCATCTTGGACAAAAATTCATCAGTAATGTACTATGACAGATTAGGATTAACGTCCTAGGTTAAGTACATGGACTTGGATAAAGAATCGTGTGGTGGATAAACATTTCCTTGAGGTAAATTTCTAGCAGAGGATATGCTGTGGTGATCCTATGATACATATTGGATCATTATATTTTTTTTAATACATCTCGATGCATTTGGAGTGGAAAAAGTGGAGGAATCAACTCACAGGATTTTTTTTACCGGTGGGGCCGAGTTTGGCAAAAGAGGGTCTTGAACCTTCTAGGAGCATTTTGAGGCATGAAACAATGTTTTTTGGGGGGTAAAAAATAATCATATTGGAAGTGCACAATTTCATGCTATTACATACAAATATATTTCAAACGACACAAGAATCACATCAACCGCAGTCTGTATGAAAAATTTATGCCACTCAGGAGTTGACCTTCATGTTTTTAGACCTTTAGTTCATGAGGATACCACGTCATCCCCCATTATTCATGGAATAGAGGCTATCCAAATGAATATGACGTAAAATAATATAGAAGATTGTATATTGTAAATCTATTTAAGATTTGATGTAATCAAAGTTAACCATGAGTAGGCTATCAAGTTGTGTTATAACTAGCCCACTAAGAGGAAGAGCCATTCATTTTTTTTAAGAGAATTTTGTTCGATAGTTGAGTAATGATAGTCGGGAGAGATATGAGGTAGAGCACATAGACATGATTTATGCACTGTAGAATCCCACGAGATACACACACTACTTCTTTGTACGTGGAGCCATATATATAGACAAAGAAAGAGAGCGAAGCACACTCATCTTCTAGCTGGGTTTTCTCCCGAAAGGGTTTACAAGAGAGAATACCTTGTTTCACATGTATGTTCGTGTGATTATTTTGTTGTTCTCTAATTTTATGCATTATTTCCATTCAAATGCATGCACTAATTATAGTTAAGTAAACAAATATAGAATTCTAATAAAACTATAATAATGAAAAAAATTTACTATTTTAATATATTATTATCATATATGTTGTGACAAAATGTCCATTGGAATACCTATAACAATTTATAGATCATTTTTTTCAGAGAAGGTTTCTTTGCTTATTTTGTGGAGATTACAAGGATCTAGATAATTTCATATGTTCTTAGGAAGGTTTAAAGATAATTTCATATTTGTGCCTAATATTATTTATTTTGTAGAATATTGTGAGAATATTTACCTAATTATGAAGATTTGGAGAAGGAGATAATTTAGGGACTTGCTCCCTAGTACTAGAGGATCAATATTGGAAACTAAGTGAACAAAATATCATAAAATTATTGAGAAATTATGGAGAGATTCTGGAACTATGATGATTGAGAAAATATAGGAATGTGTTCCCTATCATTTACTATAAACTCCTAGTGTTGGTAACCAGATCCACTATTTGAAGAATTTTGGAGACGAAAGTTTCCTCCTTTCAAGGAGAATTCTTTCTCATCATTTTTTATAATTAGCAATTCGAATTCGCCTCTAGGGGCATGTATTTCTTAGTCTTATTGTGGAGAAAACTTGTTTTCTGACACCTACACTTTATTTTCCTGCAAGGATGTACTTGGATTGATTCAATAATGAAGATTGGTGCAATTTTTAGCTTCTAAAGCTTGGTTTATTCCATAGGACTCTGATTAATCCTAGGGCTTGGCCATCCCATGAGTCTTAGCGCCCTCTTTCACAATTTATTTCTGTTCTTTTCACTTGTTATTCACATTCATCCCTTATTTCTATTTTGCATAGTTATGTATTTAGTATTGTTTCTTTTCTTGATGTGGGATTGTGTTAAATTATTGAAGTGAGTTATTTTGCAGGTTTTTAAAAGGTTCAAAAGCATTATTAATCCTTGGAATAAATTTTTAAGGTCATCTTAATCATTAAGCTACTGGGTTTTGGTTACTAGTTCAAGAATATAAGATTTCTAGAAATGCCTTGTAGTGAAATAGTAGTAAATATCTACTATTTTTCAGAAGGATTTAATGAGATCCATTTGAATTGATTCCACTTGTATTAAGTGATAATAATTTTAAATTTAATAACAAATTCCACCCCATTTCATTTGCAGTTGATTAGGTTAGGTATTTGATATATTAATTAGTTCACTAGTTGTTGATTTTCTAGATTTTAGAGTAGTATTTTTTTGCTATTTTTAGCATGTGTGAACATCGGTATTTCGGAGCGATTCCATTTGTAATGGAGACCTAAGAAATCATACTTACTAAAAAAAATTCCTATACCATTTTAATTTGATTTACCTTTTCATTCGGTAAGTTATCTCGAAAACAAAGTTTCTTCTAGTAAAAATAGAGTTTCATATATCACTCTTGTAACATGTGTAAACTCGACCACATTTTCTCCAAAAGCTTGGTTTTTGTCCCTTATGCTTGAATAATGACCCCTAGGATCTAAATACATCATTCAAGAAGAATAAGCACAACCCGAGACATTAATTTTAGCAAATTATGTTATGCCTCTTCATTTTCATTCATGCTCTAAGGATTTCAATTAAAAATTGTTGTTCTTTTATAGGATAAATTTCTTTTGAAAGAAAAACTTCTATTTATGTGATTAGATTAGGCTTTGATTTCATGAAATTCTCTCCATTACATCATATCAACAAAAGAAGGACACATTCACATATAGTGTCGATACTGCTTAACTTTGTACGATTCTCGGGTTGATAATTAAATTTGGTAGCCTCGATAGTTACGACATTATTGTTGCAATACATAGCCTCATCATCAACCACGATGTAGACGTCCTCATGGTTGCCCTGAATAGAAATATGGGGATATTGGGAGAAGATTTTGGTTCGAATGTAGAGGATAAATTAGAATGAGGATCAAAATATCGAGGAGAAACAAAGAACGTGCTGGAGAAAGAACCCGAAAAAGATCAACATAGTTCGAGTGTCATGAAACAATCACAGTCCCTATTTAAAACGAAATAAAAGGTCGGTATCAAGGTGTAACATGATGAGATATATGCTCTGATGTTGAACCACTGGTTTCAGTAATTGGAAGTTTATTTCAGTGTCCATCAAATCAAGGAAGGGAAAAATATCTCATTTGTGCAATTGAAATTAGAGGACCATGCACTGACTTCATGGGACAGCTAGACGGAAACCCTGAGGTTGGGTAGATAAATTCTAGTGACTAAGTGGGAGGATTTAAAACCCCTCATTATGTCACAGTTTTATCCCATTGGGTACATAGAGGAATAGTGGATCTGGTGGCATTACATCAGGAAAACATTGGGCCAAAGCATGCAGGAGTACACCATGGAATTCAGAAAGATGGATATAATGTTTAATATCTCTCCAAAGAACCAAGATGTACTCCTCAAGTATTTTGTTGTCTGAACCACCATTTGCATGAGCAAGTGATGTTGTTCAATGATCTAGATTTATGCAGGAATGAAATAAAATATAGAAATATACATAAACACAGAGATGTAATGGAAATAATACTTCATTTAATTAATACAAAATAACGAAAATATTATTAGAGACATAATGAAAATAAACTAGCTAGGGCGATGGTAGCTTATCTCTGAGAAGTGATGTGGCGGCTACATGCCTCTAAACCATGTTAAAATGAGGCTTGAAGGCCTATTTATTGTTGAGAAACAATGGAAAACCATAAACATCCAAAAACCTAACCCTAGGTAATGAAGAGCCAAAACTATGTGTCTCGTTTGGGTAAATTGGTACATCAACTTCCCGGTGACGTAACTTTGGCATATGATCTTTGTTTGACATGCTCAACACATCGTTAGAAATAAATATTCGAGGAATAAAAATTTTAATGTGTTTGTCATCAAAGGAACTTTTATGTTGCTCCCAGGTTTCCCAAAAAACATTTTATAGCTCAAAATGGCTCTACAAGTTCAAGACTCGAAAAAACTGCTAAAAATAGTAAGTTGTTTTGAAACTAAAAAACTGAAAGAACTGATGGTGGGGGTCAAAATGGACTATGTGGGTGGCCACCAATATCCACCTCGATCATTCCTCCCACCTTAGTAGGAAATGGTCCCCATTTCATTGAGTTTCTCCATGATATGAGGAAAATTTTGTTGAACTTGGTATTGGATTTGTCAAAGATGTAATGGACCTGCTAGCGGACGTGCTAAATGTGTTCAATAAATTTGGTTTCTTTATTAGCCTTAGAGAGTACATTTATGTATTTTTTCTATGTGTTCGTATGAGGTATAGAAACATAAGGCGGCAACACACCTGGGGTCAGATCAAAGGAGTGCTTAACCTCACAGTGTATAGGAACCTCTTTAGGTGAGGAGAAAATATCCCTGTATTCCTCCATGAATTTTTCCAATTTTTGCTGCTATGCAGGGGAGCCCTATTGAGCCTATGGCCACAATATTATTCTTTCCCTATGGGCGAATTGTGATGACAATAAATTTCCTGGTTTTGGGAACAATCTTACTGCATTGTTTTTGCAGTAGTCAAAGAGATGGAGGAGGCAACACTACCTCCAATATCATGTACAATTTATTTCGCAAAGTAATAAGAACATAATGATTCATAGACTCATACATAGCATGTTACTTACACAAGTATGGTTGGCCCAATAATACATCAGACACATTAAGAGGAGCAACATCACACAATACTTCATTCGTGTATGGCTTGATTTTGTACAGAAAGCAACACTCCTGGTAGTTGCGAAGATCTCTTCCTTGGTGAATCCATTCAATGGTATATAGTTGTGGGTTTGCTATGTTCGGTAGCCCAAGTTGCTTCATGACCTCTACTGTGAGGTTCTTTTGGCTTCTGTTATCTACAAGGAATTATAGTGGAGAACTTCACCCACATCTCCGAATGGAAGAGGCACTCCCCCTCCTCTAGATCCTTAGGATCGTCCCTCTAGAGCTTGGTGGTGGAAACAATAGCACTGGGATCTGAATCAATGATCTTCCTCCCTTTTTCATAACTCTTTTCTAGTTCTGACTCAGGATTAGAATATGAATCTCAGTCAGGTGCCTTTAGTTAGGCCACTAATGACTGTTTGGCCTCATACTCATTTGTGTTGGGAGTGGGGATGTTATGAGATTCACACCACTTCCCTGTGTCCTTATTTGGATTTTTGGTGTTGTTCTGAGTTGCTTTGATTTGTATTTTCCCTTTTTTCTATGGCTTTGGGGCTCCTCTCCATGGCTTCAGATTCGCGGATCCAAAGTCTCGCTTCTTCTGCTTAAATTTTTTCTCGATCTTGGTGGCATAGCGATATACCATGCCCAGTGAGGTAATGTCAAGGAACTTTAATTACTCCTAAATGTATTTGTGCAAACTTTTTTGGTACTTGAATACCAAATGTCTCTATGAATTTTTAATACCCAACGTTGTGCGCAAGTTATGGAACAAATTCATGAGTTCGTGCACATCTTGATCCCTTTGTTTCCGCAGCATGATCCATTGGATGTACTTATCCTCATAGCTATCGAGAGTGTACTATTGTTCCTTGATACTGTCTCAGAATGAATTCCAAGAGGGTGCGACCGAGAAGAGAGAGCGTTCCCTCCTGTCCTTATGCTCACAATAGGTTTCCCACCAATCTTTGACATGGTGGGAAGCTTTGAGGAGTGAAAAAGTAATATTTTCTCAGTCAAAAAAATCATCGACCAAGAAATACACTTCCAGCAAATTCAACCATTTATCTACGATGTATGCATCTATCTAGCCTTCAATTAAATGAATGTCAAAATTGACCTGTACCTTGAAAGGAGAGGCACCTCCAGAGTGGCTGTTGGATGTAGATGTGCCGCTAGTGGGCAGTCGTTGAAGGATCCGATAAACGTTATCCATCATCGCATTCCTTTGTTTCTCGAGGCCTTCCTTGAGAAATAACTTGATAGGATATCTTGCTCCCTCATCATTATTTTCTTACACCATGGGAGGTCATCGGGGTTTGTGAGGTTGACCTTGTAAGGGTTAAACTAGATCGAGCCCTAACTCATTATACCCTGACCTCGTTGAGGAAATGCAAAGAAAAATAAAAAAAGAGAATACCTCTCGTATATGACTGATCCAGATTGATGCAGGAACACAATAAAATATAGAAATATAAATAAACACAAATATTCAATCGAAATAATACTTCATTTAATTAATATCAAATAATAGAATTATGCTTACAAACATAATGAAAATAAAATAGCTAGGGCATTGGTAACTTGTCTTTGAGAAGAGATGTGGTAGTTACGGGCCTCTGAAATGTATTAAAATGAGGCTCGAAGGCCTAATTATTGTTGAGAAACAATGGAAAACCCTAAACATAAAAAAACCTAGCCCTAGGAGATGAAGCTTCCTAGGGTCGTAACTTTGGCATATGATCTTTGTTTGACGTGCTCAATACCTCGTTAGAAAGATATATCCAAGGAATACAGATTTTGATGTGAGAAATATCAAAATAGCTTTCATGTTGCTCTTGGTTTTCCTAAAAAATGTCGTTTAGGGCATCAAAACAATTCCAGAAGTTCGGGACGTGAAAAGATGCTAAAAATAGTAATTTGCACTGAAACTAAAAAACTAAAAGGACCGATGGTGGAGGTCCAAATGGAATAGCTGGGTGGCCACTTATATCCATCTGGATCTTTCAATCCCAAATTGGTGGATGATTCTTCTATATAGGAATAGTACCCAAATAACATAGGCTTGAAGAGAGCGCAATGAAGTGGATCAAAGAAGAAGGAGAAACATGATGCTTCTAATTAGGGAAAGAAGAAGTAAAATAGGGGAAAATAAAAAAATAAGGTTACCGCAACACACCAATGGAAAGATTCTAGCAACCACTGCAACATTAATGGGCATGCATAAGAGAAGTGTTGGAAGTTTCATCTAGAGCTTAACTCGAAGAGTAAGAAGAAATATAACAAGAATAATAATCTCATGGAAACGAACGTGAAAAACCAAGTTGAAAGGAGATCATATGTCGATGAGAAGATCATTTCTACCTTAATGCAGAAGGAGGTGAATATGAGTAGCATTCAGCAACAGGAAGAGAAAGAAATAACCAAACTCTTCCATATAAAGATACATGTCAAGAAGACAAATATTGATGATATGTTTAACTCATGATCGGAAGCAAATATAATTGTGGTAGAGATGGTTAATAGGTTGGGGTTGTAATTTTGTGATCATGCAAACCCATATCCATTGGCATGGGTAAATAAGGATGGAGAGTTGAAGGTAACAAAATAATATTAAATTATATTTGTTATCAGTGATGATTTGATTGATGAAGTAGACCTAGATGTGGTTCTCCTTGATGTATCTGGATTCATGTTTGGGAGTCCATACATGTGTATGCATGATGCAATATTCATAATTAGAGCTAAAGAGTATTGTCTCATCAAGGACGAAAAATTATTCATCATCAATGCACACAAAATCAAGTCAAACATTTCGCTGGTAAGTGCCAACCTATCCAAGAAATTGATTAGTTCAATCAAGAAGTATGTTTTATTACTTTTCAGAGAAATTAAGCCTATAGAGGAGTCAATGAGAGGAAAGGCATCCCTGAAGGGGTGTATTAAGAAACAAAAAAAATAATTTGACTAGTTTTCATAGACATACAAGGATTTGCTCGGAGAGTATAAAGGGATACCACCTAAAAGAGAAGTGGAACATGAGATCCAACTACTGTTAGACTCCCCGTTGAGAAATATTAGGTTGTACGATCAATCTATTATAGAAAAAAGTTAGATGAAGAAAAAATTATAGTAGCTACTTTAACATGGTGTCATTCAAACGAGTAAATCACCATGTGGGTCACCCATCATCATTCCACCGAATATGGATGGGACTTGGTGGATGTTTATAGATTACAGGGTGTTGAAAACAATCACAATCAAGAATAGATAGCCCGTGCCTAGGATAGATGATTTGTTGGATCAGTTGCAGAAAGAAAAATACTTCACCCTATTATACTTGAAGTATTGATATCATTAAGTCTAAGTAAAAGAAGAATATACCTTGAAGACTTCCTTGAAAACTAGGAAAGGTTTGTATGAGTGGTTAGTCATGTCATTTTCTCTAGGTAATGCACCAACTATGTTTATGAGATTAATGAATGAGGTATTGTGCCCTTTTATAGATCCATTTGTTATTGTCTACTTGGACGATATATTGGTATATAGTGCTACCTAGGAGGAGCACATTTTACATTTGACATAGGTGCTAGAAAAATTGAAGAAGTACTAGCTACTAGGAAATATCAATAAGTGTGAATTTGCATAATAGTATTTGGTGTATCTGGGGTATGTGATCAGTGGAGGAGAGTTGAAGATATATCCTTCCAAGATGTAGGCCATCATGAAATGACCTGTGTATACTAATGTATCTAAGGTCAGGAGTGAAGCATAGTGCTAGAGGAAATTCATAGTGTTTTAAATGGTAGCAACATTGCTCCATGCCATAACAACAAGTGGCAAGAGTTTCCAGTGGAGAAAAGGTCAGAAAAAGGCTTTCAAGGAGCTAAAGAAGAAGATCAATCAATAAATAGCTCTGAAATTACCAAAATTGCAACGACCCTTCAAAGTGGAGACATGTGTGAGTGGGTATGCTATGGGAGCTATTTTGATGCAGAGAGGAAGGCATGTATGCTACCATTATAATGTATTCCATGGGGTATTACTTACCTATGCTACATATGAAAAGGAGCTCTATTCGATGGAAAAATTTGTGAAGATTTGGAAGCACTATTTTATGGGAAAGGAGACAGTAATCGACAAATATCATGAGTCGTTATAGTACTTTCAAGGCCAAAGTAAGCTACAATAGATAATGAATTACAAGTGGTTTGGATTTTTACTACATTTTCATTTGGTGATCAAGTGTAAGAAGGGGAGCACCAACAAGTTGGTTGACAGGCTTTGAATGACACCCAAATCAAATATTACATCTTTTGGGCCTCTTATTCACATGGATCCATTCACCCCTGATGCATATAGAGAGGAATATTAAGAAGATGAGGACTTCAAGGAAGTGTACCGATAGTTGAAGAGTCAGTGTCATGAGCATGATGGCTACAACATTGTTGACTACCATATCTAAGACAAGTTACTCTACAAGGTGGATAAGCTACATGTTCCTAAACATGAGCAATTGTAGTTGATTAGAGAGGCTCACACCTCCAATATTATAGGGAAGTTTAGTGTAGGGAAGACCATGGCTAACTTGTAGAGGTACATGTATTGGCCCAAGATGCAAGAGTAGGTAGCTAGGTACATAAGATGATGTGTTTTTTGATGTACTAGTAAGCGTAGGAATAGGAAAAATACATATCATGCCTTAGATATACCTACTCGTCCTTGGGAAAAAAATTTCATGAGATTTGTAGGAGGTTTACTGACAACCAAGAAGGGACATGACTACATTTTTTTTGTAGTTGAAAGGTTCAACAAGATGTGTTTTCTGATTCCCTCTAAAAATACCATCAACGGGAAAGAAGCAAAAAATTTGTTCTTTGGACAGGTCTCGGTGTAATTTGGGGTACCAAGTTAAATAAATTTAGACAGGGATACTAGATTTCTCAGTGCATTCTAGAATACATTGTGGGAGAATATGGACATGAAGTTGAAGAGATCTACCAAATTCCATCCATAGAAATATGGGAAGATAGAACTTGTCAATAGGACTTTGGTGCAAATTCTATGGGGATATAGCTAGAAGCTTCCAAAAACCTCTGATGAATATTTTTTATACATACAACATTCTTACATTAGAGAAAAGCACACTTCTACAAAAAATTCCACATTTGAAACTTGTTTTGGAAATTTGTCGCCCTCATTATTGGACATTGCCTATGGGCAACATGGAGGAGTGAGGGAAGATCTTACGTGACATGCTTTAAGGGATGAAAAGAATATAGAGAAGACCAAGAAAATTCATCTACATGTACAAGAAACATTGTAGAAGTCATTGGAGAATTATAAGGCGAGGCATGATCAACACAAAACATAAAAATCATTGAAGGTGGGCTATAGAATATGGTTACAGTTGAACAAGTATAGGCTAAAGGGGCCTAGTACGAAAATAAAGTCTATGAGGTATGTTCCCTTTGATATACTACAAAAGGTGGGTTATAATTCTTATTAACTCAATTTACCACGATATATTTTGGATTTAATCAGTTGCGAATGTAGAGAATTTTAAATTCAGTGAGCCTTCCATGCTAGATTAGGAATAGGACCATTTCCTACCTTCTATGGATTTTTTTGTACCAAGTGCTCAGGCAGAGTTGACAGAAGATACAATTTTTTAGAAGAGTTCTAGAACTCCAAGATAGGGGTAGTAAGACCTTTGGCAGATTTGATTGAAGGGACAAATTTTAGGCAAAGCTAAATGGTACACCAAAGAGAAGTTGGAGAAATTTTTTTCTCACCTCATTCAGTAGAAGCTTTTGGGGAGGAAAATCATCCCAAAATGGAGAGTTGTAATACATATTGGATAATTATTTGTTTTTCACACATATCGAGCCATTTGGATTGGAAAAGGGGGAGGAATCAACTAATGGGACCATGTTTTCTATCATGACCTAATTTGGAGAAATGATGTCTGAAACCTTTTGGGATTATTTTGAGCCATGGAATGAAATTTTTTTTGGTATAAAATTGTTGCTTTAGTGTAGGAACATCTTATGTTTTTCTACACACACATATCTTTCCAAAGGCATAAGAAGTATGTCAATTGGAATCCGTATGAAAAATCTATGCCGCTTAGTAGTTGATCTTCCTTTTTTCACACCTATAGTTTAGGAGGATACCACGTCAACCCCCATTATTTATGGAAAAGGATATTTCAATGTGAATATTATGTAAAAATATCTAGAATGGTTTATATTGTAAATGTAGATAAGAGTTGATGTAGCCAAAATTAACCACTAGTAGGTTATTAGGTTGTGTTATAACCATGCCACTAGGAGGAAGTGGCATTCCATTCTTTCGAAAACATTTTGTTCCATAGCTGAGAAAAGGTAACCTGGAGAGATATGAGGTATATAATATGGAGAGTATATGTGCACTATAGAAGCCCACGAGCCACAAACATTACCTCTTTGTGCCTACAACAATATTTCTAAATAGGGAAAGTGAGTGAAGTGACCTGACCTTCTAATTGGGTTTTATATCGAAACAATTTCCCAGAGAGAATATATTGTGTCTTATGTGTGTGCCTTAGCTTATTTTTTCTTTCTCTACTTTTCCGCGTAATTTCTATTTTCATGCATGCACTAATGACATTTAAATATACAAATCTAAAATTTTAATAAAACTGTAATAGTGTAAAAATTTTGTATTTTAATATATTATTATTAGATCTATTGTGAAAAAATGTTTAGTGGAATATAAAAGGTAGCTTATGGATCATCCTACGTTGAGTATGTGCTTCAGAGAGACATTGTGCTGTCTTATGGAATGTCTCCCATCACTGTGGTTTGATCTAGTGGAGAGATAGAGTAGACTTTTCAAGGCCTTGGTAGTTTGACAATGTTGGTTATGATTAGTATATCACCATTGATGCTTATCGATATAGATCATTTCTTATATTAATATTTCAACATGATATTTTCCAATTTATTCATTATGAATTCCTTCCTAGTTAATAGTGGGTGTGGGAAAATGTAACTAGTGTCCTTATTCATAATCTAATGTAATCTATCATTGACGTATTTATTATATTTACCCGTTATATTTATTTTTAGTAAAAGCATGTTATTCATTCTTATAGAGCCATAAAGAAATAAAAATAAATTATTTTGAGTCAAAGAAAAATATACTAGAGTCATGTCCCATTTGGACATCTATAAGAAAAATATTTTGAATTTTATTTTGAGTCAAAGTCCATGAAAATGGTAAAATTCATCCCTCCTTTAGATAAAGTCATCCTTGCCTCTAAGAGACACCTATTAGACCTCTTGGAAAACTATATATAAGAAGATATTTTGACCCTATCCGAGACCATCCATTTTATCAACAAGATAAATATGAAATCAAAAAAGAAGAGGAGTTAAAGCATATCAAAAGAGAGAGAAGAAGGAGGTAAGAAACCAAAAGAAAATTCCAATTTTGACCAAAATGTAAGCTCGGAGTAGCTCACACATGTCACTATGATTTCTAGGGAAAGGGATGAATTTTATGGAGTTTCCATAGGACCTAATTTCATCCTCCTAATGGAGGTTTTATATTTCTAAACATTGACCAAATTTCCAACAATTTTACTATTGTTGACTTTGACTAGAGTTGACCAAATTTGGAGGTGACTAGAAGGAGGGTTGGACTTGAGATTTTGGTGACAATTTAGGGAATTGTTACTTTTCTTGGAAATTTCATTTTGATTTGATTCTATAAGAAAATGGTTGTTAAATTTCCCCCCTTATGGTGTTTTTTTCCTGACTTGGAGCCTAATTTTTGTCTCTTGCTTATTTGTGATCTCTATATGCTTTTGGAAGAGTGGATAATTTTATAATCACATGATGAATAATACTTTACAAGTAATAAGAAGAGTGATAACAATCATAATTAATTATCAAGAAAAATTAAATCAATCATAATCTACACTCCACTTGGATTCTCAACATGGTATCAGGGATAAGGTGAGGGAACATAGATCACATTGTTAAAGACATAATAGAAGTAGAATATAGCCCTCACTTGAAAACATATTTGAAATGATACTTTTGTAGAAACTTTATTTCATGTTTGGTTTCCTTGAAGTCTCTATGTATAACACTTCTATTCTAACAATGCCCTTTTGTAATGAAGGTAACAAGCTTGAATGAGCATCCGACATCATGGCTTGGAAGAAGAGGGGTGATTTAGTTCTTGTAAAAAATGAGGTCATCCAATTTGTTGAAGGAAAATTTCTAGAAATAGATAAGAAAACACTCTTAGGAAGTATCCATGTATAATAAGGGATAAGTCAAATCCCAAAGGATTTTATTTGTGTTCGTCAAATATCATCTCATCAAATGTGTTTTAGAATTATCTGCATCTAAAGAAGTTTATGATAATTTGCTAAAGTTGTACTACATAAATACAATAGCTCACAAGATATCCTTACAAAATAAACTATATCAATAAATTATGAAAAAAGAAGACACTATACCTTCATATTTCATAAAGATATCAAATATTAAAGACCAACTTTAAGAATTTAGTGATCATATATCTAATTCAAAAATAATTATGACTGTAGTCAGTGTGTTACCTAGAGATTGGGATGGCTTTGTTGTAGTCATTTATGCTAGAAAATAAACTCATATTGTTGAAGAATTATGGCTGAATGTACTTTAAAATAAACAATACTAAAGGCTAAAAGAAATAATAAACCTGTCAATGAAGACTCAAAAGCCTTTGCATCTAGATCAAAGAAGAAATTTGAAAATAAAAACAAAAACAAAAATTTAGTAGCATAAATAAAGAGACTTCCAAAATCCAATTCTTTGGTTGTCATGAATATGGGCATTTTGACGGTGTTGGATATCGGCAACATACATGGGGTCTCCTGAATGTGATGTATCAATTACACCTCACACTGTTTGGATTAGGAACCCCATCCAGAGTATTTGCGTGACCTCCATAACATAAGTTTTTCCTTGGTTTCAATGAATAACATAAGATATTATACACATAACATTTGAACACACAAGTGAAACATAGATTGTAATGTGTAAAAGGAAGCTTTCACAAGATGGAAATAAAAAATTATTCTTAAAAACGAAATTAGTAGTATTGTTTTAAGGGAGACACATGAGAGAACAAAAATATTTGCTAGTTATATCCTGAAGTAGTTCACATAGACAAAATGATCATTAAAGAAAATTCAACACATTTTCAAAAATATGAGCACCAAATATAATGAATTAGACCAATTTCCTTAGCACATATGGACATAAAATATACCACAAACATATAAATAATAGCCTTATGACATTCATGATACATGCATGAAAATGTGTTGGCTTAAAGAGGTTCTAATTACTAGTTGAAAGATCCAAGTACATAGTTAGAATGGCGAGGCACCAACTCTAGTAGTGGAACATTAAGTCACTTCTTGCTTCTCCGAAATAATTATTTTCTCTCCTATGCCAAGATGAAGAAACAAAAGCTAGCTCTCCAAAGTCTAAGCATCCAAAATCCTTTTGGTTCAGTTATGAAATTGTTTTTATAATAATAGGAATGACCTTTCATATTCCCATGACTCTTAGAATTATAATGTGACCTTTGTAATTCTATATGACTCTTGTGTCCACATGTGACTTTACACATTCCACATATGACTGTTGGATTTCTACACCTTTACCTTTTGTAATTTATTTTTGATAATTAGGTCATTACATTGACATGATTATTTGGAAAAAAAAGTTGACACATATGACATTGTGATGACACTTGTACAAGCCATGAATCGAAAATGATGCCATGGGTATTCATAAGAAGGTGAAAATGCTAAGATACTCCCTTTGTTTCTTTTTATTCAATATTCACGAAATAGATACTATTATCTTCATCTCCACCCTCCGAAGGGTCTTGGATCAGTGTCAGAACCTTTTTATTCATCATGACATGTCATCAATCTATCTTAGTTAAATATCTATGCATGTATTCATGATGGTTCTTCTTTGTGCTTCTATGTTCTTTCTGCTTGAAACTTTCCGTGAGCCTCATCTTTCCAGGTTGAGATAGTATACATGCCAATGAAGTTCAATCACAACAAGGACATACAAGTTGGAAAATAATCTATCCTCTCTATAACTTTCTTATGGAAGAAGTTTCTAGAGATATGCCTGTGTGAAGAATAAAAGAGGAAGACTTAATGAGGATGACGCAATTGAATTAAATAATGGCTAAGGATAACACAACTAGTCACTAGGTTTGTGCCATGCACTACGAGGAGGAGCTCTTCAACGTCGAGAGTAGTGGGAAAGTATAAGGGGTAGCGATGATGGGCTTATTGACTTATGATGTGCCATGCGCTAGGCGTAAGAGAGTTGGAAACAATGAGAGAATAGTTTGACTCAATAGTGACCGAGAGGAGGCCTCATTGTGCTCTATGACTATGCCATTTGTTGAGGAAAGAAGTAGGACAAGTCCTGGGCATAGAGAAGGATTACATTAAACAATGTGAGAAAGACTAAGCCTTATAACTACACCATGCACTAAGAAGGAAGGGAGGGCCTAATAGATAGCACATTTTTCCTCAATAATGAACAAATTATTTCTTAAAGTGTGCCTTGTGTTGCGAGGGAGAGATCTAAACAAGTCTCCAGTGCACTATGTAAGGCTAGTGACTAAGAGTTGAGTCACTCTTGGTTATAAATAAGTTATGTGTCGAGAGGGAAAAATAGGGTTGAGGCTACGACAATTTTCCCCAACAGTGGCCCACTATTTGTTATAAATGCACTATGTACCCCATGCTAGTGTAGTTTGATGTGATAGTGACTGTCCGTAACAGGTGATTGGGAAGTTTACTAAGATAGGTACTAGAAGGTAGGTCACTTTTGCTAAGATATGTTTATTGGATTTGAGAGGGAGGAGACATTTTATGGTAAAATCTACTTTTCTAGATGGCTACTAGAAATTTTCCATGCACTATACAAGGTATAATTGGTTAAAAGTCAATGCAATGAGTAGGTACAAGAAACAAGTGTTAGGTGATTATTATTTGAAGGTATTTAATGTGAAACCATAGTTGATGACTTGAAGAGCATGTAGTAAAAAATTATGAGAGGAAAAGGTATCATCAATGGGCCTCATGAAGAGGATGAGCTCATCACCTATTGATAGGTTTAAGGTTTCATAACTTTCACTAGGAAATAGGAACAAGAAGAACTCCAAAACCAATAACTGTCGAAATATTAGAATAAGAGAGGGAAAAACATCCCAACAAGACACAAACATGGATCACACACATAAAATCCAATAATACAAGCTATGGGAATGAAAAAGACTCATGGACATCAATCACACCTTCAAACTACAACAAAGAAACTCTTTTTTCTAAGTGCAACAGTTGAAACCTCAAATTATGATAATTAGAATACAAGTTGTGACACAATTTCCAACTACAACTAGAAAGTGTGTTGAGTTGTAGGAATGTGTCCAACGGATATTTTGATGATATATAGGACCATATATTTTAGAATAGTTTGCTAGAACTTCCTATAGTGGTGTCCAAAGGTGAGTCACATACAAGAGTGAAAATAATTATACGTGACAGCTACAACTATAAGAAAATACGAAAATGACACTTTCAAACGCTAAATAAATTGAAAGTGACAAATTCCAAAGTGGATATAACATGAAAATGACACATTCTAGAGTGGATATAACATAAAAATAACACTTTTTAAAGTAACAAAAAGGAAAATGGACAATTGCGAACATGAGAAAGACACTAGTGAAAACAAAGGTGTGGAAAAGATACATTTGGGAAAACACACTGAAAGAGAAGTACAACTTCAAACAAAGTGAGAGGGATTGTCCATACAAAATGCACAATGAATATAAAAAATTTGAGCTTGCATAAAAAAATAACACTCCTACATTTATCAAGGACTAGGAGTGTGTGAGAAAATGACTTTGAAAGTTATAAATGATGTACAAGACTCATATAATTAGCACAAAATTAATCGACAATGAAGTGACCATAGAATGACATATCATAATATCTTAACTAGGATTGAAATTTCAATGGTAGGAAATTTAATTTTTACAGGGTGTTTATCACAGTTTCAATAGGGCACTACAAGAGAGATTGACCTAATAATCCTAAAAAAAACAAAAGGAATGGAATACTTAAAGAATTAATAGTTGAATATGAGGAAGCTCCAAATAAAAAAAATAAAGATCTCAAGGATATCTAATATTAAAATATCATGAGGACTACAACTGGTGTAGCATGCATTAATCCTTACACTAGTTTTATGTTTGAGGTTTACTTTTTCATACAAGATATTCAACATAATAATGAAGGGTAGAGAATGTGGATTTGTAAATAGGAGTTTGTAGTAGAATCATTGGAAAAGAGTTTTGCAGAAGTGTCAGAGAAATTAGTTACATGACAAAAGCCTTTGAAGTGAAGTTTCTTGATGACAAGGGATCTTATATCTTGACAATAAACACGAGAGTTGGAATGTATAAGTATAGATTGAAGTAGGAGTAGGTATTATTTCTTGTCCCATTGAATCTCGTCATAGGATAATTTATCTGATTTGACCGAAGCCTATAGGAAAAAATCCAAAGGAGGAAAGAACGAGTTTCTTTGCATATTTTCTTTGTTTCGATTGGCCCAAGTTTATGCAACTTACTAATGATTTGGAGGGGAGTTATGTCTAGATATTTTTTATGGAATGAACTTGTGAACATGATTAGCTACAAATGTGCATTTTGGAGGAGGGTGAGCTTTATATTAGGGGTTCGTTAGTAGTCTTATCTCTATGTTGAAGTAGCAGAAGATGGTCACATCACCTCAAGAAAATGTATAAGAAACAAATTCTTGAGAAGAAGGGTTTAGCAAAACTTTTTTAGGAGATTAGGCCATAGAATCAGGGTAACTGACATAGTTTCCACAAGAAGCCATAACAAGGTGACAAAATCTAAGGTAGAAGTGTGCACAGGGTCTAGTGCTTCAAGTATTGAATTTCCTCAAAGGTATGTTGTGTTGTCCTTCGAATTTGTTGGCTTATAAGGTGATGTAGGTCTACTTTGGAAAAGCGTTCGGAAGCCAAATTATAGTGATTATAAAGGGCTATTATTGGACTTTTGGAAGCCCTAGAATAATGGACAAAAGGAATATTTATCGTTATGTTTGGGAAGAATTATAAAGCCCAAGTATTGACTCTTTGGGGAAGTAAAGAATCGGCTAAATGAGATAGTTATCAATCCATATTTCACTCTATTGTAGATAGGCCAACTTTAGTAATTAGAGGAAAAGATCTAAGTTTGGTCTTCCTCGGAGAATAAGAGAAACAAAATATTTACTTGTTTGTGTTGCAATTTTGGCTCCATAAATTGTTCAAACTTGATCAAATGGACTAGTTGTTGACACACAGGATTCAACCATGATAATTTTCAATCACCAAAGATGCTTTTTTAGAACCCCACTTTCATGGAATACCATGGTTCTGATAGGATCTAAAAAGATACAAAAAATCTCCACAAAAGAATAGGTAGTTGATGTAAGGGAAGGATGAGTAATTCCAATTCAAGCTTGGTCTTGTAGATATCTCATCCCTATTTGACATCAAGTAAGGATGGATTATCCTCCCAAGATAAGACAGAGTGAGTTTGGAAACATGGTTTTCCTTGAGTCATGTATAGTTACAAATCAGGATTAACACCGTAAGTCAAGTACATGGAAGCGATAATTGTAAGGTCCCATCTTACCAACCATGAATATTATAGTGAAATAAAGGTTATATTGACCACTAAGAATCAAAATATGATATATTAATATATATTTTTAATTTTGTTTACTTAGCACCTGTACTTTAAACCCTCACCCATAAGATACTTTATATCAAGTTTCTCATTGCACATATCAAATGACATTTATGGACAGTAATCTTATAAAATTCATTATAAATACTTTATTTCACTCCTAACAATTCATTATAAATCTTATAAAATTTAACTCTATAATTAATCCATCATGTTTAATGACATTTCCAAACATGACCTCACACTCTTAATCATGTCCTCGAAGATTATCAGCATGTATATAACCTCATTTCTCATTGTCTCACAATAATTCCAATAATTCTTGAATTGAACTTCACACAAAAGAAATACTAAAATCCATATTAATTGAGGCATTTATACAAACATTTTAGGAACATGTATAACTACAAACATTTACGAAATTTTACAAATATCTTGTCTCCATGTAAACTAAAACCATTGGGGAATTTTGAGAAATACTTAGCAGACATGAAATAAATTTCCATAAATATGTTTAAACTATCAGAGTATAAATCATTGAGACATTAAAACAATAATTTAGAAAATACCATGAATCATATTAATACCATAAATATAAATAAACTGGTAAATTGAAGATGGTAAAATATCTTCAAAACCAAACAATAGAAAATCCATATAGGGAAAAAACAAATCTACAAAAACAACTAGAAACCCCTTTGTTACAAATCCTATCTTCACTTATGATTTTTTTACAAACAATTAATAAATATAATTAACTACAACGATTGAGAAATTATGAAAAATATTTTGGAAGCATGCAATATACAACCACTAAGGATTTTTAACGAATAGTTTTCAAGAATGCAATTTAAAACCATTTAGGCATTTCGTCAAGCACTTGGCAGCCATAAACCCTTAAGGAAGTTTCACAACAATTAGATAAGATGAAAATAATATTCCTCCTTCTAATATTCAAAAATTGAAACATCAAATGTTGACATATTAGAACATGGAATAAATGATCTAAATCGTATCCCCAAAACTCGATAGCAGACATACATAGATGCCATTAGCAATATGTGAAATCATCCAAATTTATGATTTCATTTCAGAAAATTATTTTTTTGAATAAAAGTGGGGGTTAAATAGTCTCATGATATGAATACTCCCTCATGTTGAGTTGAATCACATCTAAAACTTTGAGGGATGCAATTCTTTAATATATAAATAAAAAATTGAATCCCTAATATCTCATTTACCACTTTTGTCAAACACGTGGAATGAAAAATTTCATCTACATATCTCCATGAATAAAGGAAACCAAAAATTAAGCTACTATGAGTTGTTCATTGAATTTATGAATTTCAAAATCCCCCATAGGAGATATTGGTATCTATATTTTACTAAGAATTTTACAACCTACAAAGTTACTTCCCTTGACATAACTTTCCTAGCTTGTTGAAGGCACTACCACATTTTCACAAACACATGGAATCCCTGAATGTTACAACCATTAAGGCTTTCTTTCAATTAGTATGTATTCATGTAAGCTAACTGAACTACACTAAAAACTCAAATCACAAAAATATTGAACTATTAATAATAATATGAAAAATATGCTATAAAATGACTAAAAATTAGCTCAAACATAGCTCAAGCCTTTTATGTTCCAAACCATATTTTTTCATTTTATTTTAAGGGTGGATCATGTAATTCCTCCAAGGATAGTTTGATGACATGTCCATTTTCTTACCTCTCTTGTAGATTGCAAGTTAGAACTTATTCGTGCCTAGTTACATATAAAATTACCCATTCAAGGATTTTTCCCAACACTTTGCAAACATTCCTTGAAACCCCTTCTAAAATACATCTAATTACCTATTTCAATTGAAACGGAAAAGTACCACAAGTCATCAAACTCTTTCCCAACCTCCTTCACAATAATTTATTGTAATTACTTTTACTAGTATTTTTCTTTCTTCCTCAATTCACTACAATACCAATGTTAGTACAATAAAATTCAACAATAATAATAATTCCAAATTAACATCTAAACATGAATATGTATAGGCTACTCTTAGTATTCATTCTTAACTTAGAAGGTACTCTTCCAAATAATATAATCTTAATATAAAATTGTATGATTACAAAAATTAAAATTTCTACAATTCTTTACGCTAACACTATACTAAAATTTCAAGGAAAATACATTTATACCCGATATGATATTCAACTCTAACAATTAAAGAGATGCTCTATCTATGATTCCTTAAATACTCTATTTGAACCATTTGTTTTACATCCAAACCATATCTAGAAATAACTTCTCCCCATGGAACCCACAAAGTATATAAGTTCATAGTCGGTACCAAAATATAATAGTACATATATATACAAGGAAAGTTGAGGAACATAAGCTTAAATTCCTCTAAATGCCACTCATGGTTAACTCCACCAGGTAGAGATACTTATTAATTTATTTTAGGAATTTTATATTCATTTTGAGATCATTTGGCTACTCTCCAGGTATCTCTGTCTCAAAATATTCTTCAAGTAACTACAACTCTTGGTATTATAATGAACCTCCCCCCCTCCCACCACCAACGCCTCGCCCCCCCCCCCCCCCCCCCCCCCTCCAGGTAAGAATACATGGGACACATATATATGAGGAGCAAAAAATACTTGTCATAAAGGAGGAGAAATATGCATGCCTTAAGGTAGAGTAACATATTCCATTTAGGCGAGTCTAACTCATACCATTAAGGAGAGAAACACTTTCCTTAGTAACTTATGTCATTAAGGACAGGTACACATGCCTTATTTAAGGAGAGTGTGAAATATGCATTAAAGAGAGTGTAAGAGGAATAATTATGACACACATTTAATGAGTGTAAGAGGAATTTTTCATCTTGGATGAGTGCATAAGAGTGATTGTAATGTATTGTTAAGAGAGAGAGACTTACACAGAGCCATGAGGTTCATCAAGGAAGGATATGTGAAGTGATTAAGGTGATGAAGGTGACTTGTAATTCCTTTTAATAATAATATCTTAGTATAAGAAAGGATAATAATAATAATAATAATAATAATAGTAATAGTAACATTGATGATTAAGCCAAGACTAAAATATTAAGAGTGATTAATGATAAGTGACTTTCCTTCAACTATACTTGATTACCAATTGATGCAATGAAATTTAATATTTTTGGAAATTCATGCTTGAGATGTTAGAAATGACATTCTATTTTTAGAAATTCACTCCATTATTGTCATAAATGAGATATTATTGAAGGAAATTTGTCCATGAGTTGCCAATTTTCAACAACCATGAGTGGTATTTCTGTTCCAAAGAATATATATTTCACACACTTATTACATGCATATTTGTGCCCTAGTATATTGAGGAATCGATGCCCATATCTAATCTAAAGGTCCAAGATTCCATACCTTGATATTTTAAATATTTAGGACTCTATGACTTATTAATTTTTATTATAGATCAAAGAATCCAAGTCTTTGTATTTCATGGATTTATGACTCCACACCCTACTTTCCATGGCTTCCCATCTCCTATGCTTTGAAACTTCTCTCTTCACCTTAAGGTACTAATAGTGAGCTCAAACCCACCTGATGGTTCGTTGGTAATATATTGTTCCAAGTCTTGTACACATCACAATCTCATAGATCAAAGGAATCAAATGAATTTCACAATGAAATTAACTTAATCGTATTTTATGAAGAATTGTGCCTAAATTCCACAATCATTTATAATTTGAGCATCCTTTTTGGAAACCGGCCAGGTCCCCCGCTACATCCTTCTTAGTGAAAAATTAAGGATGTATAATCATAAAAATCATCTATCATCCATTAAGTATAATTAATAATATTTTCCACATAAACATGATCATACATAGATATATGTGTCTCAATGCTCGATTGCCATCCATGTCATACACCTATGTAAAAACTAGGATACCGAAAGACACAAATTTAATAATATGCACTTATCGTAAGCATATAGGACCATGTAACCCAACCAAATTTTATAGGACACATTCTTAAACATAATTATGACACGCATAATATTTATATATTAGCATCAAAATAACCCTCTCCAAGTGTCACCGAAGCTTACTAACTAAGAAGGGACACTATAACAGGGAGAATTTTGGATTAGATAAGACCCTTTGATAGACATTCTTGACTCATCTACTACAATGGGTTACAATTAGCACACTAAGTTGAGTACATGGACTTGGATAAAGTATGGTCTAGTGGATAGAAATTTCCTTGAGGGAAATGGTCCAGTGGAGGACATACTCCAATTCTCCAAGGTTGAGTATGTCCCTCAGAGAGGTAGTGTGGTGTCCTATGGAATGCCTCCTAGCATTGTGCTATGATCTAATGGGGAGACAGAGTGGACTTGTCAATTCCTTGGTATTTTGAAAATTTTAATTCCTTGGTAGTTTTAAAATGATACATATGATGATTCTATCATCATTGATGCTTATCAATCTATATCATTTCTTATATTAATATTTCAACTTCAAATTGTCATATTGACTCATTATGAATACCTGGCTAGTTAAGAAAGAATGTTGCAAAATGTAACTAATCTCAATCTTAATAATGTAACGTAATATATCATTCATGTATTTATTATATTCATTCATTATAATGATTTTTTGTCAAATAATCTTATTCATGCTTGTAAAGTCAAAAAGAGTGAAAAAAAAATTATTTCGAGTTAAGGAAAAATATACTTAAGTCATGTACCATTTGGACATTTGTAAGAAAAAAAATTGAATTTTATTTTGTTTAAAACCACCTAAATATTCAAACTCATCTGTCGTTTGGAATAATTCATCTTGGTCTCCAAGAGCCACCTATTTGACCTCCTGGATAGTTATATATAAGAAGCTAGTTTGAACCAAATGGAGATAAATTATTCATTTGACCAAAAAGGTACATCTAAAAAAAATAAAAAATTAAGAGGATTCAAAGAAAATAAAAAGAGAGAAGAATGAAGCAAAAAACCAAAATAAAATTCCATGCTTTATCTAAATTTTAATGTTGGAGCAACTCACACATGTGACTGTGATTTCTGTGGGAATGATCAAATTTTCTGAAGTCTAAGATCTATGAGTGTTGACAATATTTTGGATACTTTAACTATCATTGACTTTGACTAAAGTTGACAAAATTTGGAGGTGACATGAAGGAGGGTTGGACTTGACATTTTGGTGATATTTTTGGGTATTCATCTTGGTCTTGGAAATATAATTTTGATATGACTAAATAAGATAAGGATTGTTGGGTTTTCCCCCTTGTGGGATTTTTACTTGGATCAAAGCTTTGTTTTTGTCTCTTACTTCTTTGTGATCTCTATATTTTTGTCGAATACTGAATAATTTTATAATTTGTTGATGACGAAGGCCTAACAAGTAAAACAAATAGTGATAACATTCACAATTAATTATCAAGAAAGTGAGATAAATCATAAAATACACTCCAATTGGTTTCTCAATAGGATGATCCACATTCATCACATCTGCTAATGGATATTTTCATCTGGTAAGAAATTGCAGAATTTTTAATCACATTTTATCCAAATAAGTTAATATTATTGAAATTTTGGCAAAAATGCATGTTTTTTAGTACAATTGATCCATTGAATGGATCTAAAAATGGTAAAATATTTGATCAAACAACACATAACTTATGAGTAAAATAATAGATGGGATCCACCACTCACATCACAAATTATTAATATTGTATTTTTTAACACACCCTTGCACCCCTTTGGGTGATTCTTATTTTATAGAAGGTGTTATATGAACATTAACACAAACTCCAAGGTTTATTATGAAGTTTGGGTCACAAAAATCCTCTTTTTCAAATCTCCTCAATACTTAAAATAAATAACACCATCACATTTGGTTGATCGAGAGATATATAGTGATATCATTTATCTTAATTTAACTTTTGGATTGTAATATTTTCTCATTTAAATATTTTATCATTAAATCTTGCCACATTGGCAAGCATGGCCACCTGGAAATTCTGAATGGTATATGTGACTCTGCGATGTAGCTAAAAATATAACATCACTCCCACCACTTCATAATTCCATAGTGCTACTGTGTCATATTGATATTCCTTCAAATAATTCCCTAGTAAAATTTTGTAATGCGACAATAAATTTCAAATACATTACTGAAGCGTTTCCTTTCTCAAGCCCTCTATCAAAAACTAGATAGAAGATGATAACAATAACCTTGTATTTTTAATTCCTTTATTTGAAATAATTCCCCATGTCTTGTTTGATGTGGCATGAACTATGGTGCCAACTAGAGGCCACATCATCGAGTGTCACATCATATGTTTACATTGCTCATTTACATAATGATAATTCCATCTGACCATGTGGCATCCTCTAATGGTGCCATGTGTCATCGAAAAATGGAAATATTTTCTATATAAAAAAGGTAGATTCAAACTATCACATGTCACACCATGGAGGTTTCACATTAGTAATATTCCACATCACCATCCACGTTGTATCCACGTAGCCTTGCTTGGTATACATGGTAGCCTGTGCTAGGCTCCCATAGATCCAAGCTCCTCTATGCAAATTCACACCTTTATATTATACAAAGTTCTAGTTTTTTTTTGAAATTTACCCACCATACCTCGATAGCATAGTGTGATATTTCCACAGTGCTGAGACAAGAGGTAGGTACCATGAAAAACTTGGTCGCGGTTGGACAATAGATTTCTTATCATGTGACGAAGGGGACTCTCCATATTGAACCCTTAATCTACAATGAAAATTTGAAATGTTATTAATGGATATTTCTTGTGAATAGGAGAAAAGTATTATATGATGTGAATATCCATGCAAAACGCTAGGAATAATCACATCCCATGGTCCATTAATATATCTTAGCCTATAAAACCAATGCATGCCATAAGCCAAGGGAGTCACAATGTGAAAGGAATATGTCCCTTCAAATAATGAGGAAATATTTTTTTATGCTCTCCATCATAGTTATCATTCTCAAGTGATGTATGTTGATTTTTGTAGCTTGGGAGGTACTCCAAGCCCAACGGTTCAAGGTTTGGTGGTAAAGGCACCACAAGGGCAGCTTGTGGGCTGGGAACACAAGTGAGGGGTTTTCCACCCATCATGGTATGTTTAAAAACAATGATGATGTCATGGCATGTGATGGATGAGGATGACATTTCTCTATGATGTGATTCCAACACATCAGGAATCATCCAAATCCTAGTTTTCGTTAGAGAGAAATGAATTTTTGAAGTTCATTAGGTAATTATTGGTTGCCAAATCATTTAGGTTTGCTGTAAAACAGTGCCAATAGATGGGTCTCTTCAAGTAAATCCATGGAGGCTTCAAGTCTATAAACAAAAGAGGATTTGGAGTTATTTCAAGCATCCAAAATTTTTCAACACTTCCTCTAAAGAAACTCGGTGGAGAGAAGAAGATAAGGCCGTAGTAAAGGACCATATGAAAACTTGGAGAGTTCTGAGATCAACAAGGAAACTTCTGTGATTGGACCAAATGTATGGAGTTAAATTCATCTGGATTGAAGGGATATTACAGGGCTAATTTAAGGGTTTTTTAGGTGTGTATTGTTGAGTAGCTTAGGGAGTAGCAAAGAGGAGAAATATGTTGTTGTTTTGAGTGTGGATTGGTACAGAAAAGAGCAGAAAAATAGAATGCGGAAGTTAAGAGGAGAACGAAGCTATTAAGGGTACTTATTTTGGCCTGTTGAGGAGACCGAAGGCTATAACAAGTTTCTTAACAAGGCCACACACCATAGCCAACAAATTGAGATTGTTTTCAAGTTGGTTTTATGTGGTTAGTGCAGAAAAAGGGACAACATGGGGTTTCAGGGTCTCACCTTGGAGGTTTGAAACCAAATAATATTATATTGTTGACCTATGTGGAGGTTAAGAGATAGTAGGTGTGCCCTAACCAGTTGTGCAACAATTATCAACTGTAGCAAGTTGCAAAAAAAATGCATTTGGGAGGAGTGTTGGGTCAATTCATGACCAAATTGGATGATGTTAGTGAGAAACCTGTTCAAGCCAAATGTATTACCTTTAGAGGTGGCAAAGCATCCTACTAATATCAGATTCAACAATGATGAGATTGGGTGCCATAGTAATATTGGAGGGTAATTTCTTGGAACCAAAAGTAGTCCTAGATGATCTATCTTGAACGATGAAGAGCAGTTGAAGGTTGAGTGAAGGAAGGTGTTGAAATGCAACACTTTGATGGAAAAATTTTGTCGCTAACCTGGAATATTGGAGCTCGGGAATTATACCTATCTAGAGAGCATATTGTATCATCCCATGTACCCTCTACAAAATGACGTGCATTAGTGTTAGGTGTCAGCCTTGGTGGAGTTTCGATGTGTAGATGCCTTGACGGACTAAGGTATTATTAGTGAGCATTACGAAAGAAAAGGATGGAAATGATGAGATACAACATTGTGTTTATTAGTGTAACTTGTATACCATAGACTATTGTATTATTCAGATTTTGTTTAATATAACGAAGATAGGGGATTGTACATTATTTTACATTTTTTTTAAAAACTATGTATATTGTGCATATGTGATTTACTGCTTTCTATTTTGTGTTGTGCAAAATAATTTATGGTTGAGATTCTTGGTTGGGTAGCATCAATAATTTAAGGCTCTAACCTAGACCGAAGATCATGGAAATTCAACATGGTATCAGAGTGTGCCTGAGCTAATTTGTAAGCTAGTAAATCAGAGCTTGTGCAACGAAGTACAACGTGAGAGGGATTTGGTCTCATTACGAGTGAAGGAGTCACAAAATTGTCGTAGTTACAAGTAGATCTCTGATATGAGGATGGTTGGAAGGATTATCCAAATACACTCCTTGAAGGAAAGTATGAAGTTGGTCTTGCAGGTCAATAAGATCTGGAATTTTTTTGAGAATGCATTAAAGGAGAAAACTGACCCTAAGGAGCTAGAAATATGAGAAGATTTGGATACGAAAGCTAGGATGATCATCCTTGATGGTGTGAAGAATTCCTATATAACTCATGTCTTTAGAAAGAACAATGCACATTAGATGTTTATGGCTCTTAAAAAAATTGTTCTAGAATAAGAATGATAACCAGGTACTAGTATTAGATGATAAATTGAAATCAACCAATATGTTTAAGGGTGAAAGAATGATTTCATATCTAATGAGGTTGTCTCAGGTTTGAGATGAGCTTGCTTTTTTCGAGGTCAAATTTTCATATGTAAAAATTGTAAGGACTTCCTTGAAAGGGTTCATCGAGGAATGAAAACCATTTATCAAAGGAATCATTGCTAGGGAGATGATGCTAGACTGGAATAGAATATGGGATGACTTCATTGAGGAAGAGTTGTGAGACGAGGATATTCATCCATCAAGGAAGGAATATGATGACATGGCTATTGCATCGAGAATGAAGGGTAAGCTAGAAAAGGATCTAAGTAAAATCAAGTCTTTCAGTTGTGCTGAGATGGGTAATTTTTTTTTCGAGACACCCATTGAGTACACGATATGACGAGAAAGGGAAGAAGAAAGGAAATGATATAATTTATTCAACATAAATAGATGATCTCGCTAGGATATTGGAAGAGGAATTTTATACGATTTCTCATTTCTCATAGGGTACTATTCAAGAGGATGGATGGTAGATGGACAGTGGTGCGACGAAGCACATGATAGGGTCACAGGAGGTTTTTGACACTCTAGCTGAATGGGACTCAAAGTTTCACATGGTGTTGGGCCACAAGAGTAAGTTGGAGATCTGAGGATTAGGGGTGGTACCATTCCAGATGGAGACATGATGTATGATACAGGCCTAGTATGTATTGTATGTACCAGGACTCAGATATAGTGTCATCTTTGTCTCGATGATGGAGAGGAAGGGGTTTGAGGTATTTTTCCACAATGGGAAGGTAATACTCAACCCTAGAAGCTATAATCTTGATGGGATTATTCTTCGAGTCAGGGAATATGGTATCTCCATATTGGCGGGAAAGCCTGAGGATCATGGGAAGAAGGAGGGGTCGGTACAGGCTCTAGAGAAGTAGGAGTAGATGCAGGTTTAGGTGAATGCTTCAGGGGAGAAGGAACAAGTTCTCGAGAATAAGATACAATTTTTAGAGAAGGTCCAGGATCTAGAAGCTTAGAGGGATTCAAGTTCTAGAGGTAGTTTTCAGATTTAGAGGGAGAATTTGTAGCCCAAGAAGAGCGTTTTGTCAGTGGGGAGTAAGGTTTTTTCCACACCTCGAAAGAACAAATCGTGGTGTTATGAAATCAGCTCCAAAAATAGAATAAAATACAGATCAACACCTTGAAATTCAACCACTTCAAGGGGGAAACCTCCTATACATTACATAAATGAATGATTCTTGGATGATACAAATGACAAAACCTGCTTCTAAATATAGGAGTCCATGGGATCGCAATATAATCCTAGCCGACCTAACAATAATAATGTAAGGGCACAATAATAACAATATTGGGGTTATAAGGGTACAACAATAATAATAATAGGGTTACACTAACCACAAAAATGGACTACACTAGCAATATAGGGACCTAACATGCCCTTCTCCTTCAAAAAAGTGTTGTCCTCAACGCTTGACTAGCTATGGATGCTTCTGTATAAAACTCTCATCCTCCCATGGAGAATATTCATTGGGTAAGTTCTTCCACTTGATGCGATACTCTGAAATTGATCTATTTCGTAGCTATACAGTTCTTGTTTCTATGACTACTTCAGGTTCAAATATGATTTTTCCTTCCTCATCAAGTTCTGGAAATATTGTTTGGAGTGGAATTTTGTCACCTATAACCTTCTTTAAGCATGAAACATGAAAAATTGGATGCACTCGCGAAGCAACCAAGAGCTCCAATTTGTATGCCATAGTACCAATCTTTTGCAACACCTTGTAAGGACCACATTACTTTGACAATAATTTATTATCCTTCTTAGCTTGCTTGAGGGACATTTATTTATATGGTTGCATCTCTAAGAATACCTAGTATCCTACATCAAATCTTCTCTCGTTGCGATGTTGATCTGCCCGTTGTTTCATTTGATTTTACGCCAAATTTAGGTTATCCTTTAAGAGTTGGAGAACTTGTTGTTCATGCTCAATGTGATCTTCCACTTCTTGAACCTTATAATTTTCTCTTAAAGATGATGTGATGGACAGTGGATGATATCCATAAAGTGCCATAAATGGGGTAATTTTTGCTGCAGTATGGAAGGAAGTGTTATACCACCATTCAACGAGATTTAACCATTTTACCCATTGTGTTTTCTTATAAAATAAAATAAAACGAAGATATCCTTCCAAAAATTTATTCACTATCTCAATTTGATTGTCGGATTGAGGATGATAAGATGATATATGATCTAGTTGAGTACCCAAGCAAGAAAATAATTATGTCCAAAACTTTCGATTAAAAATGGGTTCCTTGTCACTTCCAATAATCTTTGGGTTTCCATGTAGATTTTTAAATATTTCCATAAATGCAGTAACAAATGTACTTTATTTAAATGGATGAGATAATGAACAAAAATTTGCATACATGGTAAGTCTATCAACTACCACCATGATGACAATCTTTCCTTCGGACCTAGGTAAACCTGTGATAAAATCCATTGAAATATCCTCCCAACGTTGACCTGGAATGGATAAAGGTTGTAGAAGACCCGGGGTATTAATTATCTCAACTTTATTTTCCTGTAAAACCAAACATTCCGCCACAAACTTTTGAATATTGGATTTAAGGCCATCCCAAAAAAATTATTTACTCGCCCTGTCGTATGTTTTTTAAAATCCTAAGTGTCCTCCTAAAGGAGAAGTTTGAAATTCCAAAATAATATGTTGTTTTAGTTGGGAATCCTTACAAATATATAAGTGATCTTTGTACCATAAGGAATCATTTTTCCAACTAAATGTATCAGATGTACTAGGATCTTGTTGCAACTTTTGAATGAGTGTCCACAATTCTTCGTCCTTCTTCCATTCATCCCTTGCTTTGGTTCTCCAATATGGTTGGATAATAGAAATGGCACAAAGAAATGCTTCCACCTCTTCATCCTTTCTTGAGAGTGCATCTGCAACAACATTGATCTTCCCTATTTTGTAGATGATTTCAAAGTCAAAACCCAACATCTTTGTGACCCATTTTTGGTGCTCTTCTGAAGATAGCCTTTGTTCCAAAAAGTTTTTAAGACTATCATGATCATTTTTTAACTTGAAGTGTCTTCCCATTAGGTAAGGTCGTCATTTCTTTAGTGCATGTAGTATTACCAACATTTCCTTCTCATAAATAGCTTTTTGTAAATAGACTCCTTTGATTGGACAACTTTCAAAAGCAATGGGTCTTCCTTCTTGCATTAAAACAACACCAATTCCATTTCTTGAGGCATCACATTCCACAATGAAGGTTTTTGTGAATTCTAGCGTATCTAATACTGGTGTTAGGCACATTGCCTTTTTAAGTTGTTGAAGGCCTTAGTTGCTTTAGGAGTCCATGAAAATTAATCTTTCTTCATTAATGTTGTTAGAGGTGCTGCTATTCTCCCATAAATCTTAACAAAATTGCGATAATACCTTCTTAACACAAGAAATCCTCATAATTGCTTTATGGTTGTGGGGACTTTCCATTCCTTAATGGCTTTAATTTTGTTAGGGTCTACCTTAACACCCTCATGTGATACAATATGACCCAGATATTCCACCTCTTGTACTCCAAAGAAACAATTGGATGTTTTTGCATATAATTGTTTCTCCTCCTATAGTTTGAGCACCTTGTCAACATGTTGAACATGATCCTTCCAAGACCTGCTGTAGATTAGTATATCATCAAAAAATACTAGCACAAATTTTCTAAGGAAGGATTTGAAAATGGAATTCATCAACCCTTGAAATGTAGAAGGTGCATTAGTAAGGCCAAAAGGCATGACCAAAAATTCATAATGACCCTCATGACCTTGAAATGTTGTTTTTGGAATATCTTCAGTCTTTGTTCTATTTTGATGGTATCTTGAACGAATATCCAACTTGGTAAAATAAATTGCTCGATGTAATTCATCCAATAATTCATCAATCACATGAACTGGAAATTTATCTTTAATAGTGATCTTATTGAGCTCCCTATAATTTTTACACATGCACCATGATGCATCCTTCTAGTCCACGAATACTTCTGGAGCAGAGAAAGAAATTTGACTAGGTTGAATTATACCGGCCTCTAACATTTCTGCAATCATACGTTTAATTTCGTTCTTTTGTACATAACGATATCTATAAGGCCTGATGTTTAGAGGGACACTTCCTGGAATAAAATTAATAGCATGATCATGATCATGAATAGGTGGGAGTCCTTTGGGAGTTTCAAACACCTTGGAATGATTGTCCAAGACTTTTGGTAGATCTGTACAAATAGATGATTTTGATTTCAGAACTTCTAGTGAGCATAATTGTGCAATTATGACTTGTTATTTCTTCATAAGGTTTGTCATGACATTAGAGCTTATTACCTTTCTTAGCTTCCCTGCGATACCCCATAATTCGACTTCCTTTCATTCGAAAATATTTTTCAAGAAAATTTCTTGAAAATTAAAAGCTATTGTCCCCAAAGGTTGTAACCATTGTACTCCTAGTACAACATCAACACTTCCAATTGGAATAGAAATAATTGGAATATTCAATACATATTCCCCCATGGTTAGCTTGATATTATGGCATTTTCCAAAGCAATTTATAGTTCCTCCATTTGCAACCATCACTTGACACTCTGGTTCTAGGTATAGGAAACAATTCAATTCCTTGGCTACCTTACAATGAACAAAATTATGGGTACTACCTCAATCAATCAACACTATTACCTTTTTATTCTATATATGTCCTTCTATCTTGAGAGTTTGAGGAGTGGTAATTTCTAAAAATTCATTACACAATATGGTCAGACTCATTTCTTCTTCTTCTACGATTGGTTCCTCGTGTATATCCTATTCTTTTGAAGCTTCTTGTTCATTTCATTCATCCTCTTCACAATCTACGTAAAATAATTTATTCTTAGCACACTTATGACCTTTACTCTATTTTATATCTCAACTGTAGCAAAGACCTTCGCTCTTTTTTCTTCCAATTGTTGTGGTGTCAACCATGTAAGTTGTGGAAGTCTAGGAGTAGCAACACTTCCATATTTATATATGTGAGTGGTAGGCCTCCTTGTAGCCATAATTTAAAATTCGTTTTTTCTTTCCAACCCGAATTCCTTCTCAAGTGAATCAGGTTCCCAAACGTGAACCTCATGTTGGATGTTATCTTTTAAAGTAACTATGAGGACACCAATCTTGTGTTCCTCTGGAATATCAGTTACCCTTGTATTCAATTTTTGGAAGTTCTCAGTGTGCTCCATGACTGAACCCTTTTGTTTGAGATTTATCAATTGGCTAAAGAAGGTGTTTCTCTTTGTATCCTCATAATGTGCTATCATTTCCTCTGTGAAAATTGACCAAGTGATTTTTTTTTTACGGGAGCAAAGCCATCAATACCATACAAATGTATTTTGTTCTAAATGTAAAGTTGCAATGTGTACCTTTTGTGTGTTTTTAACATTATTGAGGTCAAAATATCGCTCCATCTATAGTATCCATGTTACACGATCCTTTCCATCAAACTTTCTCATATCCATGTTTGAAATATGGTGGTCCTTTCATCCAACATTAGAGTTTATGAAATCACGACTAACATTTATTTTGTTCTCATCATGAGTTTCCTCTACTATTTTTCACCATTAGGAAACATTTATTGTATCAACTTTGTCAAACCTCTCATGTCTACTTTTAGATAATTCTTCGTGCTTTTCATGTTGTCTTTAATTTTTTCATCAATCTTAGATTCCATGTCATCCATATTAGCTTCCATGCCATCCATCTTAGCTTCCATGCATTTCTTCAAACCATCCAACTTAGCTTCCACACCTTTATTCAAAACTTCCATTTCATATTTTGTTGTTCTTTGCGAGAACGAAATTTGATGCACTTGCTCTTGTAATTTTGATAGGTCATGTTGTAGTTCTTCATCTTCATGAGTCATATTAGAGCCTTATGAAGGCTTAATTGGTGTTGAATTATTTTTAGGGGAATTTTAGAAACCAATACTCATATCTATTCTAAAATATAGCCTTGGAGTCAATTAAAATTGATTTTTCAAGCAAGACTTATGCAATTCTGGAAAAAAAATACACACCTTTTTCTTGCTTTTGAGGAGCTCGATGTTGAAAGTGAATTATCTCTGTGACTTTAGATATTCAATATCTAAAACTTGGTCTTATAGTATCCCTTTAAATCTTCTTTTGAATTCCACACGTATGACCTAATTTGGATTCTTCAAGAAAAAGTTATGCCCAATCTCCCACAATGACCAAATTATGTACTAGTTCAGTAGAGTGACATTCTATGGCATGCCACGTGTCATTTTTTCCTCCTTTGGCTCTAAAATTGATACATAGGAAACTACAGTCTACATAATTATGACTAATTTTTACAGAATTCCAATCCGATGCTCAAAGAGAGATTTGTGAAGATATTCCCATGGTCACCTCTTTGAGATGAAATTCGGGAGCCTGAAACAATCCTAACTTCCACAGATCATATCTCTAAAAATATTATGAACCAAGATGTGAAAATTTTACAGGATATTCCTCAAGATTTCGGCATTTTACCGTAAAAGCTTTAGCTTTTGAACCTTCGTAGAAATTTTTTTATAGAGAAAATTCCATGATGACCTGTTTAGGTGAAATTCAGGAGCCTGAGAAAACCTATACTTCCACCAATCATATAGCTGAACATTTTTCTAACCAAGATATGAAATTTTTACACGATGTTCCTCAGGATTTCATCCTCGCTCTATAAGAATTTCATATTATGAGAGTTCATGGGAAAAAAGGTATAGCGAGCATGCCACGATGACCTGTTTGGAGCAAAGAAACCCTAGAATCCAAATCTCTCATGGCAAATTATATGAAACCAACTCAAAAAATAGAAGAAAAGAGAGATCAACACCTTAGAATTCAGCCACTTTGAGGGGGAAACCTCCTTTACGTTATGTAAATGAAAAATTCTTGGATGATTCAAATGACAAAACCTCCTTCTATATACAAGAGTCCATGGGATCACAATATAATCCTAGCCGACCTAACAATAATATTGTAAGGGCACAGTAATAACAATATGGCAGTTACATGGGTACAACAACAACAATAATGGGGTTACACTAATAATAATAAGGGAGTAAACTAGTAATATAGGGACCTGACAAGTGGTGAGATGGGAAATAAATACAAGAGAAGAAAAAGAATCAGGAGGCTTCTAGTGACAACGACACTTATGAGCAAGGCGTAGTTCATTGTATAGGGATGGCCGCAATTGTGAGCGCCAAGAATTGGACTAGTGTTGCAATTAGTCATGACGAAGATGAATTAATTCCTATTCATGGTGGTACATCCCTTGCTAAGAGGGGGTGCTTATTTCTGTGGCTTTGGAGGTATTCCAAGCCCGACGGTTTAAGGTTTGGAGGGAAAAGCACCAGAAGGGAAGCTTGTGGGCTTAGAACCCAATTGAGGGGTTTTGCACCCATCATGACTTTGGAAAAAACTCTGATGAACATACGACATGTGATCGATGTGGATGATAGTGTTGGATGATATGATTCCAACGCATCGATAATCATCTTAATCCAAGTTGTTGTTACAGAGAAATGAATTTTTGAAGTTTACTAGGTAATTATTGCTTTCCAAATCATGTGGGATTGGTGTAAAATGGTTCCAATAGATGGTTCTCTTCAAGTAAATTCGTGGAGGCATTAAGTATATAAATAAAAGAGGATTTGGAGTCATTTTGAGCATCCAAAATTTGTCAACACATCCTCTAAAGAAACCCGGTGGAGAGAAGAAGCTAAGGCTGCAACAAAGGATCATATGAAAACATGGAGAGTTCTAAGATAAATGACTAAAATTATGTGATTGGGCCGTAGTTCTGAAGGTGAATATGTGTGGATTGAAGGTTAAGTGCTATTTATGTGTGTATTTCTTAGAAGCTCAGGCTAAAATGAAGAGGAGCAAGATGTTGTTGTTTTGAGTGCGGATTGGAGTAGAAAAGAGTAGATAGGTAGCCCGAGGAAGTTAAGAGAAAAAAAAATCTATTAAGGGTATTTGTTTGGGCTTGTTGAGGAGACTGAAGGCCACAACAAGGTTTTGAGCTAGGCAGCAGGCCATAGCAAGCAATTTTAGGTTGTTTCTAGGTTTATTTCAAGTGGTTAAGGCAGGAAAAGGGATTGAGTGGCATTGGAGGGTCTCACCTTGGAGGAAAACAACCCTAGAAGCTTTTAGTTCTGAACTGTGTGGAGGTTAAGGGCTTGTAGGTATTCCCTAACTAGTGTTGCAACATTCGGGAAGTGAAACAAGGTAAAAAAAATAGTGTGTTTAGGAGGTGTGTTGGGTCAAGTCATGACTAGATTGGATCAGATTTGTGAGGAGCCTGTTGAAGCCAATTGTATGACCTTCCAAGGTGGCGAAGTATCATAATAGGAGAAAATTCAAAAGTGATGATATTGGGAGCCATAGGACTATTGGAGGGAAAAATTTTGGCTACCTAAAGTATCCCTATAGGAGATATCTAGAATGATGAAGAGCAGTTGAAGGTTGGGTGAATGAAGGTGTTGAAGTGAAACACTTTGATGGGAAAAATTTGTTGCTAGCCTCGAATATTGGATCTCAGGAATTAGCCCTACCTAGATAGAATATTGGATCAACCCATGTACACTCTACTGCAGGACGTGCATCAGTGTTAGGTGTAAACCCTCCTGGAGTCTCGATGTGTACATTCCTTGATGGGCTAAGGAAATACTAGTGAGTTGTATGAAAGCAAAGGATTGACAAGACGAGATACGACATTGTGTTTTCTAGTCTATCTTATATACCATAGAATATTGTATTATTCAATTTATTTAGATTGATATAACAAATATTTGGGATTGTACACCATTGTAATTTTTTTTTAACTATGTATATCGTGCATATGTGATTTACTACTTTATATTTTTCGCTATGAAAAGTAGTTTATGGTTGTGATTCTTGGTTTGGTAGTGTCAGTTATTTAAGACTCTAACCTAGACCCAAGGTCACTGAAATTCAACACCGTATTCATCGATATCAACGAGCAAATCATGATGCAACATGATTTTTCACATTGGTCAACGGGGATTTTCCCATCTTGTGTCCACCCAACTCCATCAAAAGAAAATTTCCTTCGTATAAGAAAATTAAATGCTTATTTGGCCAAATGGAATCTGTTGGCTTGCATTAAAATGTATCAAAGACTCTCATTATTGCTTAAGGCTATGTTGATCTTTCATGAGATCTAAGTGTGGCATCAGGAACTCGCATGATGTCAATGAAAAAGAAAAAAATTATATATGTATTTCATACATAACACATAATTCATAATAAATTTATGCATTAACAGAGTGCATTATAATATTAACCAAATGGTGGAACCTTTATTTTTATAATCATTCCAACATTCAAAGCATTTGTAATAATAGTCACATTTGCTTATAACTTCAAGAAGCATTCATTTAACCCAAAAAAAATTAGTGTTTCAACTTAGCGAAAAGAACCTCCAAAAAATATTTTCTATCAAGGACATGCAAGAGTTTTCAATGACCATTCAGGAACATTACAGATTTATACCTCAACTAATAACATACCAATTACGGTAACAGTTCACATTGGAAAATACATAAGAGATGGAACTTATTTAAATGGATAGATATGGTTAGAAATTAAAGGTGGGACTTCGACTCTCCACCTCAAGATAGGTAAACTGCACCATAGTATTTATTGTATCTATCCATCCCCAACCCAAATCCTCAATCCAAGGGAGTTCTTTCTCATGGATTTTAAAAGGTTTAAATTGGGGTAATTCTCATCTCCAAATATATGGGTTTACTTTATAGGTGGTTTATTAGTGGTATCTTCAAGGAAACCACTCCAGAAACCTATAGTTCAGTTGTCTTGGAGGTTTCTTAGCTTACTTGAAAATCACTAAGTGGTTTATCAACCCCATCAACAGGGATTTAAGTGTTTAATGAACACTTTTAATAAGAACCCTAGCGGATTTCTACCCTCCCTACTAGTTTATCAACCTTCTTGGAAATCACTTAGTGGTTTACCAACATTCTCGATAAGAACAAAGTGGTTTATTAGAGTTGTTGGCAATCACATGAATGCTTTATTACCTTATTTGGAAAACACTCATCACCTAATTTATCCTTTGGTCATCCTACTAATATTTATGCTTGGACACCATAGTCCAACAATTTCAATGCATTGAAGTAGGGAACCAAATGCCATTAATCCAAGAAGACTTTCTCAGACACACAAATCCTATCTCTTATGCTCAACCTTGTATTTTCTCTAGATCTATCCTCACTATCTCTTTCATGTATTCTACTATTTTTTTGTCATTTTTTCTTTTTCCTCTCGGCTCCTTATGGTGCTCCCATGACACTATTTTCTTCCCTTACCCTTCAGTTCATGGAAGCACGAAAGACCATGAACATATCCTTTTCACCGTTATGCATTTTCTAGTTGTTTTGTTGTGGGAGTTCAACTATTCCAGCCAACACCACCCATGGATCTCTCTAATATCATGGATTAATTTGTCCCACCCTTCAGGCCATCCAAATATAAAATTATTTTATAATCACATTCATCATTTATCCTTACAAAATCATGGTCTAATACCAAACTCAACATCCTTAAAGTAACATCATCCTCAATGTTTTTTGTAGCCAAAAAGCAAAGGATAAAAAATGATATTTATATAACAACTCTTAAATTTTATTCTTCATAAAAAAAAAAATGGGTAGAACACCCTCATTTATTTAGTGATCTCCTAGGTGGTGTCATCAAGTCCAAACTTCTTCCATTACACCCTGACCTACTTTATTTGTCAATCTTGGAGTGTAGTGTTGTATCTACTTCTTAAAGATAATTTCTTGGCAGAGAAACTATGTCAAGAAATAAACTCACCCCCCTTTAGGATCAAGCTATCCCTTGAACTAGAGAGGGATCCCTTAGGTCTTAAAAGGAAATTTTCTATTCACCACCCCTGAACAAAAATCTATGAAGAACAATGAATATATTTAGGGGTATTTTGAGAGGTTTTTTCTTAGGGTTTCTAATCCTTGCTTAAGAAAATAAACCCCTATGTGAAGACCTCTAATGAAACAACCAACATTTGACAATGACATAAGACAATAGGTTGAAAGAGGTTGATAGAATATCAAAGAAAATATCAACCAACATTCATAATCGAACTGAATACTTATCTCAACTTGTAAGATTAAAAAGCATGTGTAGATCCTTCCACAACTTGAGAAAATATAAATCATTGTTATGAAGAAGGAAACAATATCATCATGCAGAGGGATCAAAAGTCACAATTTGTCACTTTTATCTACTCAATAATGAACACAACTTTTCCAAGGGATTTCAGGGAGGTTAATATTTAGCCTCGCCTTTCCCAATTATCCACACAACATCAAAATATATGAAGAGAAATATTATATAAAAATATAAGCACTCACATGAACAAAATTTTTCTATTTCTTTTTATAAGTCAAAATTTTATTCCTGCATAAAAAAAGAGGTACATCAGTAGAAAAACGTAAGTAGTCTCACCCTGACCAGGTTGTTGGCAATATGTTTCTTGTATTTTATTATATGATTGTCCTTGATGGCAACTCTCCGACAAAAGATGTAGATAATGACTGTATGAAGAACTCAAAAAACCATCAGCAGTTCTATACAAGCAGATTATAAGACTGAATGTACATGAATCGAAGCTTTGGGAGAATCGATGTGATGAAGAACATGTTAAATCATGTGTCAATAAGTTCGGTGTATTCATACATCATGACAAACCTCTAAAGTTGGAGGGTTTTGGTCTATTCAAAATATGTGTTAAGTATGGCTGAGTAAATTTGAGTAAAGGGCTGATGGATTCGATTTCTGAAAAAGCAAGAGCTAGCTAATCATTAAAGGATGTAATTCTGTATGGTGGATTTGATAGGGTTAACCTGCTTGCTGAAGAATGCAATTGAATGGACACATGATCACAGAACATGTTTGCTGGAATACATATAACCTGAGTTATATTAACATAATCGCACGGAGGAAGAACAATTAAAATAGAGTTATGCCTTCATGGAGAAATGTAGCAATGACGGAATAAAGGTGGACGAAACCTTGAGCGAAGGAGAGGAACCATGATCGAAATGAACAGTGAAGGGGGTTTCTGGTTTTCATCGCACCACTTTCAACGGGCAAGCGGTATTCAAGAAGTTGGGAGCAATTCCATAGAACAAGTGACATGCATCCCTTAATGAACTTGCAAAACCGCCATCACTGTGCGCCATCGTGTGTTAATGTCCGACCAAGGAAGCCCCGCGATATTGTTTTGCACCGTCGATCTGGAGGGGAGCCATCGGATGGTGGCCGTATGAGGAACGTGCATGATGGATAACCACGTTACGGTTGGATCATTAATTATATATGTGGGCCATGTTCTAAATTATATTATTTGGGACCATTTAAACTAAGGTTTGCGAGGTTAATAAAGGATGTTGAATATGTGAAGTTGGTGAAATATGAAACATGTGATGAAATGAACATGGGTTAATATATACGTTGATCTCACGAACACATAAATCAAGGGTTGATATATATATATATATATATATATATATATATATAGATAGATAGATAGATAGATAGATAGATATATATATATATATATATATATATATGCCTTGGGGAGTTCATAACTAAAAGAAGAATTGGATTAATATCTCAATCTCAGATTGAGATATTAAAAATCCATAGATTAATTAATTGCCAAACCAAGAAAATAGAACAATGAGAAGTTTTTTAGGGCTTGGGTAGACCCTGCTAGATTATCTATTTGATCTCGTCTAGGAATACCATCAACTGTTGAGTGGTTTTGACTCATGGTAATATTAAAGGCAAAAACTATATAAGGAGAAGAGGATCATAGTACAAGGCGTGAATGTGGAGGGGTTGTTAATGAATAAATCTCTTTAATAGATATCTGCATGATTGAACTCTGATAAATCTGAATCTATAATGCACCTATGGAGTTGATGAAAGTTCAAGATCTCTAGATCTAGAAATGATGAATCTCTAGGAAGATCTGCAAAGAAATAATCAATACCTGACGCAAGTCTGATGAAGAAATTGAAGAAATTCGGTGGATCAGAGGGTTGAAGTCTTCATCATGAAAGTAGAATTTTTTCTGCCAGTACAAGCTGGTGTTAAAATCAGGGGGTTGAAGCTCCTTTCCAGGAGAGGTTGGTAAACGATATCAGGGCGGGTTGGAGCTCCCTTCCAGTAGTGACTGGAGAATGAGAGAAGGTTGTAGCCTTCTGTAGGTGGGTGCCTGTGTGCTGGTATAAGTCTGCGCCAACACAAAAATTGTAAGAAGTTTTCTTTATAATAAATATTGAAGACTGAGATAACAGAAGTGGTGGTTTTCTCCCAAATTAGGTTTCCACCTTAAATACTGGTGTTCATGTGTTTTTCTTATGTGGGATGGCTTATTCTGTTATTACTGCTTACTAAAATTTTGACGAATGAATGATGCAATAATCTAAGTAAAGAATTAAATGCATAATAATATCTCTGATAAAAAGTTTTCAGTCATCTCTAAATACTGATTCACCCCCCCTCTCAGTATTTTTCCCAACAGGTTTGTTGACCATTGTTATTAGCATTTGACATTGGAACAAAAAAACATAAACAGACAGAGTCCACAACTTAAGTGACCATAAGCACCACTAAATAGACAGAACATTTAAAACACCTGTATCCATGCTATTCATCACAAGTGATGTAGGATGGGCTATCTGAAGTTGTTCTAGGGGGCGATGGAGAATGGAAGGAGCATTAGACATGCTCATTGAAATGGGCCATACAGGTCTCCAACTTCCCAACCTTCTCACATAGAAAATTATCGCCTCGCCATACCCCTACTACAGGCTCTCGGACATGGCACTCAAAGTAATGAATTTTGTTCAAAGTGGCAATCAATTCAGCATGCTCATCCTACCTTACCCACTCCGAGGTCTCCAAACATTCAAGAACCAACTCGATGGAATCTAGACATTACTCAACACAAAAAACTTGTCATTTTCCACGACCGCCATCACGCACAAAAACTCGATGCCCTGACACACTACGATGAGTCGAACCCCCAAGCAATTGAAATGGAGAAGTGTTGCTTCCATAACCCAACAAAAATCCCTAGCACCGAACAACCCCGAGTTGTAGGCCTTGTGTGCCCTAAGTGCCCCTACCATCCACCACCTTTACCACCTGTTGTTGTGTAACTCGAACCACTACCGTTTCAACAACCCTATATCGGGCCAATGTTGCAATTCGCCAGTTGAAGCCTAGACATGGATGCACCATCTCCAAAGTTTCCTGAATTGGGCTTCGCCTGGAGGGAGGAGTGCCTCAAGTGAGGAACACGATGCATGATAGGCTCCCTAGCCCCAATAGAATGATTATAGAACTACCCTCTGAAACATCTTATGCTTCCCACATAGAAACAAGCATCACCCGCACCAGCTGAACCACCACCCACCACCTCGTAGTGAAAAAAAACTACATGGAACTAGCACTCGCCCTAAGCCAAATGTTTTCCCATCCCATGAGACAGCCTCTCATGAGCCCCAATTGATAGAACCCCAAACATTCAATCCGATGGCTATGATTAGCATCACCAAATCCTGTGAAAGGGAAGAAGAGGTACACAATTACTTGCCCACTCCAAAAAAGAATAACGACCACCTGTCCTGGATGAAAACCGTGAAAAATGAAATAGGAGCATCAAAACACCACCCAACCCAGGTGACCATACCAAGGTGTCCCTGAAAACTCACTAATTTGAAGCCCAATTCAACAATTGAAAAACAAGCACACTCGAAAGCAGGGGAGGGAATTCCAGAAGCGAGGCTCGACCCTCTCCCAGTCAGGGAAACCTCTAAAAATACAACATCTTCTCACACATCCCACAATACAGACACCATTTCTCTCACATAAATATAAAAAAAATGAACACCCATGCCACCCTCCATAACATTGAATCGCTCGCCATCACCATCGGTACCCAAGGAAACCAGAAAATGCACACACTAGTCATTACTCTCTCTCTCGTACTCATGGTGTAATCGACGAGCGAGGAGGCCGAACCACCCACCTATGGCCATGTGCTTACCATGGATATCCACGGGTTCCCTGGGGAGCGCCATCCTCTTTGTTCATCACCCATATCAGGGAGAAAACAATTTCACTATTATCTAAAGAAAAAAAGCTTTATTGTGGTATAAAGAATTCAGGTTTAAAAATTATACAAGTCTTTCTATGCCCAAAATCAAACCCTTTTACAATCAAAATCAAATAATATAAAGAAATAAATATATCCTCAAGTTTCTTATAGTCTTTGAGGAACAAAATATAATAATAAATTAAAAATAAATATAAAACTATGATTGGATGCATAATATCAACAACTAAAAGGGTTAACTAGTTTTAAATTGGGATATGATGCTTAATGTCAAATCTCTTCCTTAAAACCTAAAAATACCATGCAATTATCCCCTACAAATCAACCAACATCTCTTTAAACAAGGCATGTTTCACTACCTGTTTTGCAATTGACCTTTGAATATTATATTCATGGCTTTGGAGTTGA